>CM066974.1:9064116-9649116 GCA_033971965.1 Cucurbita ficifolia
GAATCCCCCATTCATCTGTTTTTCTTAGTGATCTTCTTTGGTCTCCTTTTTCCTGTTCCCTCTCGATCAATCTGTACATTTTACTGATATGTTTTAATATGAAGGCTTCTGATTACAACGTAGCAGCCCAAGCTCATCGCTAGAAGATATTGTACTCTTTGGGCTTTTCCTCCTGGGCTTCTCCTCAAGATTTTAAAACGCGTCTGTTAGTGACAAGTTTTCACACCCTTATATAAAATGCTTTGTTCCCTTCCAACCGATGTGGGATCTCACATACAATATCTTCATATGAAGACTTGATTTTCATTATTATGTGATAATTGCGACGAGAATTGATATTTAGAGTTTCATGTTTGAATAAGGATCATTGGGAATGATTAATGAAATCAAGCTGAAGACAGATTGGGGTAAGTTCTTTCCTTTTTTCAAACCGTGGGCCTGCATATTCTCGTTTGGGCTCAGTTCCGTCTAGGCCCAAATCCAAAATTGCGTTGGTTATGTGTGTATATATAAACACACATTCATTTACATTTCCATTAGTAAAGAACATTTATTAATATATACTTCACAATCTTTAAGTGCTTTCAACTCCCCTAACTCCTCTAAGAGAAGACGCGGGTCTTCTCGAGGAGAGTCGAGGAGATTCTTGTCGTCAGGCAGGGTGTTACCCTCCGCTCTCTTAGGACCTCTACTCTAATCAAATGAATAGAACACGAGCACTAGAATGAGAAAGACTTGTAGATTCATGGGACTGAAGGTATCAGTAGGAATGCAAAGCTGAAGCTAGAGCATTCATTGTTCACCTGTCGGGTTGAATGTCTACTCACTTCAAAGTTTTTACTTTTACTTGAGTACAGTTTTACTGACCACGAGATTCGAACGTTCAACTCTCTCTCATAGATATATATATAATTGTTAATGGTTTCAATTACATAAAAAAAAAAAAAAAAGAATTCCAAGGGACCATCTTTTTCTCTGAAAGAGACGTACTGTTGAAACCATTATTTGATGGAGATAAAACCCCACCAAGGCCCCTAGCCATAGTTTCACTGAAACTCCCACGTGTTAAGCACAATAAAAATGAGCTCACTTTTTTCCCCCCTTTTTTCCCTTTGGATCATTTTCTTTAATAATTTCCACAAAATATATTGTGAAGCACCAAAACAATTTAACATATTTTTAAAAAAATAACCACATAATATATTGTTTATTCTCATTAAATGATTTTCTCTTTTTTAAAAAAAGGAAAAGAATTGAGCTTGGTAGCTCATTCAATGAACAGACAATAAAGGCAACTTAACAACCCATCTTCCTTTTTTCTTTCAACATTTTCCAATTGATTTTCTTTAAAAAAAAATAATGTAAAATAATCTTTCTTTTTCCATAAAGTTTGGATTATACTAAAAATTAAAAATTAAATTTTTTTAAAAAAAAGTAATATTATAATATGAAGATGACATAGAGTACCAAGAAGATAACATCATTTGTGGAAAGAACATCATAATATTGTGGAAACTTTCATGTCTTTTCAAGGCCAATTGAGCCGCCCCCCACCAAAAAAGAATAATTTTAATTATAAAAAAAAAAAAAAAAAAGACAACCAAAAAATCAGATATAAAACAATCCCCTTAAACATAGGTGACATTGACATGTCATCAAACCCCATATAAAGTAAAGATCTCATGAAGACTTATAAAGTAGGCAATATCGAATATTTGATTAGAGCGTAACAATTGAGATGGAATATGAATCCCTCGAGAAACTCTGAGCATAACTCTGATAAATAAACAGCCAAACATCTTATATCTTAATACAATTTGATCCATTCGAGCACACAACAGTCGAGTTTTCACTGATTCCTTCAAATTCATTGAGTAGCTTTCAATGACATTGTCACGGGTTTGAATAAAAATGGGTTGCTCCCATAAAAAAAAGGAGTTAAAGTACATAAAATGATATGAATTTTGTAGGGTAATATATAGAGATGAATTGATGGGTTGATAATGAGTGGACTGTCACAAATTTTGTACACAATATTATTCAGCTCACCTTATCTTTAGGAGTTATCCTTTATGAAAGTAACCCTAAAACACAAAATTTGTACTTAGACAGCTAGGCTTTGCATTATCTTGTCAGTACAAACCAGTCAGATTCAGCCCTAGAGCTTAGTACTACACACAGACAAATAATTAAATAATAATAATAATAATAAAAAGAGTGGATAAGTGGGTGGGGAGAGAGGAGGTGGACATGTAAAAATGGAAAAAAAAGACAACTTTTTTTTAGTGAACAAAATGAGTTGAGAGAAGTAGGACATGTAAAGATGGCTGGGAATTTGTACGATATATAAATAGTTAAGTTAATGATTACAAAATAGAACTACAAAAAAAAAAACATTCAATGTTTACTGCATTCGAATGTCGTTCGTGTTTCAAAGATTCGATGACTTGAAAAAATTCGTTCAACCCACATGGTTTACTTTGGATTATAAACATATTTAAATTGGATTGAGTTCAAATAATTATTTTTTTTATATGAATTTAACTGCTTAGGATACAATTATACAAGAATCAACCGTTGAATTCCCGACCATTTTCATCAAGTATCTCCTTCGGTCTCTCCTTTCGTGCTTTGTTCAGTTATGCATAGAGAAACCTTTGATATGTATCTTCCAATGCCCAAAATTACTCTATCAAATTTTGTGACTTCCTTGAAATATTTTGGCTTCGTCAATCCAATGACACTTGGAGTTAGAATCAAATAAGTAAACAATCACAAAATTAACCGAAACTACATCGGATGGATCCTACCAAGATTACGAACGTCCTTCAAGCTCGCACTACAAGTAGACCTTGTTTCTTTCTATTCTTGTGTTTAGAATTCGAACTCAGTGTGAGCCACACAGTTGTAGCAGAAATTAGCTGTTGTCGTGTTCATAAGTAGTGTGGTTGAATAGCTAATAATGGGCTGAAGCCCAAAACAAAGCAAACCTTGAAGGGGAGAAACCAGTAGCCTCCATTTGTGTCCATAGTATTGCCATTTTGTGAATAAATAATAAGAAGAAATGGTTTTGTGTGGCTATAATGGTAATTGGTGAGTGGCTAGGGCTGCAGCACAAGGTGTTTGTATGAACAGTGATGGAAGTACAAAGGGGGCCATTATAAGTTGATGTCACTCAAAGACAAAAGAAAGAAAGGAGATAAGCACGCATGGAGGGTAGGGCTCTCTGAAAGCCAATAACAACAACAACAACATTCTCTTCTTGTGCCGTGGTGAGTTTGATTGATGGACACTTAAAGGGCGAAGATGAGAGAGAGAGAAAGCAAGAAGGTGTTTCTTCTTTTTGTAGAAAGTGACATTGGCCAATCTCATTTACAAAAACAGTCAAATATAATGTCTTCTCCATTTTCATCCTCTTCCTCTCTTCCACTACCCTCCCCCTCTTTCACTCAAATAATTGTCCTTTCCCTTATATATCTTAGACATGGCCACGAGGACCTCTCGAACCCAACTTTATCGTTCATCATTACTAAATAAAGGTGATTACTTATGAAATAATGGATGCCGTGTTTCCCTCACTCTAGCTGTGTTAGTGAATTTATGATTCGATACATCTTTCAATGTAGAAAGTTGTTTAATTCATCTAATGGGTATGCGTTAGTGAAGTTATGAATCGGTTCATTTTTCTATGTAGAAAGTCGTTTAATTGATCTAAGTAAGTTCAAAACTTTAAAACCCATTTGAGATTTTAGGTAAAGTTTAAGTCTTTATAGCTCATTCTCTTAATTAATGTGGAACTATACAAATCTAGGCTTTTTTAGAGGGAAATTTGATTGAGACAACATAAAGATTGGATAGCCGAACAAATTTACGCTTTGACCTTCAAGAAGGGTATAAATGTTTCAATCACGAAGAGTCGTATTCAAGTTAACGATTAAAATCGACCTAAACCATCATAATGGGTCATAATACATACTAAAACCTAACCCTAATTAGCCGTAGAACAAGGCATGCAAGAATTGGAGAGTTGTTAAGGCAAGAGGTGAAGTGTTTAAGAAGAAAGGTGTTTAGTGGGGTGTGGGGTTCAAAACAAGACCTAACATCCCTCTTGTCAAACATGCTATGCTGCAAACCACGTGAAAAAGCCCACTCACTCACTTATAACTTACCATAATATGGCTATAAAAATGCGAACTTTATGCTCAAAAGGAAAGGGGTTTGGAAAGAGATGGTTCATTTCCTTTGTCTTTCTTTACCCATTAAATAAACGCAGCCTTCTCATCCTCCTCCTCCTCCTCCTCCTCCAAGCCGAGCTCCCTCCACTGTGCTGTCTTTCTCAAGCTCTACTCATAGCTTGTCCTTCAATTTCACTTCCTTTTTTTTACACACACAACAATAGATTCCAAAGAAAAAATAAAGGTAAAAAAAATATTAACCTTTGTTTGCTGTTGTATTTCACTTTCAGCAGCTAAATTTACTGGGATAGAGAGGGAGTGAAAAGGATGTGAACCCTTCTTTTCTTTCTACTTCATCATCAAATCTATGTCTTTTTCCATAGTTTGAACACAACTTCCTTATTTCCTTCCTTTTTTCAACGTTTTTTGGGCTCTAAATCATATAGAAACACACAAAAACATGTTCTTCTCCACCAAAAATGATCATGACCATTCATTTCATCTCCCCATCTCTTTCTTCCCCTTTCCTTCTCCTTTTGAAGTTGATGAACAATACGATGATCAACTTCACAATTTCACTACTAATTCGGAGAATAATGTCACCAATCCAAGTCCTGACAACATTGTTGCCTCAAACAAGAACATGGGCATTGGGAATTCAGATCAAAAGAAGCTCAAAATCCCAAGAAAAAGATTGTCAAAAAAGGACAGACATAGCAAAATCACCACAGCTCGAGGGTTAAGAGACCGTAGAATGAGGCTCTCACTGCCAGTGGCTCGTCAATTCTTTGGGCTACAAGATTTGTTGGGTGTTGACAAAGGTAGCAAAACCGTTGAATGGCTGCTCACTCAAGCCAGCCCTGAAATTTTGAAACTTGCAAAACAAAGAAATTGCAGCCACATCATTACTACTACTGTTTGTTCTAATTCCAATTCTTCTGAGGCTGACATGGTGTCTGGAATTGATGAAGTTGGCGGCGGCGGAGGACCTAAAAAGATGAACTCTTGTTCTTTGAAGAGGAAAAGAGACAAACAGCCAAGAAAAACCATGTGCAAGGAGTTGAGACAAAAGGCCAGGGAACGAGCCAGGGCAAGAACAATGGAGAAGAAAAATCAAATCTTTAAGGATTGTTCAGATCATCATCATCCAAATCACAACAAAATTTCATCTTGTTCTTGGGAAACTTGTGGGGAAGAATCAGGAGGCACTCACAGCTACAATTTCAACCCTACCATGGAGGTTGAAAACATGTGTTCCTTTGAGATTATGACAAAATGGAGCCCATCAATTTCCTCTTTAAATTTTCTTCAACCGGTGAGTATATATATTAAAGTTTTATAACTTTTTTTGATTTTGACCTAAACCCACTTAATTTTTATGCAGCAGCAGCATGAATTTGAAGACACTGATATCTTTGGATAAGTTATAATCCAACATGGGGTGGCGATGTTTCTTAATTTCCTCAAAGGAACCTAGGAGGTATCAAGTGGAAAACAAATATTATTGTTATTCTGATAACTTCATGTTGTGTTGTGTTCTTCACTTTGTGTTCCAAATTAATGTAAAACATAGAAACATTTCTATTGTATTGTGTTTCTTCCTTATCCACATTTTTCTTATGTTTTTTTATTTTATTATTATTTTCATCGAAACTGTTCATGATGTTGTGGTCTGTGGATTACTTCGAAGGCAGTAATGAAAGATTTAGAGCAAAGCTTTTAGGAAGTGATGGAATAGACAGAAGAGAAAGGAATTAGGCATACCCACTTTCTCTAAATGTGCATGATTCCAATTCCTAAACACTGATTAATGACACTAATTAAAGTACTTCCATTAAGAACATAAACCCACTAAATCATGTCATATGATATCAAATTTAGTGAAACTTCAGCTCATAGTTCCAATAATCAGCTTGGATTCATGTAATATCTATAGAGATGAGTTCTAAGTTTTAAATAACTTGTGATTAGTAGTAAGTTTAGAAAGGTTAAGTTTTTGGTTTACTATTGGTGATTGTAATTGTAGTGGAACTGAGTTTATGAAGTACAAAGCTTATAGGTTGTTGTCATGTCAATGAAAATGCGATCCCAGTTTATATCACCAATGTTTGGCTTCACTTTGAGTGTCTTTTTCAAATCAATGTTATCCAATTTCTGAAACAGCTTGGTGTCATCCTTAGCTTTATCAACAAACCAAACTGTTGGACGGTTTTCTATAATATAACGGCCCTAACTCACCATTAGCAAATATTGTCTTCTTTGAGTTTTCCCTTTTATGCTTCCTCTCAAGGTTTTTAAAACGCGTCTGCTAGAGGGAGTTGTAAGATCTGAAGCATTATTTATAAGAATGTGGAAACCTCTCTCTAGCTAGAGACGCGTTTTAAGAACCTTAAGAGAAAGCTCGAAAGTAATGGTATTAGTTCGTACCAAACTAGAGGAAAGTAATGGACTTGGTTGGAGGCTACGAAAAGGGGTAAGAAACAGTACCTATTCACACCTCATTATCTTCCTTGTTTCCCATTTGCTGCTGGGCTTGCAAACAAACTATGCTGTTCTTTCTGGACCCCTGAAATATGATATCACTTTTATCATCATAGTATGCTCAAAATAAGTGTTTTTTTTCCTATTAATCTTATACATTCATGTCGTTAGATCAATTGAACTATGTTTATGTTAACAATTTCATATCTTTACTTACGGTTATAAAAATAGTATAAATACATATAAAAGTTATATCTTTATTCGTTCATCATGAGTTTTGTTTCAAAATTCGATCTTAAAATCTTCCAAACGTGTTTTATTCTTACAATTTTATTGATATTAATAATCTTACATAATTCATTTTAAATCACAAACCCACAATAAATATATAAATTACACTATTAGAGTAGAGTAAGGTTTGTTATTTAAAAATAAGTTCACAATACAACTCAACTCTACTTTCAAGATTGTTCTTCATATTAAAAATATTTGATATCAACTCTACTTTCAAGATTGTTCTTCATATTAAAAATATTTGATATTCGTAACAAATGTTAGTGTTGTATCGTGACTCATAAATGTTTGATATTTTAATTTCATGAAATTCTAGTTATTAATGTGACATGTAGCGTAGACTAAAAATAAATTAAACAACAAATTATACTACGCACAAATAGAGGGTTGGATTGGGTTATGAACCCTCTTCGTGCCCTTTAGGTCAATCACCTAATCAACCTGAAATTTTCAGGTCGGTTAAAAAAATGTTTCATACCCAACCTATGTACGCTCCTAACAAGAGAACGGGTTTGGATAGATAGTAAGAGAATTTTGAGATATATCGGAACCACAGTATCCAAACGCTTTAGACAAAAGCTTACAATAGAAAAAGTTATATGAGAAAAGCAAGTGAAGAAGAGATGATGTTTGGTAAAAATAATGAATGGAAATCGTTAAAACTTACCAAAGATTTGAAACATTAGTTAGTTGTGGATAATGGAGTGAGGAAGATGACATTTGAAAAGCAAAGAAAGTATAAGAGTCTTGTCACAATGAGTGTCCTCTTCCCAACCTATCAATACCCACTCCTCCTCCTTCCCTTACCCTTTCTATCTGCACAATCACCAATAATATTATGTAATTAATACTCATTCTTAGGACGTCATCACTTCTAAAACAAATAGTCGAAATGGTCAAAATCATAATTCAAAATTATTCGAGTAAAAGATAGCTCTAAATTTAAAATTCGAGACTAACCCATGTAAGATTAACAAGTAAAGATTTGAATTAGGGATTGGATCTTTAGCTTTTTCATGTTTATTATGGTCTAATTTAGTTGTTATTATGATATTGTAATAATAAATGTTAAAAGCCTATATTTGTTGTTCAACTAAGAAGGAACAGCTAATCCATCAGATCACAATAATGTTCTAACATTCATCTCTTTGGCTCCATTAATTCCCTTTGATTTGATGCAAACTCCCTAATGGGTCAAAATTAGTGGGGAGTAATTGCTCCACTCATCATTAATTGGGTTCTTCGCCATTAAAACCCTAAAACCAGTGAGTTCTTTGGCATTTGAGTTGCAGAAACGATTCCCCACCCAAAAATGGAGAAAAAAAACAAAGAGAGATTCAATAATTCCAATCTATTGCTCAAGAAGAAGAAAAAAACAGTCTAAGAAACAAGAAAAAGGAATATGTTCTTCCCATTCTCCATGAGAACAATATATGAATGAATGTTCTACACATGTTCCAGAAACAAAATCAGAAAAATTTCTTATTTCATAACGAAAAGCAGCAAAACCCATGAAGCAAAACACATAAAGATACAATCTTTGAGACTCTTCTAAGAAGAAAAGCAGAGAAAACCCTAAAAAGGCAGCTCCTTTAGCAAGCCCTAAACAAGCTCAAAATTCTTGCTTCAAAATTGAAGATCTATAGCAACAGGGAAACCCTAAAAGGATCTGATCGGTGTTCATATGGAAGAAAATCAAAGCTTGATATCAAATTTAGATACCCTTTGGAGAACATGAAACTATGATATCAATAAAGAAGAAAGAGGAAAAGAATCTGCAGGATCTGATCGTTCACTTGAACAAATAACAGATAAAGATGCAATTTTTTTTTATAGATCTTGGGAAATCTGAAGTGGGTTTAACCAAATCGGAAGAAAAAACGCAAGAACAAGCAAATTAAGATAAAGAGAGAAGAATAATGAAAGAAAAAGGATGAAGAAAGTGGAAAGAGGAGCAGTTTTGGAGAGCACCGCCGCAAGGTGACAGAACCCAGGAGGAAACGGAAGCCTTAACGGCGGCGGCCGGACGGAGCACGGTTATATAGGGTTGGAAAGTGGAAGGCCGTCGACGATCGCCGTGTAAAATTGTGGCTGTGAGCCACCAGATTCCACTGATAGATTCCTTCATGACTTGGCCATCACAATCACCATCAGATGTTTTTCATTTTATGGATTAATTTCAATTTAAGTTCTATTATTTTGGTTTTTTATTTACATTATTTATTAGAAATTAATCAGAGAGAAGACTTTTGGCGGGGGTATACACACTTGATCGAGTTATTTTTCTATTGATTTGGTCCCATAAGTAATAGTATAGATGATAGTCTGGAAAGCTCTTCTTGAGCAATGACTCCTAAAGTATGCACTTTTGACTAAATGGTTCGTGAATTTTTAATAGTCAAAAGGTGGATTTGACACCGAAAAAGAAGGGGGTTTCTTGAGGACATAAGAGACGGAATAGACAGGGCACCACAAGGCTTGAGTTATCTACTGAAGAATTCACACGATAGGGAACGAAAATATCTCAACAAAAAAATTGCTCTTAGAACTAAACGTGAAAATCAGTTGGATCAATTAGCCAAGATGTTGATGGAATATGAAATCCTTGATGCTCAATTCATTTCTGGTTTACACGATTTTAGGTCAACAGAGCAAGTATAAAAGCTATGCTTGTCAATTGAGTAGCTGAGTTTGGATCAGCCCCTCGGGATATGGGTCACTTTACTCTATTTCAAACCGTAGATTTTTCCATCATTTTTTTACGAAGAAATTGAAAACATGTAAATGAGTCGTATTTCAACATTCCTCTCCAACTCCAAACATAATTCAACTGATTTAAGCAAACATTCTCAATTAAAAAATTAAAAGTTCAAATCTTTAAATTACACGTAATTTTGAACTAATAAAATTAATAAATAAATAGAACAAACTCGCCCTACAAGATTATAAAATTAGAAAGAGACTATATGTATTAGGAATTAAAGGTGGAATTTGATAGACATAATACATAAACTTTGATTCTCACTTCCCAGAACAGGACAGTTATGGGGTATCCACTTCCTGTAAATTAGGTTTAGAAATTTATATTCAAAATTTGATACAATTATGAAGCAACCCATTTGAAAGTAAAAACACAGATGTTAAGCTGAATATGAAAGAAACAAAGAAGAAGAAGAAGAAGAAGAGAGGTTAAAAGGGTACCTGAAAATGTAAGATGGGCAATATTGCTATGAACATAAAGCACTTGGGCGAGGAGGTTTCCATGGCTGCCCACAGAAGCACTACAATTCTGCAGACAACACAAGGACGTAATTAGTTCTTCATTGGCTCCCTAACACAAAAACAAATTCTAAGGCTTTACTGATTTGATTGATTGGATTGAAAGGACTGATTCAATTTTTTGAACTCTTATCAACCTCACCATAACTTTACAAATTTTAACACAATTAAAAACATAATTAAAAAGATGCCAAGATCTTGTAATCCATCATTAAACAAGTAATTAGTAAGTGATTCATAGTGACATGTACCTTTTAGGGTTTAAATCTTTATATCTCACAATTTGATGTACTAAAAAACACTATATTATTTAAGACCCAACTTAAGTTTAACTCGATTATTGAAGTATTATACATTTACGATGAAGGTTAAATGTTTGAATATTATGCAACTAAGATTGAATAGAGGGTCGACCCTAGACTTGAACGAAATAGCCACAATGTAAATGTTTTTTTAAGAGCCGTTGGAAGGAGGTTTCTAAAGGTGTTTGAATATAAATTTGAGATATTTTTACCGTTTCTTTCGATTTAAAATTATCTACTACATGGGTTACTCCAAATCTTGAATTTCTTTGGTTTTTTTTTCTTTTTTTTTCTTGAGCAATGATGACGCATGGTTAGAAATTGAAAAATCAGCATATTGAGTATTAGGTGAGTTTTACAGTGTTAGCCTAAAATTTTGCTGAAGTTACGCTATAAAACTGTGTGAAAATAGAAAGCAATAGACAAATAGGGGGAACCTACAAAGTACAAAGTAGAGTCCCTTAAATTTCAAATATTGAAGAACAAAAGCACACTAAGTTTTGAACTCACTAAAATTTGATGTTTTTGACATGATAACTGATACGCCAAAGATGGTGTTTTCGGGTCCATTCGTAGTAGAGAAAGGTCTTCTCAATGCTGTAATGCACGTACTCGATATGGACCGATCCTGAACCAAACTAGTCTATGATCTTATTTGTATGTGGATCAAAAATACGGAAAATATGATCTTGAATATATGACATACAAAATTAGGGTAGTTGATGTTAGGCTCTCTCACCTCTGTAGAATGTGGTCAAAGTTAGGGGGATGGGAAGGGATAAAGTTGGATTCTGTGGGATATGTATTCATTCAAGTCAAACCCTTGACTGAAATTTTGTAATAACTTTGGCTCATATTTCAAATAGCTATATCTTTCATTCTTTCTTAGATTAGCCCACAGCTTGAGATGTTGATGTCATGGTTTTGTATGCATTTGTGATATTCAACTGATACATATATATTATAATGCATATGCTTGAAAAATAACCTTGTGAGATCCTACAACGGTTAGAGAGGAGAATGAAACATTTTTTATAAGGGTGTGGAAACTTTCTCCTAACATACACGTTTTTAAAATCTTGAGAGGAAGTTTGGAAGGAAAAGCACAAAGAAAACAATATCTGCTAGCGGTGGGCTTGGGTTATTACAGATGGTATCAAGCTAGACACTAGGCGATGTGCCAATGAGGAGGCTGAGCCTGAAGGGGGTGGACACGAGGCGGTGTGCCGGCAAGGATGCTCCGAAAGGAGATGGATTGAGAGGTCCCACATTGATTGGAGAAGGAAACGAGTGCCAGCAAGGACGCTGGGCTCCAAAGGGGATGGATTGTGAGATCCCTCATCGATTGGGAGGATAACGAAGCATTCTTTATAAGGGTGTGGAAACCTCTCCTAGCAGATGCGTTTTAAAATCCTTGAAGCCTGGAAGGGAAAGCCCAAAGAGGACATTATTTGTTGGCGGTGGGCTTCGGCCATTACAAATGGTATCCATCGGACGATGTGCCAGCGAGGAGACTGAGCATCGAAGGAGGTGGATACGAGGCGGTGTGCCAGCAAAGACGCTGGCCCCGAAGGAGGGTGGATTGAGGAGGTCCCACATCGATTGAAGAAGGGAACAAGTGCCAGCAAAGACACTGGCCCCAAAGGGGGTGGATTGTGAGATCTTATATCGGTTGGAGAGGAGAACGAAACATTCTTTATAAGGGTGGAAACCTCTTCCTAACAGACGCGTTTTAAAAGCATGAGATGACCCATGAAAAGTTTCTCTAAGTCATCCTAAAGAGAAGTGAAGTGAAGATGAGAGGATTTTTATATGTTGTACTTAAAACCATGAGTGATGAAGCAAGCATTTTAGTATCAAATCGTTAATATAAACCCTTACACAAATGGTTAATTCAGTCTCCATCTTCGTTCTTCTGCTGCAAATCTTTGCCACTATCACATCAACAACGTACAGAATTAAGTAATTATAGTAACTTCAAGGGAAGCCAAATGAAGTGATTAGGATGCTAATACATTTTTAAGAAAAGGGATGAAACATTTCCTGCAGAAAATCATTTAGAACTTAGAAAAGAAAGATTTTCGAGGAGTTTTCAATGGTTTTGAATGGAGAGAGAAGGCTGTGAGGAAGAAGCTGGGCCCTCAAGTGAATGAGCAGTAAACAGTCGACACGCTGTGGCAGAAAAGTAGGGATGAGAGAATCTGGTGGCTGACTGGCTGCAGTGTATCCAATGGAACAAACAACAAAATCTGTAAGCCTAATACATTTATTTCTTTTGCAGTGTGATAAGAGAGCCTGAGCATCAACATTTATTGTAACACTGAACACTCTACTGAAGATTTCTGTAACCCTAACACCTCTCTTTTGTCCTTTGTTTTGACTAACTCTTCACTTTCTTTTTGCTGGTCTCTTCTACCACCTTCTCTGTGTTTCCCCTCTTTTTATTCCATAAACCAATCTTTATTGAAGATGGTTGCCTATCTTGGCATTGTTCTTTACTCACAAACATTGGCTGTGGATCTCCTTAAAATAGAAGTGGATTCTTAGCTTCATTGACCTATTCAAATCAGTCATAAACCAATGTATCTACTATCAGTTGAAGACTTCAATATTGCAGCAAGGAACTTCTTTTTGAAGGTGCTACTCATAGCCGAAAGCTGGCCCAATTCGCTTGGAAGTGACACAAACTCCCTTTTTAGAGTTTGATCATTCCTTCAGGCGAGACAAGCAAATCTAGACTCCATTTCGTCGTCCTTCGAGATCCATTTCTATGCAACATTCATATAATAACTTAACAACATTCCAAGTAATTGAGTTGTGTAATTATGACTAGCCAATATATCTTCATTTCTGTGGAAACTAACCAAAAAATAAACAAACATGGACAGATTAATGTCACTCTGTAGACGACCCACTCCAACCATAATCACTGCTAATCATTTAGGTAAGCAGATAATAGCAAAAGAAAGAAATGATCACTTATGAACTGCTTGGTGATAACCCATAGTAGTGCAGAATTGTGATAAGGGGGAAACTCGAATTGATTGAATTTCATTGTGTTATTTCACAGAGCTCAGATTATATGCCTTGCCTCGGAAGAAGGATAACGTTGAAAGACAACAATTGGTAGGGATTTCAACTAATGTACGAAGAAGAGCTGAATACATCCATTATGAATTGTTCAGCGTCCGATTTTTTAATTTAATTCGAAGTTTGGGAGCAGCAGAAGTAGTACCTTCTGATGCCTCGGGCTTACTATTAACTCCTACGATTAATCTTGATCCACTAGGTTCGTTTGTTTCTAGCTGCACGGGTGTTGACTTGGTTGGTGGTTCTTTTATACGAGGCATTGCAATTGGCAGTGGCTTCACCTCCTCATTCAATAGCTTTGCCATCTCTTTTTCTTTTTGTTTCTTCTCTTTCTTCAGTCGTTTGCGCTCGATGTATTCGGGATCGTTACGATGTTCTTTATGACTATCTCGTTTACGTTTCTTTTCTTTGTCTTTCTTCTTCTCCTTTTTTCCATGGCGAGAGTGCAAAGAGGCTAACCCATGATCATGCTGTGGTAAAGAAAGTGTCTGAAGACTTGCATACTTCTGTGCATCAGCATCAATGTTGTTATCTTGTATGATGCTCGATGATGAAGGATCTTCTGGCTGAAAATGTCCAAAAGCCCTACTGGAATCAGCAGTGCACTGGAACTCCTTCCCAAGATCGTCACCATAACTCGCAGGTTTTGCACTGCCAATGCTGGCTGTCATGTGAGATCCATGATCATGACAGGAGTTAACCTCCTCCAGAATATGGTTGCTGATACTTGTAGCCTCTGCAATATTTCTTTGAGGGGCATCAACGGAAACAGAACTACTAGGACCAACATCTGTTTCACGAGGTGCAGCATGAGATCTTTCAGTGGTTTGATTATCGGCATCTGCTCTACTTGTAGCCGCAGATGATCTGACTTTGATCTTAACAACCGGCAACTTCCTCTCATGACTGTTGGAAACAGAGGCTGCTTCTCTGGGAGTTTCTGCTATTGCCGTAGCTTGCTTGGGAACCTCTACAACTGCTGCTGCTCCTTCCTTGGAAACCTCGGGAATTGCCAAACTGTCAGGCCTCGGTTTGGGAGTATGAAGTGGTTCTGATGATAGGGTTGCTGGAATACATGGCACAGGCGCTACTGCAGAGACTGATGATGGCTCTGGTGGATTGAATTCAGGAATGAGAGAAGTTAAAACCCTCTTTTGTTCACTGCAAGTTCCTGAGTCACCCATATGCAAAGTTTTATATTCTCTGGGAACTCCATAAAGTGTTGGGGGCCTGAAAATGAAGTAAAAAGAGAGTTTATACGAGGCCATGCTTTATCATAAAAGGGCCACAATAAATAAATAAATAAAAGAACCGTAAACATCATTACGGTCAGACTAATAGATAACAAACATAGCATAGCCTTACACCACGCTTTATCGGACTAAAGGATAAAAGTCAATCATTCGAGACCATTCTATACGCTCTAAGAACACCATAATGCTGGTCCTATACAAAACCAACACAGAAACTAAAGACAACTTCAATTAAGTATAGACCATTTCTTCTTATTGCATGAACATTATGGTCAAACTAATAGATAACAAACATTAGCAGAGCCGAAAATATACAGTAGAAAAATAGAACGAAAATGTAAACAACAAATAGAACAGTAACATGCCCTCTAATGGAGAATATTGTGGAAGACGATGACACTTATCCCCTAAAATCTACTGTGAAGCAAAGCTTGGATACATGAGTAGCAGAATTGAAGAAGCAAAAGTTAAATCTAATTGACCCATCAGCGATCATAGCATTACCACTTAGCACGTTAAGCCCATTTGTCTTCTATTTGCATGAAAAGTGATTAGTTGCAAAAACCAAAAAAAAAAAAAAAAAAAAAAAAAGCTTCTAGGAATCGTTTTATATCAGTCACAGAATGTTCAAGGGGGTAAAAAAAAAAGAAACAAAGTAATACAATATTTAAGTACAAAACAGCAAAACATGCATTTAATTATGATTGATAACAATTATGTATTCCCATCTCTACTCAATTCAGCACAAGCATTACCAAGAAAGAGGGTACCCACCTTCCTGCAAGGACTTGTAAAATACAGAACAAGTAGTGACGTAGACAAACATTGTTAAACGACATGTGGCCTTCAAGTAGGAGGAGCAAAGCAACAAGAGTGTCATTATTGACTGAATCATTTGAATCAGATCTTCTCATTATCTGACATAAACGCATAACATGGACCCCTAGCTTCACTTGCCCTGCAAAATATGAGAACGTTTTTCTTAAACTTGGAGAAAACCTATTATAAGGAACAAATAAATGGAATAGCCATGTTAAGGAACGAAAGATTAAATAAAACAAGAGATCAAAAGCATAGAAGACTAAGGCTAACTTGAATAGTTTTATGAGGGGAGAAAACAGAAGGATAAATGATAGAATCAAACCTCGCAAAGATTTCTCATCTTCTAAATATTTAATAAACAACAACAATACTGCATCAATTCCGTTGCAGTGGTACTCAAGATCAAGAAGTGCTCGGGTAGCCTCAATTCGAACTTGCCACGTGGAATTGAAATTTCGAAAAGGTCTTATCAGTTCAATGATACGATCCTGTCGAAAAATTCAAATACAATATTATCACTCCTGAGGAGTAGAATATCATTACAAAGTGCACTTCTTAACTAATAGTAAGAAGACAAGAAAAAACTTACGAGAGAGAGAAGTCCAGATAGTTTCAGTGCAATCTGGGTCAAGGTTCGGATGCAGCTAATAGTCAAGATCCCATTATAGCTAGGCATCAGCCTGTCACATAACATTTAGAGATGCAAAGATCTAGTTTTTGCATAAACATAATCCGTAGTCAAATATTAGTAGGTTAACCAACCTGTCAAACTGCAAAAGTCTATCAATCCTTTTAAGTAGCGATGCTAAAAAGAGAATGCTCTGAAATTTATCAAGAAAAAGAAAAGAAATTAGGTGTAGGTAGAGAAGGAAACACTGCCAATAAAAGCGGAGGTAAAATGACTTAAATAGGTTAATTGAGGCCCCATTGGAAACACTGGTAAAAGACAACACAGATGTACAGTAAATCCCATTACATAAAGGAAGATAAGGGTTCGAATGGGTATTGAAGAACAAATGTGTAGTGAATCAAGTTTTGGAAGTGTAGCCATTTTTGCAGTTTAAAGAGAGGAGATTGCCTAGAAATGGTGGTGTCCATGTGTGTTGGCAAGGTTGTTGTAGTGGTTGAAGAAGACGAGAGATTCCCTCTTAAATTGAGAAATCGCAAAACTAATTCTGGTGGGAGGTTGAAGAAGATAAGAGTTTAGGAAACAAACTTCATTTTCTAAAACAGAAAGCAAATTGCTATGAAATGGAACTTTGATGGAAACCATCCATTAGATTGATGAAGTGGGCAAAATATTTACAATATAGCGAGGGGTGCAGTCACATGAAACAACCCAAGAATAAATATAAACAATAACAAATTAGGATATCAGAAAATTAAGTTTTACAACTTATCATAGCAAGAAACTACTAAATGATTCAAGCAGAGAAGAGTATATTCCAACCTGTTGCCCAAATTCAAGTTCACCAACTGACTGGACTAGTGCAGCCAACCAGAAAACATCAGAGTAAGGATTACCATTGTTGTCGTTGTACTACCAAAAGAAGCAAAGGAATCGGTATTTAGAGAATGAATCGCAAACAAAATTTTAAAAGAATAAAGGAGCACAAAAATAACATAATATTATTAAAAGAAAAAACAAGTTACAAATTTTATAATACCCCAACTACAAGCAGAGGACAACATAAAATAGTGGTTCTCTATTTTTCTGTTTTCTTTCAGTCTGTTTTATGCCGTTCACCAAGTTTAAAGACATATCGGTAGTAGTTACCCTTAGTTAAGAAACAAAGGCAGGTCTGTAACCTTTAAAATAGGGGATCCCTAGGTTGCAAGAGGTATTATTCAGTTTTATCCAAAAGCTTTGCTCCAAGAACAGAGTTCAAGAAAGTTAGTTTACACTACTCCTATTGAAATTTCAAAGTACTAGAGCATTTTGTGAGGCAGCGTGGTTTTTCTTTCCTCAATTCCTCAAAGCCATTTGAATATTCCCCCCGCCACCTACTAAAATCATCAAAAGGAAAACTTCTGAGGTGTCTTCTTTCTTATGTCCGGTGCATGGATTTTGTATCTGTCCTGAGCCTAGGAATTCTCGAGTTTGAACCCCTGATCCTATTACTCATTTTTGTCTCAATTAAATGCCACTGTTTCCTCCACTTCCTCCTATCAGTTTTCCTCTTTGGAAGTCAAAACCCCCAATAAGGTGATTTTTTTTTACTCGGCTGGGGAGGATTAACACTGTTGACTTTCCCAAAGGTATTCTTCTATGTTAGGCCTCGATAGTTATCCGAGGATTTGAATTATCATTTATGGAGTTATCTGCTTGCAGATATCTGGAAGTTCCGTGTGTTTCCTACTTGTAAAAGATCTTAACACAACGAGAGAACGTGATGCTAAATCTGATGTTTTGAGACAAGAAAAGAGTTGTCTGTGACGTGTCTTTCAACCTATTCAGGGAAATAAGAGAACGTTTACATGAGTTCATAGTTCTGGGGGAAGGTGTGTTCCATGGTTCATTTTAGTATCTTTCTATGGAGTTTTGTAATTGCCCTTTGTTTTTAATTCTTAACAAATGGAGCACTTTTTTGTAACTTTCTTTGTGTTTCTCGTTTTTTTTTGTCAGATTTTATTGTTTATTTTTCCCTTTTTTACTGGCTGCTTTATTCCAAGTACCAATAAAATATTTTATCAATGCAGAACCAAAATACAAAAAAAAGAACAATAACTGATGAGGAAAAAAAAAATCACCATTTCTCCCTAATTTGCCTGCATCGATTATTTTAGTATTAACAAAATTAAATTATTGAAGAACACAATCACTAGTTTAAACTTCTTGGAATAGTTTAAATTCAGATAAACATCAAGAGAAGATAAACAAAATAAAATAAACAACCTCTAAGTAATGCAAAAAACATGTAAGCGGGTGCAGAAACTAATCTATAACAATGACCAAAATTAGTTCTGCATATAATAGTTTTTCAGCTGCCAAAGCAACTGTTGCCTACGGTTTACATTGCACATAGATAACAGTTGAACCTCAAATCTAGACAGTTTGGCAAAAACAGGATAGTTAGAAAACGAAAGCCTGTTTATCGTTCTCATATTCACTATTGGCCAACTGTCATGTTCAAAGAATAGCATCACCATATACACGAAAATGCATGTACGTTCAAGCCTAAATACTGCCATGCAACCCCTTGTAAACAAACAGGGAACCTTAAAGAGCATTAAACAAACAAGCAGGGTGAAAATCAAGATTTTTTTTTGGTGTCCCGCTCATGAACACAAGCAGAAAGAACACTACCTTCAAAAGTTGCAAAACAAACTCAACAGCTTCTCTAGGGCTTTTTTGGTCGGTAGCCCTGACCATAGCAACAGCATGAGGAATGGCCTATGAAAACCCCCAGAGAAGAGAGCCACACATGCGCACACAAGGAAAATACAGCAACTTAGCATTAGAGTGACAACTAAATAAAGAAAACAAAAAATAAGGTGTACAGAAATTGTTAAAAGTTTCGATTCAGTGATCACCCAACAACCCTTGATTTGCAATATCTAGACGAGATTGAAGGAGGATTCATTCAATACAAAGATGCACCATGGTACTCACAAGTCACATTTAACAGACAATTTCCATTTCTAAGTATGCAGTGATTATATTAAGGGGGCTGTCTTGTAATGTTATTAAGGGTACAAAACAGTATACAAAATATTCCGAAATTGTCAATGACCACACCACAGACCAACGAAGAAGTCCATTTAAACCATTGGAGGCATGTTCTGAAAATGCTCATAAAATAAGCCACTCCTTACTTATGCATTGTTTGTATGTAGATCTGCATAAAAGTCAATTCAAACACTATATAGAAGAGAATAAGACTGTAGGGACAGCAGGCTGTAGAAATTACTCAACGATGTCATCTTTTAAACAGCCTGGAAGGAAGATAACAACAAAGCTTTTAAGATTAAATGGACTCGGGAGTATCTGATTTAATTTGCATTATGTATCCTCATTTTAGTGATTTTTATAGTATCGGTATCAGGTTGTTTTGCATGAGTATTATCTGAATAGCTGATGCCCACATGAGATATCCAGAAAGGGTATATAACAAATTGGGACAATTTTATGGCTTCATATGATTTATACCAGAAACATTTCAAAACTGTGGAAACCAAATAGGCCGTTCCACAACTCATTACAAATCCTACCTCATTGCATTACCTCAAGAACAAAATACTCGGGAAAATCACGAAATTCATTTGGCCTGTTAAGAATATCAGAACAAACAAGAGTCATAATAGGCGAACCAAGAGTAAACTCACTGAAACAGAAATTTTTTTGGATCTTACTTGGGGAGTCCAGTATCTGCATCGAATCTCTGACTTTTAAAAAATTTAATCAAATTAAGCAAACCAGCCCAATCAGTATCCTACAGAAGACAGTTAAATTCAACCAAAAGAATGAGGAACCTGCATCAGGTTAAGTGACAAATTTAAAGATCCTGAATGTTTACGTTCAACTGGGTTGGAAAAATGAGGAACTACCATTTAACCTTCCAACATTGCATAGTCAATAAATAACTTTGAAAAATTGTTGTAAGACCATTTTGGATAAAGAAATTAGGTTCCCGTTAGGTGTTCAGAGTCTGAAATAAAATAATTGCTATTATACCTCTGAGGCCGTTTTGGCCATTGCTAATGCTGCTTCAATTCTTACTCTCCAGAAGGCCTTCAAACCAAAGTTCAGCTACTCACAATCCATTGTAAGTTTAAGATAATAAATTACTGTATCTCAAAAAGATTTATAACCTTGGGGTCTCTGAGGAAATTATTAAGAGCATTAACAACAGAAAAAGATGGTTGAGGCAACATCTCTAATGTCGCGATTGCTTGTGCTTGGGCAATGACATCCTTGTCTTTCTCTAATTGATTAATCTGATAATGAAAGACAAACTGGAGTAAATATTTTACACAAAAATACATATAAACAATAAAAAGACAAAAGTAGCATGCTGAATAGCTGGGACTCTTCTATTAAGAAAGGGGAACACATTAGCATAATGTTGTCAGCAGAAAATATGGGAGAGACTAGATGCAGTAGTCGCTGTTCTCATGCTAACTCTTATTCGTCTTGGGATAGTTTTTCCCTCTCTTTTGTATAATTTCATCATAGGTGCGAGAAGGTTTTTCATCAGAAAAATAAAATAAAATAAATAGCTTTAGGAGTCCATCAAAGGCTAATGTTTTTGTAGGAAAGCCATTTCTGATCAGGTGACTTTTTTTTACATCAAAATTTAGTAAGATATATGAAAAATTAACAGTCAAATATCATGCAAGGAAACAATTTCACGAGATGCTTATACTGTGAGTTCTGATAATGTGGGTTCTGATCGGGTGAGTTGTCTAGAAGGGCATGGAAGGATATCAAATTCAGGGAAAATACTCGAAAATAATTATTTTGTCATTACTGCAGCATTGATTTTTTCCCTTATTTCTAATACCTAATTTAATGTTAGTCATCGAAGGAACAACACTTACTCTATATAACTTGTTGCCTTTGTATAATTCTCAATGTGAATTACACATCAATAAGCATTGGTAAAGGTCCAATACATCATGACAAGACCGAACCATGTGGAAATATATCGTCCACCAAAGAAAAAAATTGAAGGAAAGCCCTAATCACTCACCACAAAATCATCACTCACCACATGAACTACTCTGATAACAAGTTAAATCACTTTGCAACTCAAAAAAGCTTAAGCGGATAAAATTGGTCTCATACATATATAATCAACACACACATGCATCGAGTGTGCAAATTGTAAATATTTTTACCAAGGCAACTTTGCACTTCTAAGAACTACTTCTACAATTTTGAAAATCAAGTTGAATTAAATCAACGTTCAGAAGGGATGTTGAATCACAATATTTCATTCCTCTTGAGACAGCCCACTAAGTTTATAACTAAGTATTCTTCAAAAAAAAATTGATCTCTCAGATTTCCCCTCCTACCTAGGCCTTTCTCCCTCTCTACCTGACAATATCATTTTTGACACCTCCCTCTCTCCCTACATCAAAGCTCAGTTTTCTTGTAAGTATTGTATCGTTAATTTAGGATTTTAGCTTCTCCTCCCTAACCAATTCTCCCTATTCCCCCTGTATCAAAGCCCACTTTTGAAATATTAGTTTTAGATTCTCCTTTTTCAGGTTTATAGCCAATTAAAGATGAGAAGATAATATACAAGGCATCTGCTGACAATGAACTTTCTAGTGCTCGTTCATATAAAACCCTGCAAAACCATCTCAAAAGACCCAAAATGAAATACAGGCAAACATGTAGTCTACGAAAGAAAATATTGTGACGAATAAAATTCACTTACCCACATCTGAACAGGTTGATGAAACTGAATTTCAGCAAGGTATTCCATCTCGGGGTCTGCTCGCAACCATAACAGAGGAGATTCCACACTGTCAAGATATACAATTTAGTGCATTCAAGCAAATGATACGCAGATTGTCTTATCAGTGATAAAATCTAATGATGAGGGAATTATAAACCTAGAGCGGACGTCAAGCGCAGGTATATCAGCATTGTCATCAGAACCATCAGGTTTTGACCCCTTTTTAGTTTTCTGGAGGCGTCTAGCAGCAAGTTTGGAGTGGCATTGTATTTCTAGTAGCTGCCACGACTCTCCAGTCATTGGGAGAACTGGATGATCAAACACGCCATCAAGTTCATAAATCCTGATACTCATCATGCCAGGCCATCCAGTATCACTGTCCCGATTCTCTAAAATTGTAGCTGGTGTTACTGTGCATTCCCGTGACACTGCCATTTCAACCAAATTTTTCCGCTTGTTGTAGGAAAATCCCATCCTGATATCATGTACAAACCAGGGTAAGCAAAATAAGCAGACACATAAGAGCATAGATAATGGTATATTGGTTACCTCAGCAGTGGACAACCACATGATTCAACCCACCGAGGAATGAACTCTTTAAGAAATGGCCGCTCAAGGTTTCCAATCTTATTGGCCAAATGGCGAAACTGCATCTCAAAAAGATAGAAAATGTTGACGTTAGACGACAAGTCATTCAGCTTGTCCATGAACCCAATTTTTTTATTTTTTTATTAAATTATGTAAAATTAATAATAATATAATTTTAGACCGATTTCTTGCTTGTTTTTTCAGAATCATTAATATTAAAAGTATTTCAAAGGACTCCTATTAGTAGCTCATTAAAACATCCCAATTGATCACACACACACACACCAAGCGTTCATAAAATCGAGCAGATAAAAGTAGATAGCAAACTCCAAGAGGCATCTTAAGTTAGCCACATCTAATCACTCCATAATTCTCTTAATCCATATTTACTTCAAATACATTTGAATTAACTTTGCCCATAATTCTCCTAATCCATTCAGGAGCCTCCGAAGCCATTTGACAACAACTTATTAATCTCCTTTGACCTCCCATCCTCAAGAGGGAGTTTGAGTTAACCGCTCCTCCCATTATATATTCCGTAACCATTTTCCCTTAACGAGTTTTCAACTGACAACAAATGTAAAACACATTATCCTAAAATCAAAATATCGATTAATGTCAAATATTATTCGCTTGTTCTTATTACTAGACAATAGTTTCTTGAAACAATTAAAAAAAAAAAATCAGTATTCTAACACATTCACTGCATTGAACAAATAGCTAAATGGATGATGCAGAACAAAAGGCCCTCATAAAGAATTATCATAGAAGAAAGCAAATACCTCTTTTGTGCTAAGTGATTGTGATGTAGAGGTTGTATCCTTAGCACGAGAAACAATATTTTGCAGAATCTGGCACGGCAGAATAAAACAGAAATCAACATAACGATCAAGTAAGAAACTTCTCTTCTATAAATAGGTCTTTCCAACACAATGTGTGCTCAAACATACAAGGAAAACTAATTGAGAAAATTAAGCCACATAACATCAGGATGCACTACAACCCAACAAGAAGTAAGAACAGAGTTCACCGTGACTGGAGAAAGTTAAATGGTCAGATAGTGGGGAAGAAACCATTAAAATGTACCAAGTGGCACTTGGATTGGTTAAAGCTAGGGGCTGGCTTTTAACCGAAGGCCCTGAGTTAAAACCCCCAAGGGAAAATAATATTTTTGTTTTCTGATATTGGGGCACGTAAGAACCTCCCTGTGTATTAATGGGGTAGACCATACCAACAAATGTTAAGTAAAAAATAGAAAAGAAAAGACTTCTATTCTATCCAGCCGAAAGCAGTTAAAATGCAACCAATGGCACAACCTATAATCATCTTTACATCCTTGTACTAAATATCCTCATAATTTTCATGAACCAGAACCATTACCTTGCGGAAAGACTCAGGCCCCATCTGCTTCTCCAACATTTGGAGGATTGCCACCTTTTTTAAAATAAAAAGAAATCATTAGAAAGTTGCATGAGAAGTAAAAGCCTAAATAAACAAAGTGAACTTACAGATTTCCATGATCTTATTTTTCCATATATACCAATGCGTTGGGTCCCATACAAATCTTTACAAGCAGAAGAGGAACTCAAGGTGGTTATACCACTATCATCTGCTCTACAAACAGCACAATTTGCCTGCATAACATCATAACAGACGTTTTTTCAACGTTAACTAATATATGAAATATGAAATATTTTTTAAAAAATAAGAAACTCGTTGGTAGGATTTAACCAGAGGACTAATTGCAATTACATCAGTGATAGGATTAACACATTAAATGGAGACCAAGGACATGGTTCTAATTGCTAAATAGGCAGGGTACAGAGATAAAAAGTGCAAATATCCCTCATTTTATGCTTGGTGACACCAGAAATAGTAAAAAACTTTCTTTGAATGACCAAAAGAGAGAAAGTGACTCCAAGCCCTCAAGTAGAAAGAAGGAAAGGAAAGATGAAAAAACTTCATACACAATAAGTGCAAGCAACCAAGAACATGGTGAAGCAAACCTTGTATCGCTGGTAGCGTGCCTCATTATTTCCTAAGTTCTTCTTGATGAATAAATCAGTCAAAAAACCAGCAAGACCATCCAACAACCACTCTAGCAACAAGAATCACATGTCTGATCAAAAAAGGATTAATGAAGATGGAAGTGAAACAGTAATTGTAAAGAGAACATAAATAACCATTTACCGTCATTTGGGGCTTCAGGCGTAATATAAATACCAAACCACTGCCTTGCAAGAGCATAAGCAAGTTTAATCCTCGTATCTATGGTCTGTGAAAAGAACATTGATCAAAACACAATAAGCATACGAGTTTTAAACATTCAAGTCATTTTTGTCATTTCACTCGAGATATATTTGTATGTGAGTGAATACTATAAGGAAAATCCAAACCATTAACGCACTCACTGTGGAGCCAGACACCTTCCCAACAAAATTTGGTAGTTACTTAGACAGACTCAAACCAGGCAAAATGAGAGAAAGAGATAGAGATTAGTTCTTCACTTCCCCTTTCTTAATGTCAGAGATTGTTTGGACCAACTTGTACGTATCTCAACTAATCTCTTAGGATAGTCACCTATCCCTCTAATATTTGGCTGTCAAAGAAATTCATAGAATTTTAACATCCAAGTTAGGTAGCCACCATAGTTTGAACTCATCTAAGTCCTTTCACTCTTTCCCTGCCCCTAATAATCACTAGATTAACCCATGGTGGTTGCTTTGGTACTTCATAGATTATGGATATTTGCAAGCACTAGGGTATTGCAAGCATGGGGCACCATACCCATGCATTCCCACATCAATACACAATGAAAATTACATGATTCAAGCATATATACATATAAATATACAAAACTGAAGGTTCATCTACAACAGATATAAACTTCAAAACAAATGAATTATTGAAACCATGCTATACAGCCCCTATGAATAAACAAACCTGATCAATGATTTTCTCGTCAAACAAAAAATGAGAACTAAATATACACATGGAAACTCCCAAACATGCTGATGATACTGCAATCTCTGGCTCTATGAAGATTTGTTTGTATGACCCAAATGGGAAGTCCACGGAGAGGTAATCCTTATAGCAGCTACGGGAAGTAAATTCCAAAGTAAGAAATAATGTACAAACATAGAATTTGTGCTTTGTAATCATAACCGCGGCATTCAAAAAATTGAAAAACAAACCTGAATGCACTATGAAAAAATTCCACTGTATGCTTGAGCTTTAAAGAATTAACCGGCGAGCACATGTGTGATATAAATCCAGTTTGGTGATCAGCAAGGATTTCAAATGGTCCAACGGCAAGTGATATCCAATGTGCATTGACGGGGATGTCTACACGATAAACATAAGTTTTGCAGGGAGGATTGTCCTTGCTCAAGACCTGAAAGGAATGGTGATACATGACAAGTCAAAACATCCAAAATGCTTGAAGCCAATTTGATATGTAGAGTGCAACATGATTTATATACATTTAAAAATCAGCTGCGCTCAGATTATGAATGCAAATAAGAAACAAGATTGCACAGCCAGATTAGAGGACATCTTGCAGCAAGAAGTAATATTGTACACAAACAAGCTTTGAACTTCAAGATTTCTATTAGAGGGGATGATCGCCATACTGATAAGTCTCTTAAGATAAGCAAAAAGCAATCGAGAGGAAGAAAATGAAAAACCAGATCTCCCATGGCTGTACAGGCCAATAAATCCACATGCACGAGTGCGGCTCGTCTTAATGTTAGGTACATTGACGGATTCACCGGATGTAATAAACGGATGTGCATGCCCAATCCGAGCATAGCATAGTGAATAAGTCATATGTTACCATCCCAAAATCAATAGTTTGATTACCTACCCCACCACAAAACAAACATGCATGCAGCCCATCTTAATGTTAATTACATTGACTACTTCTCTGGATACATTTCTAATAATAAAGCCGTGCACAATATCTCCTCAAATCTTGAGATTAGTCACAATGAGATTTTTTTCCTCTTAATTAAAAGCCAAGCTTTCATCGAGAAAAAATGAAAGAATACACGCTGATACAGAAAAGAAACACTCCAAAGGGAACCCAACTATTTAAGAAGGGGCTCTAGTTAAGCAAGATAAGACATAAAGGATAATTACAAAAAAACTTCACACACGAAGACCCAAAAAACCAAACCCCCCTGCCTTTTAACCCCTCTGAAAATCCTGTCAAGGTTGGTACATGAAGAACATTTCATAATTTAACAACCAATTATACATTTTCCATCAGTTCAGATGGATAAATGCAAGCCACATAAGGAAGCACGGGACGTGTCTGTCCTACCCCTCCCCAATTCTGAAACAAAAACCCTAAACAAACATCTTGGACCCACCTTAGTAGTGGCATAATGGTAATTTAATAGGGGTGAAGTATTTATAAGTAAAGGGAGTTTGGGAAATGACGTATAGGAGAGTTTGGAAGAGTAATTTGGGATAATCATCTGAATAGAAAATAATATTTTAACATACAAAAGTTGTGCAGTCCCTAGACCATTTGAAAGCATAGAACATAGTTTCAATTCTTTTGTGGTTGTTAGATAAACTTCTACATAAATGGGATCCTCCCTAAAAAGTGTGGATATATTCATATAAATTCAAAATTCATAGTTCAGTGTTAACTTACAGTCTTTCATTAATAAAATAAGGTGGCATAACATGGTTTTGCCTTGACCCAGACAGGAGAAATAATATCATAACTAATTACATTCTCGTATAATATGGGAAGGAAATAAGTTTTGAAGCAGCATATAAGATAATTATATTAAGGTAAACTTCAAAAATTCATAAAATTAACCTGCTCCAGGTGGATCATTTTACTCAGCCTTCAGTTCACAACGTGGAGAAAGGGTAGTTTCGATCCCAGAGATGAGTGCGGTGAGCGTGGATTGAACACGCGACCTTCAGATCTTCAATCTGATACTCTCCCAACTGAGCTATCCCCGCAAATAGGCACCTACCAGGATCGAGTCCCAATTGTGTTGGAGGTACAGTGGCACTTAATAAAGAGGTCAATCTAGAAGTGTGAGATGCCACATCGATTGGAGAGGGAAACAACGTCGATTAGAGAGGGGAACGAGTGTCAGCGAGGACGCTGGGCTCCAAAGGGGGGTGGATTGTGAGATCCCACATCGGTTGGAGAGAAGAACGAAACATTTTTTATAAGGGTGTGGAAATCTCTTCCTAACTGACGCATTTTAAAAACCTTAAGGGGAAGCCCGAAAGAGAAACCCCAAAGAGGACAATATCTGCTAACGGTAGGCTTGGGCTATTACAAATGGTATCAGAGCCAAACATCGGGCGGTGTGCCAGCGAGGACGTTGGGCCCCGAAGGGGAGTGGACACCGGGCATTGTGCCAGCAAAAACGCTGGGCCTTAAAGGGGGTGGACATCGAGCGGTGTGTCAGCGAGGACATTGGGTCCCGAAGGGGGGTGGATTGTGAGATCTTACATCGGTTGGAAAGGGGAACGACACCGATTAGAGAGGGGAACGAGTGTCAGTGAGGACGTTGGGCTCCTAAGGGGGGTGGATTGTGAGATCCCACATCGGTTGGAGAGGAGAATGAAGCATTCTTTATAAGACAATATCTGCTAGCAGTGGGCTCGAGCTGTTACAAGAAGGTCTTTAATTCAAACACACTAAAAATCCTACGCTCGAACGCATCAATAAAGTCTATCAGCCCAACCCAACCTCTCTTCCAAAGAGGCCTCTACGGAAGACCCAAGGTCCCAGTCCTCTGTACAATCAACAGTAGAGGAGACTTTCTTTTGGGAAACGGTAAAGAGATCTGGAAACGACTGTTTGAGAGTAAGATTTCTAACCCATTTTTCTTACCAAAATCTGTTCCTCACACCACAACGCTGTAAATTTAACAAACTAGAGGACTAAAGTGTTGCTCTTGGCAATGTCAAACCAAGGCACACCCTTTAGGGAGAGGAGAACGAATGCCTTCCCAATCCGTTAATCTTGCAAGTTACTAGCTAAATGCCTATGTAAAGGCCTCAATGAATAAATAAAAATCATTCGTTGAATCTATTTTCCGAGCTTCCATTCATTAGCCCCAATGAAAGACCTCCACTGCACTTGGTTGGGACTGATAAATAGAATCCTCAGTTGAATTTGTTTTTCAGAATCCAAATGACTCTGTCACATTACAAAACGTCAAAACCTAAATTTAAGCTCTTGATTTTCAGTAAATCCATAGATAAACTCCATTGTTTTAAAAGCTATTACAAGGTGAAAAGAGCATTCCTTGACATCCATCATTTCCTGAGAAGCTACTACATGAAAGCACACCCATTTAGACTTATAATTTAGCTAAACAAAGTTGACAATTGAATGATTGATCTTATCAGCACAAGTTCATTCAATATATTGTTAATTGAAGAAATGAAGACCAGTGGTTAAGTTAGAACTTCAAAAGAGTACTATTAATGAAATTTTATTGGTGTGGGATGAATGACTGGCTATAATGCACTAGACAAAGAACAGAATGAAGCAGAAGTCAATTATCTTTATTGATGAACGTTCAATAGTTGTCCAGCTACCATGAAATATACAAGAAGAAAATAAAATATGGTACACATTACTCAACAAACTTAATTTATATCACAGAAATGATAAATATACATCTCATTTCAGAGCATCTCTCACCTGGTACAACAGAATTCCATTACTGACAGCCACAAGATTTTGAGAGACAGTAAACTCGAGGTCATACCTGAACATGGGATAGCATAGGATCATAAATGGATTGTGAAAAGCTACAATTGTCACAAGATAACACATTTAGATAGTGGTATCCTTACTTGCATCGTTGTAGGCCATCATCCATACAAGGAAACCAGCACCTTGCACGCCTTATTTGGTTGTCCGTGTGAGCAATATGATCATTGAAGTGAATACCTACGTCTGATTTCTCTACCCAGTAATCAATACGAACCAGCCTTATATTCTGCGTCAAATATGAACCTTTATGAGAAGCCACAAAAGAAATAAATAACCTCAACAAAAAACCACAAGCTACATGTAAGATTCCATAAACAAGACTTATGATAGAGCTCCAGTACCTTCATAAACATCATTAAAATAACCTTTTTCCTTGGTTCTCATAAAAGTATGTAGACTTACGTTAATTATAACTGCCTAACTTGGTTAGTGATATGCACACGGCCTTCGTGTGAAAAGAACGACTTGTTCACAACTTGAAACTAATCTACTTATTCACGTACAATTTTCTTTACCTTAACCTCAAATGTCCCAATCTCCGTAGTTTGAACTAAGCAAGAATTGTACTGGGTTTTTTCTACTCGTAGGAAAAATGGATGATTAAACAAAGATAACTTCTTCATCTACAAATCTATCACCTACTAAACGGATGATTAGTTCTTCTCATTGCATATGTATGCTTTCAATATAAGTCCAGGCATTTAGCAAGCGATAGGAACTGAATGACTAATAAATTTAGCGACCAGACCACACAGAGAGGAGAGTAGAGTATCATGTATTATATACTTCTTAACAATAATTTTTGCATGCCAGAATACATGGAGTAACAAAAAAATTGATTGAAGACCAAATTGAGGAACCACATTTAGCATCCACGTGAATATTCTCCATCATAAAAAAGACTGACGTCATAACAATAACTAACAGCTACAACCTGCTTGTCCTCGACTGCTGGTTGCACTGCATTCTCCAGAAATGGCGGGTCTTGCTTCTCACTTCCATTCTTGAAAGCCTTGCAGCAGTTTATCAACAAATTAGGAACCAGTTCTTTCTCGATTGAAGATAAATAAATTGACCCCGCAGCATCTGCAGCAGAGCTAGGCGACGACACTGCTTTAAAACTCTGCTCACTTTCCACATGTTGAGTCCGCGGATAATACTCGAATTCAGTAGGGTCGCCATCCACTGAAACACTCGCAATCCCAAGATTCTCCGCGTGCAACCCAACTATGCCAATATCAGGAACCGCGATTTCCAACTCGGTGAACCTAAAATCCAGCAACAGGAATGGTGAGTATCGATGGCCAAGATTAAGCAAAGAAAAAAGCCAATTACAACCTCACACGCAAAGGGAAAAAAATTGTGAAGCATAATATACAAGTAAAAGTTAAACAAAACCACGATTCCACGAAGAAAGAATGCAAATGGGAAGATGGAGGGAAGGAGTAGCGATGACAATTGAAGGAGGTAGAGCTAAGACGAACCCATAAACGCGACGCTTGTCAATGTCGATGGAAAGACAAAGCTTCTGGTGACGAACTACAGCTCCGGAGTTGTCAGGTGGCTTCGCGTCGTCGGTGTTCTTGGGCTTGCGAGGCTTGGCCATAGCAAGCACACAGCCTGGGAACTGGGAAGGGGATTGGGAAACAAAAACACACGATCCAAATCCGAAACGCGCACGCGAGGGATTTATATTGACGATTTCGACCAGCTGTTTTATATCAGATGGGTTTGGCTTAGCAACTCTGTGCCCTATTGTAGCTGTTCTAGTCTTTCTAATCCAACCGTTCACTTCTCGACTGATTTAATCCAACGATCTCCGTTGATTGGAAGCTATAAAGACCGAAAACAATAGCCGAAATATCTGTCCAACCCAACAGGGCGATGCTATAGCATTGAGCCCATTATAGTATGGGCCAAGTGAAGTCTTAGTGGCCCAATTCATCCATGCACATTGCATGCCAATTTTGAATCAATTAGATTGGTCACAAAACAATAGCCGGAAATTCGAAATTTCTCTTTTATTATTTATTTTTATTTTGTTTTATTTCCTTTTCTACACACATGGTATTGGTTTAATTTTTCTAGTTTTTTTTTTTTTTTTTTTGAAAGAAAATTTGTGTTTTAATTATTTTTTCCATCAAATATATATGTTGGAAAAATAAATATTCTTTTGGTCCCTCAATTTTGAATATAAGTATACATTTTTTAAATATACGGATTTTTATATATAGAAACTAGATTGAATTTTGAAGATAAAAAAAAAACTATAATAAAATTTAAGGGTGAAATTGCAATATACTGAAATCTATAGATTAAATAAAAACTAAATTACAAGGGCATAAAATAAAATTGCAACAATTTAAAACCTACCAATGTAAAATAAACCCTAAATTAATATTTTAGAATATAAAAACTAAATGAAAATGAAAATTTGACGGGGCAACCTGAAGTTGGACGACATGATATCTTGACATCACCATGGGATCGTCACCTAAGATCCATGGTGCCCGAGAAGGATCGAGATCTATGATCGACCGTTCAATTTCGAAACGTTCGGACTAAGACAATTCATCTCCATCATTTTACAACTTGCTCCATTGACACAACTTTTTTCATGTCGAAATGTCAGCATCTTTCTTCGATGCATTTCATGCTTCTTCTTCCTTTTTTTTCTTTCTTTTTTTCTTTTTGGTTTGTCCTTTTTGTGTTTTTTATGCCAATTTTGTTTGACTTTGTTGGAAAATAACAGCCGCATGTAATCGTTTTTTTTTTTTTCTTCTTCTATAATTACATATATAAATACAATGCAAACCCTTTCAAAAAAAAAAAATTTAACTCAGCTCGTATACATTCTTTGGTACAATAAATATGAACGTTCAGGGATTTGAAGTACTAAATTAGGTTAATATCCGCAAATCATAAAATTTTAATATCGGCAAATTAGTTGTAAGTAACCTATTTAATGGCCTTTAGATGAGAGAAAGAGCCACTTATTTTTGCAGTATTCCTAATTCAACCATTTTATATTAATTAATAAGTATTTTAAGGCATAATCACAAGTAATTTGACCTTAATTGTTTCTTTAATTGAACTGAATTGCATGAGCCACAGCCGCAACTGCTTTAGATAGTTTGCTGCATTTATGAAGACAACGACAAAGGGAGAGCTGACCTAATTAATTAAGCCATCTCATCTGACTTCTTCAATCTATTAAATAATAACAGCAACTAATATATAACCTAATAACGTCCCAACCAACCTGCGTCATTTGCCCTTCAGTCCTTTTCCAATTCTTCAAATATCATTTTCCATATTTAATTATAAATTTACGATTTTTTTAGTTCGGATGAGTCGGTAGTTTGGTACTGGATCCCTTCAGACCTGGAGAAGGTGGGGGCGCTAAGTCAGGGCTTGGTGAATCAACTGGTTGCTACTCTCCTTTACCGTCTCGCAGCTTCGCTCCTCTAGTTTCAGTATCAAGCCCCATTTTTATTGCCTAGATTATACCTTTGGAATATTCCTTAAGGAAAGTTTTCAATATCCAAACCCTTTTTTGTTGTCTAAATTACATCTTTTAGAATACCCGTAAAGGGAATTTTTCTTTGCTTCCCTCAATCTTCACTTTATAGAATACCCGTAAAGGGAATATTATTCACTTTAAGCATAAGCTCTCATTTTGAAAAACACGTCATACCAATAAAGATGTATTCCTTATTTAATCTCATAATAATCTTTAATAAAAATATAGGCGAAAGAAGTTGATGAACAAACATAAAAATTGTACCTAATCAAATGATAACATAAATCTTTGAAGGCAATCAAAATGTTGGAGTTGAAGTGCAAGCCAAATTGGAAAGACCTTTCTCTCCAAATCAAACTTGTTGGATTCCATTATAAATAATACCTCACATTTTACATAACTTATTTCTTGATTGATTTTAATTTTATCATATGCTTTTTAAAGCCATTTTTGTGACAATATTTGATAAATGTCGACCGTAGATTAGCTTTAGAGGGCCAAATTTGAAATACCGAAAGTGGTGGGGTCGAAAGTAATAGGAAACACCAAAAATGCCAAGTTGCAAAGCTGAGTCAACGTACGACTCCACCTCCCAACCCACTTTCCCCACTTCATTAAAATTCCCACGTGGCAGCCTTTTCTTGCTTGACTTTTTAACTCCCTGACCGACACGTGGCAATCACGATCAACCCACTAGCGCACCCCCCCCCCCCCCCGTCCAGTGCTGTACTTAGTGGGGCGTGAAAATCCACCACGATTTTCACATCGAACAATTAAACGAAAATAATATTATTAATTAATTAAAACGATAAAAATGCATGGTTTTTGCACTATCTCCCTTTAATATATACACACGTTGTATTTCTCCACTATCTAACCACTCGAGTATCACAACCCAACTTAAAAACTTATACCAATAATTAAATTTTATTCTTGATTTTCTAGTAGTTTTGTTAGACTTAATTAACAAATTTGCACACTTATTATTTTTAATTAATTAATTAAGAAGTTAATATTATAGACCAAAGGTGAGAATCAGTTAATAAAAAAGGTAAAATTTTATAATTATGTGAGGAATAAAACGTAAGCTATCATGTATCAATAGAAATATATTAATTACTCATAAATTCATGATCAACCTCTTAATTAGTCGACGTGGTATTCATCTCCCAACAATTTTGAATATTGCACAGTTAAATGAATACAATATAAAAACTTAAACGGGAAATTATATATAAATTAAATTTAAAATTCGTACGATAAAGAATCCAATCGAAAGAATACTCATAATCTAGGGATTAGGGTATTCATTTTTTTTCTCTTTTATTTTAAAAAAATATCTTTAAAGTTTAAAGTTTAAGATAACGAGCATCTAGATGAGGTGACTCTAGACTCTAAAATTACTTTTGATAGATTCAATAAACCAAACATTTATTTGAATTATAAATACTAATCTTCAACCATTTTATAAGCATTTCAACGTTTATAATTATGTTATTTAATTTGCGTGGAATATTTAAATTTGAACAACTTTAATTCGATAAAGATTCCTTTTTTATTCCTTTTTTTTTATTTTTTATTAGTAAAAATAAATGGGTTTATATCAACAATTTATTTATTTTTTTAACATATTAAAAAATATAGAAACAATATTCCTTTGCCCCATATCTTAAAATCTGGCCCGTTGATGATAATTGACTCGTATTTTTACGCAAATAAATAAATAAATAAAAACCCCACTTTCCGTTATTCTTTAATAAATTTCAAAGCTACAGTTTGAGCTGAATGCTGCAGAATAAATAAATTAAAATAACCTCCCGGTGTAATACGGTGTCGTTTCTTTGCAGATGTTCTAAAGAGAACCGGGACCACTTCGACTGTATAAATACAACCCAAATTTTTCGATTTCAGAACCTCCATTCCATATTTTCATCACAGTAATCCCTAAATCGAAAGTTTTCGTTTACCTTTCCGTTTCCGATTACTTCCAGTATGAGTCAATCCACACCGGAACACAGCGGCTCCACCTCCATCTCCAACGGTGGCTCCGTCCTGGCGTCTCCGAGGCGAGCGGCGGCGACCTTGCTCGTCTCTTTATCGACTCTGGTAGCGCTCTGTGCGAAGCATGCGAACAGAGCATCAAAAAAGCTTCAAACGAAACTGAAATCGAAGCAATTTCCGCGATTGGAGTTGCTATCATCGCAGGTCTGCCCGAAGCGGCTTCTGAAGAGCATAAGCAACACGGCGATCACGCTGATCCATAAGAAGAAGAAAAACAAGCGCGGCGGCGATGCGGGAGAGGAGTGGGGAGACGGCGGAGTCTGGCAGAAGGCGATCATGATGGGGGATAAGTGTGAACCGTTGAATTTCTCGGGCGTAATTTATTACGATGATAAAGGGAAGCAGCTGAACGAAGTGCCTTTACGATCGCCACGTGCCAGTCCGTTGCCTGCCTTCCTCGCAACCAGTCCCCGCCAGGTTTACTGAGTTTCACAGAGGTTCAGAATCTTAACGTCACGCGGGGGTGATTTCAGGTAGGTCACCTAAGCATGTGATTGGATGAGAATTGGGATGTGGGTTCGTTTTTATTTTGGCCGTGTTTTTGCAAATTTATCGTTTGTATAGTAATACAGTGAGAGTAATTTTGTTGGGTGTATGTTAAATATAATATAATTTTCAGAAGTTTGTTTTAAAAATAAGGTAACATTTTTTTCCTTGAAAATTTACTGTTTAATCTATAGGCCAACAATAGAAAATTATTAACCGAGTAGATTTAAGAAGTTTATTTTTATTTAATTATAAATTGAATTCTCTTGATTTATATATTTGAATATAAAGAATTGATTTTTTCAAAACATTGGGTAACCTAGCCATTTGTATAACCATTTAAAAAAATCCAAGGTCCAATCCACTTGGAATATGAGGTCAACTCATAATAATTCCAAGCCGACTTTTTTTAATAACCAATTTATTTCAAATACTTGCATCAATCATTTAATGATATTATTGAATATATTTAAATTTCATTAGATGATATTTGTGATTCATCAACTTTTAAGATGTTTTAATCATAGTTTGATTTACGAAATATCTGTTTTAGTTTCAAAAAAAAAATTTCAATTATTTTGGTTGTTATTATATTATTTTTGTAACTAGGTTTGTATTAATATACTAGTTTGTATATTTTAATTCACACCATCAATTTTTTAAAATATAAATAAAAATATGAATTAAATATTTATTTTAAAAAAATAAAAGGATATTTTAAAAATTGAGGAATTGAAAGAATATTATTAATGTATTTATTAGGTCTTTATTGTATTTGAATTCTCAATGCATATTAATTTAAATACATTAGTGGAGTTAAAATTGAAGTATTTAATTTATTAATTCAAGAGTATATATAACTTAATCATATATATAAAAATCAGATAAAATGGATTACAAATTTAGTGTATTTTCCCCATGTATTATGGGTGTGTGGTGAGTAGGGCTTATGATATTAACAATGACAACCTCAAAACCTCCTTGAAAAAAGAAAAAAAAAACTCCATTATTGGCGATGTCTAAGAAGATGCATTAGTGGAATGAAGAAGTAGAAGATAAATAAAGAGAGAGGCCCGATGTCACAAAGCCCACCTTGTTCTTGATTTCTTGGATCTCCAAATAATGGCAGAAGGGTCGGGGCAGATTCTGTATGGAATTTTCTGCGGAGGAATTTCAGGAGCTCTGCAAAAAGATTGTTTTCAATTCTTTTCAGTAAAATTCAGATGAATCAACAGATATGGTATTGTAGTTAATTCAATTCACTTGTTAGCTCTTACTGTAATTTGGCAATCTCGATCTGGGAAAAGTCCATGTTTGTTGAACTGCCCGTATCCGCTGCTGCTGCTATAACCTCCACGTTTTTGGCTTTCTGTGATTCTTCTGTTGAGCTCTTGATTGCCAGAACTTTACATTTGAAGTTCCTTGCTATATCATCTTCCTCCACACCCATCCTATGTCAACAAACCAATGCCTATTAATATGAAGAAAAGGAAACAAACAATCCCATCCACACCCACACCAAAGTGTTTAACCGGTCATCTTTGACATTGTAAGATCCCACGTCAGCTGACAATGAAAACGAAACATTTCTTATAAGAGTGTAGAAACGTTCCCTATTTGACGTGTTCTAAAACTATGAGGCTGACAAACCAAAGCAAATATGGCCAAAACATATAGTATCGGCTAGAGGTGGACTTAAACTGTTACAAATGGTATCACAGCTATGTACCAGGTGGTGTGCTGTGCCAGCGAGGATGCTAGCCCCAATGGGGTGGATTGTAAGATCCCACCTTGGTAAATGGTATCAGAGCTAGGTATCGGGCGGTGTGCCAGCAAAGACGCTAGCCTCAATGGGGTGAATTGTAAGATCCCACCTTAGTTGGAGAGGAGATCGAAGCAAAGATACGGAAAATATGTACTAGCTATGAAACTAAAATAGACCATATTTGCTATCCGAACATATTTTTTTTGTGGATGCAAATGAAGGGTGAGTTTGATTAAATGGGTCCCATCCATTTGTTCACAAAAGTATTGGCACTTTTTTGGTTTTGGGGCTCATAATAAAATTTGTCAGGTAGGAGCCGTTTTTGTGATGAATACCAAACCAAAAGAAGCCACCAAAAGTTGTGATAATTAACTCTTCTCTCCAATAAATGGAAAAATCTACTCCTCCGCCATTAATGAAACCACAAAATCCTAAATGAGCAACGATCATGGTGATAATTAAGTAATAAACACAGAGATAAAAAATCTAAACCCACCCAGCTACTCTCTTTACCTAACATAATTGACCATTTCTTCAGCAATTCCCCAGAAACTTTGACTACCGAATCCTCTGTTTTGATTGAACTTTTAGAACATCAAGAACAGAACCTCCCTCTGATTTCATCATCCATTCAGTACAAGAAATAGCAAACAGACAGGACGGGACCCGTACCATTAATGGCCGATCAGGATCATAATTAATGAAGATTCCCCAAGTCCCAAGAACACGGTGAATTTAATGCTTAATTAGACAGTGTGATAATGGATTCATTCTGAAAACTTACTTGTACAGAAAGCTGCGATCATGGAGGCCAACCACAAGCACAGAAGCTCCAATCTCTCTAACCACGGCCGCGATCTTTCTACCTTCTTCGTTGCCACCGCCGCCTTCCGTCACAATAATCTCTACCTTTGTCTGTAACATAACCCTATAAAATGGTTATCGTTACCCAAATCATCAGTATAACAAAAGCGATCAAGAAACAACGAGGAGTCGATTAAATCTGGAATCGGAAAACTTACATTGGGGAAAGTGGTGCAGAGGTCTTTGAAGGATAGGGCTAATTGATAGCCGTTCAATCGGAGATGACGAAGTTTGGAAGCGCTTTTGGATCTTGTAGTGGGAAATACATGGAGAAGAGTAATCAAATCGCCGTAGCGCATTAGGTTATTGAGCGTCCACTTCAATGCCGTTCTAGCTGCTTCAACGTCCTCAACAATCACCACGATTTTCCTCAAATCCATCTCGAAATTTGAGAAACGAAACTAGCGATTCGTATATTATGAAGCCCTAACTCTGTAAATCAAATCTCGCCATGGCTGAATTGAGAGAGAGAGAGAGAGAGAGAGAGAGAGAGAGACGATGATGCAATGGAATTAATTGAGAGACCCGGAAGGAAATAGATGGGAAAATTCTGTAGCGTTTGAACTGGGATTTTGCTGTCGCTAAATGGAGGTTGATCTTTCAACTTTTGACATTTTTCGGAGGTTTAAAATACGAAGTTTTGCTGTCTGCTCTGCTGCGCTTCGTGGGCCTCTGTCGCTCTGTAAGGATAACACTCTGTTTTTCTTCGCTCCAGTTTTAATGGCGGAATTATTTGATCAAATCTCTCGCGCGTCTGCCATTGAAGACCCTCTCAAAGCTAGCTTTTAGATTTATGAAACGCTCCGTTCTCCCTCAAAGCCACAAACTCTGACTTTACCTGGAAACGGGATTGAGAGAGTGACGAGCTTTAATCTCCTAAGAAAACTTTTGTAATCTTTTATTTTTCTTCTAAGATTTTGTGTTAGTTAAAGATTTCGATCTAAAATTCGTTGAACCAATTTGAAATTTTGTATATTTTACGTTAATAACTAAATTTTTATAAAAATTAAATATCAATTATTTTTAATTTTTAAAATAATATTAAAACAGAACAAAAAAATATTCAATTTTTTACTTTTCTAAAAATGTAACTAAATCCAAATAAAAAAATTTAAGTAAAACCCATTTTTTTATACTTTTCTTATTCTTCTTTATTTAGTGTTTCGAGTTTTCAAGAAGCAACATACTTCTCGTGGATTTATGGGAGGATGATCTGCCACGTGTACGGACACTATAATTCGGAATAAATAATTCATACATACTGCCACATCCTTATTATACAAATTAAATAATGTTTAAAAATTCGAGAGAATGGGTGGTGCAGTCACGTAATTTGTTCGCTTTTGTTTGTTCTTCATATTGTTGTCACGAAGTTTAAAGCCAAAATATATGAATATTTTGCTTCAAAAAATAAACTAAAAGGCACTTTTTGCATTTTTTTTATACATTTATTTAATATGGTATGATCTTATAGAATTTGTATCGAATTAGGATAAAATAATATTTTTTTTAGTATTTGGTGTAAAGATAGCCAATGCTTTATCTTCCCAATTCATTCATAATTTTTAAATATAAATGTTACATCATCATCTATTTTTTTTTTTTAATTTATGTAATATTAGTGACCGAATATTCAACATTAATTTAAAACAAAAATATTAGTGAAATATATTTTTAATTATAGTTAATACTTTTTTTGAATTTTCTTAAAATTATAATTTTATACTTTTTAAGTATTCATAAATTAAATATAAAATTTAAACTTTATTTAAGGCCCAATTTAATACAAAATTAAAATTTTAAAGAGAGATTAAATATTTTGAAAATTGAAAGACAACCATCAACTTAATTTATAATTCAATTTAAAAATTAAAAAAAAGCATGAAAAATTGAAGATGGTCCGAAGCCTAACCCGTATCCCTGTCAAACTCGGAGTCGGGTCTACTTTCTGAAGGGTTCTTAGGGTTTAAGCCATTTCGCTGAATTTCCGCATTTCTCTTTGGATTGTCAACTGTGAAGACGATGACCTCCATGGCTGTACTGTCAAGAAGCCTCTTCCGCTCTCTCCTGTCGAATTCTAAAGCTTCTCATCACCACGACATCCTACCCGTGATCTATAGCTCTAAGAACATTTCCTTCCGCTCGGTCTCAGACATCAGTGAGTCCAGTATTGACTCGGACATCGACTTGGACTCACATTCAGTAACTAATCGGCCTTCTCTCTCACCGTCCTCGTCCCAGTCTTCATCCCAGACGAGAACCATCTATAATCGACCTCTGGAAAATGGCCTCGATGCTGGCATTTATAAGGTACGTCGATATACGACTGCTTTGGGACTTTCGGTTCTCGATATTTGATTGCTTACAGTTTCATCTTAATGGCATTTCGTGTTTTTGTAAAGGCTATATTGGTGGGTCAAGTGGGGCAAAGTCCATTGCAGAAGCAGCTGAAAAGTGGGAGAACAGTGACGCTGTTATCAGTTGGTACGGGTGGTATTCGTAATAATCGGAGACCCTTGGCTAACGAGGAACCCAGAGAGTATGCAAATCGGTGCGCAGTTCAGTGGCATCGGGTTTCGATTTATCCTCAGAGACTGGGCGATGTTGTCATGAAGCATGTTGTGCCCGGGTAAGCATGTTCTGCCATCCATTGCTGTGACCATCTTAATCAAAGTATTGACAGTGTCCCATGGAAATTAATTATTTTGTTGCTCACAAAAGATAATATTAGGAGTCTTTGTTTCCCCATTTCTTTGTTGCAGCTTCATCTTTACAGTGTAAATTTATCTTTTTCCAGTTCAATTTTGTATTTGGAGGGGAATTTAGAGACCAAAGTCTTCACTGATTCAACCACTGGTCTTGTTCGACGCATTAGAGAAGTTGCCATTCGTCGCAGTGGTACAGCACTTACTCTTTTCTACTCACCCTGTTTTCATGAATGTAGAGTTCCTCATTATATGTATTCTGGCTACATGCTTAATCTACATACCATCAATAAGTTTTGTTATGAACTGTGATGAAGGTACAGCACGGCCTCTTTCCGATCAAATGCCCTTTCTTGGACGTGATACTTTTTTTTTTTAACTGAGAAAATTTATTCTTCTTGCGTAGGCTGAAAAACCTATATGGGTTCCGATTGTTGTTTGAATCTGAACTTTGGGTCCCTGATTTTCCGTTTTCCTTTTTCTTGTTTTGTTTTTTGATTGCCTGATCCTCTGTGAACCAGAAGGATTACAAAGAATTTGATTGCTATGCATGTTGAAACTAATGGCGCAAGGATCTCATATGATCTCCGTTGATAAAAGTTTGGATGTGATGTAGGCCGCCTGGTATTTTTGGGCAAGGGAGAAGGCGATGTTCAGCAGTCCACTCAATCAGAATTCAAAGGTGTTGGCTATTACTAAGAGATGTTGCTTGCAGTGTTGTCATATGAAGGTCTGAATGACCCACTTTTCTCTCTAAATGCTTCGATGATTTCACTTCAAATTAGTTGCAACAAGGCAATTACATGGCCTTGTGATGATTCCCTTTCCCCCACCCTTTGTTAAGTGACGAATGTTTTTGATAGCTATATGATTGAGAGAGAAATGGAATCCAAAGTTGACTTGGCTTTCTCATTGCAACTTATTGTTTTGCAATTGTGCAAACGACACCCTGTTTCTTTTGTGATGTTATCTGTATAGTTGCAGTGGTGATGGGCATAATTTGGGTTAGACAGAGGGAATGCCGGCTTTTTGTGAAACGATATCAATGTTTTCGAAGCGCAAGACAAACTCTGAACGGTTGCTAGAGGCACATGCATAAGTAATGGAGGCACGCAATGTATGAGTGAGTAGGTTGATTGAAAATTGAAATACAAATACGTGATAACTTATGCCATAATTGGGAATGATTGAGTACTGTTCTTTGATGCCATGTATTTTCAATAATATACATTAAATGCCAATGGAATTTTCTAGTCAAAAGATACTAAAAATATGCCAGAAGATTGTCTTCCGTCCTAATGGTGCAGGAAGGGACAAGAAGAAGATATATATAATATACAAAAAAAAAAAAAACAACGGAGATGATTGCTTGTTATAACTCTTCGGTTTAAAAAAAAATACTCTTTTATGCTATTAATGTTTCAAAATTGTCTTTAGAATACAAAAAGTGTTAGAATGTTGACGAAAAATTGATTGTTTAAATGTCATTCTTTTGGACTTAAGGAAAACAAGTATTTTACTCACGATCATATCGATTTTCAAACATTTAAAAAGGACTCTTGATAATAATAATAAAACATGTTATATGCGCAAGAAATCTACGAAGTCTTCTGCCCAAAAAACATAAATCGAAGCAATGTAATCAACAAACCAGGAAAAAAATTTCATCCCCCGAAGCTTCCCCAAATGTTTCATCACCAAATAATGTTGCAGAATCTCACACTGCAGAAGGCTGATCACGGGTCTTTTTTCAAGCCCATCTCGAATACGATGCGGTATCGTACTCATGACTCAATCTTGGAGGATGCTCGGCTAAGAATATAGCCCCAACTTGCTTACCAAATCTCACCACTGATACCAATTCTCTCTTACTTCTTCTCTTCGGCTCTCATGTCCAAGACCCATTTTAGAATCCAAAGCTGAGGCTGCAGAAAGCTTGGGTGAAGAATTACGGAGTCCCAAAGATGGCCCTCGTTGTACAGGGAAGAGCCCCACCAAGCGGGGAGTTATTGATATCTCCGTTGATGGAGAGCCTGCTGGTCGCATTATCATTAGCCTTTATGGTGACGACGCCCTAGCAGGAGTTGCTAGGTTTACTAACCTTGTAAGTGGAGCTGCAGGGATTTCTTACAGAAGAAAAGACTTTGTAAAGATCACATCAAACTATGTTCAGGACGACAGTGGAGTGAGATCTTACGGTGTGGATGTTGAGCTCGCAAAGAGGAAAGGGAACGAGTTAGCATCCGAAACACTTAAAGATGAATGGAAGATAGTCAACGAAAAGTGCTCTGGAACTAAGAACTTGGCTGGAACTGTGGGGATCATTGTGAGAGACCCTTTAAACCACCCCTGGAGTTAAAGTTGGTAGCCCGGAGAGGGAAGCTTGAGGTTGATCAGGAAGGCATCGGTACCGAGCTGAATATAACGGAGTTCACAATTTCCATCAAAGGTTCACCAGAGATGAATGATTCGGCCTAGGTGATTGGAACAGTTTGGAAGGGATGCAGGCTATGGACAGGATTGCGCAAGTGAAGACAGTGAAAGAGAATACTACCTCTCCCTAGTTCAGGTAAAGTTCATACTCTTTATTAGATAAATTATGGTTTTGCCTTGAAGGGTAATCTCCTTTTCATTTTCTTTCCATGAAGTTTGAATAGACATGTAAATTAAATATTTTGGCACTTCTAATCTCATTCTAATCTCATCCATGTATACAAATAAGTTTTCAGGATATAGAAGAGTTTGAACTTTCAACCTCAAATGAAGGAGTACATATCAATTACCAATGTACTATGCTCATATTGGCAGCCAAGTCGTTAATAAATGTACAAATTTTATGACTATAAACTCAGCTCTTCACTTGTCACTCTAATTCAATTCTATGGTCCAAAAAACTACAAGCTGCCAATAGAGGCCAAGTCAAAACACTTCACTATTACAAAATCTCATAACTAGTTCAAGAACAAATAGAGAATAATACAACAGCAGATGCATTCATTGTAGAAGTATATCAATTGGGAACGGCATGGCATGAAAACCATCTGTCAAAGAGTGTATCCCATACCTCAGAAGAGGCAGCAATTCAATCCCGGAAGCTCGATCCAGTTTATATGTGATTGAAGGCAATCTAGCTAGCGCTTGGTGCTCTCGTTGGAAACTAGACTGCTTTTCAATTTCTTTGCGGAAGATGTGAATAGATTTCGAACCGATGTAACTGGGTCATCGACCTGGAAAAGTAAATACAGTTTACAGTGATTCCCTTGAGATGAAAGTCATAATAAAGAAAGTCCCCTGTGCATGTGCACACAAGGGCAAAACTACAATAGGGCATATTTAAGAGCAGGAGGTTGAAAATCCAAGAATAGAATCTATGGATAAACTATATCCCATGGAGTGGCAGACTGCTCCAATAATTATCAGTTAATGCTATGGATTAACTACTAGGGACCCAGACTACTGAAATTGTCCCAAAACTAGTTCAGTCTACACCATGGCTTATTCAAAATTATGTTACCATTTCTTACAAATAAAGGCCAAAAAGGTACTGACAAAACCAATGTACCGTGCCACGACTCTTACTTAGCTCAAAAAATATCACTAGACGTTCTTACTTACGTACCTTAATAAGAGACGCTGATGGAGAGTTCTTAGGTGAATGTGGTGAAGAGCTATTTTCACGCTGTAAAGCAGTTAGGGTTAGTTTCCAACCAGGTGCCACATTTCCTGTGGCAATCCAAGGGCAAAAATGCCTATGCTGCCTGATTGGATCGAACTCCGTTACACCACATATCGGTACACCCTTGGGATAATCCTCTGCAGAGAATAATATAAAAGTAATAAAATATGATTTATCATTTAAAAATAATATGACTTGGGAATGATAACACTAAGGGTATGAACTTGCATGACAAAAATACAGAAACTGGGTTGATTAATTTAACTTGTTGGTTGTTTAGCCAGTTGCAAGGCTAGTCTAGGATAAATTATATACAGAATGCCAACTCAATCAGTCTAACATTTGACACGTTATACTAATGTTCAGGCATCAATGGGGAAATAGCTCTCTTCTAAACGATTTCCCCTAGTATTCAGTTTAAGAAACAAGCCAACTATCGTTCAGAAAGCAAGCTCATAGACAAGTTACCTCTCAACTTATTCCACTCGCAATTGTTCATGTAAACAATTAACTTTAATAACTATTGCACTTCAGCCAATACCGCAGAATTAAAGCATGAAGCCACCGAGTATCTTAGAGGCGTCTTACCCATGGCCATGATAACTAGAGAGTCTATAAATATGCTGCACCATTCGTGGAAAAAGAAGGATTAAGAGTATGTCGTACCTCCACCATGGCCAATATGCTCGCTGTTCACAGAGGTATTCACTTTGACATTCGCATCACCTCCTTCATGGTCCTGGTTTTCTGAGGTATTGTGGTTATCAGAACAAAGTTTGTCTTTTGTTGATTCGTTCTCACTGGCAATATCTGTATTTGTATCAACTCCAGGGCACGAAGATTTATATGGGGTCACCTGTAAGTCCAAAGAAACCTCTTTGCTATTTGAGGTATCATTTTCTGAAACCTGTTGTGGATCACACTGGTCCGAGACATCAGAAGGCAACTTCTTTTCACTGCATTCACTACTTGTGATCATAACAGCATCTGTTGACAACAAAGACTTTTTGACTGGAGAAGAGCCACGATGCAGATCTTCTGCTTTGTTACCAGAATCCGACTGTATTGAATCCTCAGCATTCTCCACCACTTCAATTTCCTGAGCAGGAACAATCTCTGTCCTCTTTACTTGAGTTTCCTCAGTTGAACCATTCAAACAAGATTCAGGTAAGGTTCCCTGATCAGTAACACTCATACCTACCAACAAAGGGGTCTGATCATCACCAGAAGTACTGCATCTAGGATCAGGTGTTTGATTCTGCTGATCAATTTGTCCAGTAAGGGTGCTATCTTCGCTGCTTTTGCTATCTTGTAACATATTTTTATCCAAGGAATCGGCTTGGACCATTTCTTGGTCAGTATACATCCGATCACTAATTTTTTCATCATTGAATAACCTAGCCCTCAAATTTTGGCCAATGACAGGCAAAGTGATGGTGGCCTTGAAACTCTGTCGTGCAGGGGTAGGTCCCCCTGCAATTGTTGAAGTAAATTTTGACATTTCAACATTAGCAATACCTGCATGATTGATGACACTTTTATTGCCTGAATCATGAGTGCCTGACTCACTGTTCAATTCAGTGGGTCCAACCAATCTGATGATTTCCACAGGTCTAGGAATTGTGTGGAATGCCCATAATCCAACGCTAGCTCCACAGAGCCGGCAATCTAAAACAACAGAATTGGGCTGAGATTGCAGTTCACTTGAAATTTCAGCAATTCTATTCCCATCTACATTTTCTTTGATGGCAGCAGAGTATAGATTGACAGTAGGATGTGAAACCAAAGTGGTGGATTTCCTGAGAGATTGGTCGGACCCTGTCTTGCAGTCAACTACATACGGCAGTGAACGAGGTTCCCATCCAAACAAGCTAATCAGCTTTAGAGCCTGCAATATTTTAAATTTTGTTCACTTCACTGAGAACCAGAGAGAACTTTTCTTTTTTTTTTTTAAGAATTACAGGGAAAAAACAAATCTGTTATGTTTAAGGGAAAATGCAAGAGTCATACCATTTTATCACCAGTATTGGTCCTAAGTTTTACTAAAATATAAAGCCAAGCTCAGAAAGATTGGCAAAGGATGAAAATAAAATAAATGACAATGGTAAACAACTCGTAAGAAGATTTGTTAGCATTACTGGAATGAGTAGATGTAGATATTGATGGAACAAGAGCAAAACCTGATAATATACTTTAGCAGTTTCTGAGTCCTGTCCATCTCCTAGGTACTCGATTTCAGATTTTTTATGCGACTCATTACCAAATTCCTCCAAGGATAATTCTTCAAGAAATTTCTTGAGGTGGTGACTCTTCATCCATTTGACAAATGAAGACGAAATAGCAGGGAGAGCTGAAAGATGAAATAACATAGAACAGCGCTCCCTAAATTTATTAACTAAAGTTGGAGGAGGAGTAGGAGGAAAATTAGCCAATGCTTCATCACAGGCATTATCTATCCAGGGACAGAGTAACTTGTGCCCATTATCCAACTTTAAGCTAAATACCAAAGCGGCCTTCTCAACTGAGGGGGTCAAAACAGAAAACAATTCATCTTTAGTGAAAAGGAAAAAAGAAAGAAAACTAGAGTCAAATGTGTCACAATCTTTCAGTACTACATGTATGTGGTAGAGAATCATACCTTGTTGCTGATTCCAGGAAGATGGAGTAGAGAAAAGGAGACGTGCTCCGCACGATTCACAGGCAATAGTATCCATATCTACATTGATCCAACCTCTTCTAGCGCAATTTATAGGATTTACCACCTATGGAAGATATAAAAAATTCTAATATTAGAATCAAAGAATGTCCAAACTGTGTATATGTTCTACATAGCAAAGAAAAAGGAATATATATATATATATATAAAATCAGATACTTGCAAACTACATTTAGAACCCATATACTCTCTCCAAATAAATTGATAAGAAAATAAATATGAAAACCTAGGAAGATAAAATAGAAGTCTCCTGAAACAAATCACAACTCATAGAGAAACATAGCAAGAATACAGAAATTCATCACAAAGAAATGTTATACTGTGCGAAAGACTGATCCTATACACATAAATATTAGAAAGAGATTACTTGTAGGGAAAGAGGAAGAGACTTCTGTATGACTGAAAGAGTATGGAGAGAAAGAGAAGGATTGTGCAGAAAATAAAAAAGAAAATGCGTGTGATAAAAAATGATATAAAAGGCTTGGCATCTGGAGTTTCCTTAAAGCGAAGGCAAGAGTAGTGATGAGTTCTCTGAGAAATTTGTAGAGAAAAAGTGTTGTGAATTTGAATATTAGAGTATGCCAGGAGAGTATGAGATAACAACCTAATGAAAAACACGTTAAATAACAGTGCATAGCCTACAAAATATCATTTCCAATTGCAATAGTAGTTGAGTGATAAAACAATTTCAATCTGACCCTGCAAGCTCTAATATTAATTTCCTATCCAGAGAAGAAATGAATTCATTTCCAATAGTCAGAAGGTGTAGTTGAATCAGAAAACATTGTCATTGATTTGAATGCGGTTAACCTATTAGAAAGAATAAGAAGACATTGTCAACCCGATCCTGTTCCCCCTTGCCCTAATAGATCTTTCCTAAAAGTGTATCATGAAAAAGTGACCTCCACCCCAACCAAAACTTTAAAACTGTGATCAATGGGGAGAAGGGGACCTATGTCTTCAGCACAAATAAAAAAAGGGATTCAGCTGAACTCTACTGTATAATAAGAAAACAGAATTGAATAATAACATATATTTCCAAGGAAAATCCAAGACTATGAACCAAGTAAAACATCCCTCAACCAATCGAATAAGCACAAACACTACAAAACTGAAAATTGAAAGTACGAGAAATATTCATAAAACGTTAAGAAAGTGGAAAGCTGAACCAAACCTTAGGTTTACCAAACCATGTCATTGACTTGAATGTGGTTAGTCTTTTAGAAAGATCTCCACGGTCCCAAGGCCTGCATAACGGAGCATCAGAGGATCCAGCAGAAGCTGCAGAATGCTTCTGCAATGCCTCAATTACATCACTTTTTGTCCTCAGCTCTCCCACTACCAGAGCAGATGAAGAATATGGCCGTTTTCTTCCTCTCGACAATTGTCCTCCGGATGGACTGCCGTTTGAAAAAAAGAAAAAAAAAATGTCATGTTAAACAATTTTAAAACATCACTCAGGAAAGGATGAAAAATCACAAAACTTAGCCTGTTGACAAACCAAAAAGACAGACACTAGCTAAAATCAACTTCTGCTTTCATCTTCTCTATAACTAACATAAACGAAAAACACAATGAGCTAAGAAAACAAAGGAGCAGCGAAAAAACCTGGAGGAGGCCGGGGAAGATGCAGAATTTGAGTTTGGAGTGGCTGGTGCATTCTGAAAGAGCTTGTCCATGATGGAATGAAACCTCTTCTCTGAATCCTGCGACATCGATTGATTCTAGAAGCAATCTCGTTCCCGATTCTTCCAAGTTTACGCAAATCAGAATATCGAAGGAAAATTGAGACTTGCGTGCGGCAAAGAGACGAAGCTGCTGCGAATCGAAGCCTTCGGCAAAATTCTATCGTGCGGCCTTTCTTCTCTCAGTCTGCTCAGCGTCGGCCACTGAACGTAGTATCAATCGGTCTGTCTCTCCGTCCCCGACTCGGCGCCCTCACCTTTTATACGGACGGCTATGGCACCATCTGTAATCTGCATCAACGCCGTTGATTTGATGATATTGAGTTTTTTTTAAAGTAAATTATTAATATTTGATAATATTTGTTTTATAGTATTTCTTTTGGGTCTAATTAAATACATAAATCCACTAATTACCTATAATTCAAATATCAAAACAGAGTATAATATGCATTTGAAAAATATAACGTTTCAATATAAAAATTAAAACTTTTTAGGATTATGAAAATATATAATTTAAGAGGTAAGATATTTGAATCTCTATTAACAAAAAAAAAAAATTAAAAATTTAATTTTATGAAATAAAAAAACTATATTTTAAAAATTGTTTAAGCATTTTTTAATTTTGTTATTGTAAATATTACCGCCCGTTGCAACTCAACTACAGAAAGGGCGAAACAGTTATAGCAATTCAAAGGGAATCCCTTTCTTCACGGTGACCACCAAAATCTGTTCAGTTCCTCCACGACTCTCCATTTCCAACAAACTCATTCCTTTTTTCTCTCTATTTATTAACCCATTTGAATTTGATTTCCAGAATCCCTCATTTCACTCACACCTCTGCTCCCTCACAAAACCATGGATTTCCTCCTCCTCTGTTCTGCTCCCTTCAAAGCTTTCCTCCTCCTCCTCCTCCTCTCCTTCCACTTCTTCTCCGCTGTTAGCACTGATTTCCTCGTCGGCGATGATGATGGATGGGAAGTCCCTGATCCAAAAGAAGCAGGCAAATACAACAAATGGGCCTCCCGCAACAGGTTCTCTGTTCATGACACTGTCAGTAAGTACACAAAAAGCTGCAAAACAAGTTGTTTTTCCAATACCCATCTCGAATTTTAGCTTCCACCTGTAATTTTGTGTTACTTTGATGCTGTTAGATTTCAAGTACAAGAAGGATTCAGTGATGGTGGTGACGGAGGAAGAGTACAAGGAGTGCCTTTCTTCAAAGCCTCTGTATTATGACAACAGTGGCAACAGTGTTGTGAAAATTGACAGAGCAGGGCTGTTCTATTTCATCAGTGGGGTTACGGGGCACTGTCAAAAAGGCCAGAGAATGATAATCAAAGTGTTGGAACCTCTCAGCCCTCCTCACCCACCCATTCCTCCACCCCATGATAACAAGAAAGCTGCTGCAGCTAATTTACTCTCTGTTTCATCTCCAATCTTGGGGATGTTCTTCATGTTCTTTGCTTCGTTTCTGATTATTTGAATGATTTGTGATTTCGTCTAGAATGCTGTGTTGGGTCTTTTAGGGAGGCTGTGTTCGTTTTTTGGTTTTCTTGGATTAGGTGTTAGGGAATGGGATTGGTTCGATTCATTTATCATCAATTTTTTTTTTTTTTTTTAATTCTTATGCTATGAAATTGCGAGTTCTGTTTCTGTTCTTGTTTTTCTTCCACTTTGTCTGTGTGCAACATCGATGTGCGAAGCTAAGAGTAAAGAACTGTAGCTGTATTGGAGATTGCTGAACGATATCAAATAACATTCTCTAGATGAGCTCCATCGCTGAACGATATCTGAACGATTATTGAATAATATCTCTAAACGAGCTTCATATCTGAACGAATATTGAATAATATCTCTAAACGAGCTTCATATCTGAACGAATATTGAATAATATCTCTAAACGAGCTTCATATTTTTCACGATATTAAATAAAAAGAGTGAAACAATAGGTTAAAATGGTCTAAACTGATTCACTTGAAAATTCCTTAATTGTGATTTTATATGTTAATAAAACAACAATTTGGGTGCTCAGTAGAAAAAAATAGTGATAAACTTTGCTTAATAAATTTCTAACAAGTGTAACTGAGAATTCTAAAGTATTAAGAAGAAGTTGGTAGCCTCAGTTACTGAGAAACTATAGTCGGGTTCAGTTTCGGTTTCCAAAATTTTGCATTACAATTTAATAAACAAGTCATCGTCCCAACTGTCTCCTTCAAAAAATTTCTTAGGCTATGAATATTAGAATACAAAATCGCATCTGGTTACCAGACTATTTTAGGAGCATCATGCAAATAAATGAATCACTAAGGGCAGGATAATAATTTCCTCAGCTATGAAATGGTGACGACTCACAGCAGTTCAGTTAGTATCTTACAAATTGTCTCTCATCCTCATCGCCATTCTTCCTCCCATAAGGGTTGCTCTCACTGAATCGGTTTTTGCTCCCTTCTACTTTGCGCGTTTTCTTCCTGAATTTTGAGGCACTGCTGTCGATGTTAAGGTTGACCTTTGGAGGGTTGGAAAAGCAGAATGAAGCAGCAATCGCCTGTTGACATACAGTTATATAAGGTGAGAAGTGAAATATATAGAAAGATTCTTCCCTCTTATCGACTCATCGATGTTTAGCGGAGAAAGCTTCGATACGTGACATAATACAATCATTTCCAAATGAACAAAGACTCTAATTTGTTGAACATATATCCCACCAAATTTTAGTTAGCGAAGCTCCTCAGTAAGCTGTTGGAAGAATATGGCTCATAGGCAAATTATCTTAGTATGCATGCGTGCGGAAATTTCGTTATATGGGTTAGATGAAAGGAAGCTAAGATCAGTACCTGTAGATCGAGGCGGTGGACGTTGAAAATATCTTTCATAGAGTGTGAATTGTAAGCTAATAAATAGGATCTGTAAGCATCCTTAGCCGACTTGTTCAAATAATAATTGCTCCCAACCAGCTTTTCCTGCATCATTCAAGAGATTCCAGGATTAGAATCAATGGATGATTAATATTTCATATTTATGTGCCTGCGCTTGAGAGGACAAGGAAATTACCAGATGAGACTGCACGTTGGCTAGTTTCTTATCACTGAACTCATACTCTTTGACAGGAACTTTTGCTTCCTGACAATAGAACATGAACCACACTCAAACTAAAGAAAAGGCAAACACTAGTGAAACTATTTTAATCCCTCCTATGCAAACAAGCTCCTGTATACAATTAAGTTCAGTTAAGAGCAATGTCAGGTTTGACATTAGCAAAACTGTATGGAATTCTGAGCTTCGTTTGTTTTTGCTCTTCCTCTAATACTACTTAACCCACGAGAAAAAGATAATTTGTCCAAACGGTGCATACGATCCAATATAAATTCTTAGGGAAAATACCACACCTTTAAATAGCGAAGAAATTGAAGCTCTTCAGGAATCAAGAAAAGTAGGGCATTTCCTTTGCTACCCTCGCCTCGAGCTGTTCGACCAACTCTGTGAATATATTCCTGAAAGCAACAATTTCACACAACATTAAACCCGACTAGTATAGGAATTACCTAGTAACAAAATTGTATTGGAATGACAAGGATAATAAATGAGAAGTGAACATAATTAAGGAAAAAGAGGCACCTTGGGTTCATCTGGAGGATCATACTGCACAATCCAATCCTGAGACATTCGAAATGAGCATAGAGAATCAATGAGATATATGTATTAAGCTAAATGGCTTTAAGAAATGTGACACCATTATTATCCTTTAACTCAGTAATTTTAATAAGCATTATTCAGTATGCAGCCTACAATGAAGGTAGATGCGAAACAAATTTAGCTCTTCCTCATCCTTCCAAGATTTATGCTAACAGAATTGATCACTTTTAATGAATCCAGACGGAGTATTAGTGGCATTCCACCCTCAAAGAACCTCAAATTTAAAAAGGAGCCCCACATACTCAAACAAACACCACAAGAAGTATACTCAGGCAAAAAATACATCAAAAGAACCAAAAAAAAAAAAAAAATAGAGAGGAGATGCCCAAGTATGCAGGTGTTGTCAAGATGTAAGTTGATTGATATCCGACCTTACAAAAAGCCAAGAAAATACAAGCCTACAAGAGAACTTCCATTTGTAAAAAAATAAATGTTATCGTGATTTGTAAGAAATTACAATCAACAAGGAAATACAACTTTAATCGTTTACATTGGGAGAAAAAAAGAAGATAACTTACAACAGCAGGGATGTCAAGTCCACGTGCAGCAACATCAGTACATAGTAGGATCCCCGTCTCGGCCTTGTTGAAGGCAAAGAAGGTAGAAGTTCTCTTCTGCTGCTTTTGTTTTCCATGAATATCCATGCAATCGACCTTAATGTATCTAAGAAGGTCCGCATGGAATGTGACAGAGTTACAAGACGAGAAGAAGACCATAATTTTCTTAGATAAATTTCTCTTCAAGAAGGAATATAGAAGAACGAATCTTTTAGCACTGGGCACAACACAATAACCTTGTTGCAACCCCTCATTAGTGACCTACAAAAACATATGTAATTCGCTCAATTGGAAGCAAGGAATTATATATTAAATTAACATATATAAACAGTAGATCAAGTTACCTTTGTTCTACCATCATCTACATCAATATAAATAGGAGTTGACTGAAAAGACAGGCGAACAAGGTCTTCAACCTGTTATTTTATTTTGTTGGGGGGATTGGTGGGGATAGAGAGAACCAAAATCAATTCTCATGAACAAAGAAATGGAAGATCATAAGATGATAACTGCATTCACATTATGGTAGAAGAGAAGGAAACACGAGAAGAAGTATAAAAGTTTGGTGCAATGCACAAACCTTTTGAGTTTGGGTTGCTGAGAATAAAGCAGTCTGTCTATTCTGCAAATTTGATTCAAATTAAAATACCATCAGATTACAGCATTGCACGAGGAAAAGAATGACCCAACCATAATAATAATAGCGCACTCCTACTCAAACTACTTTAACTCATTTGCTAAGGCAAACCAGATGATGTGGCAACTTTTAATAATTAATACGACAGTCTTGAAAAGGGTCCATAGTTATATATATATATATATTAAAAAAAAAAAAAAACAAGAATAGTCATACCTTTGGTAGGAGCTTTATAATTTGTTTCATTTCCTCCTCAAAATTGGTTTCCAATATCCTGTCCGCTTCATCAATTATGAGGCACTGCAAAGAAGTTCAGAAAGAAAAGAATGTACACATTTATAAGATTGAGGATTACATACAGGAAATTACCAACATAATTTGATGAGTTATTCAGATGCAAATTCTAGTCATCAAGAATAGGAAATGGAAATTTAAAAATCTTTTAGAGGTGATAAAAACCAACTTTCTATTATCAATGAAGGAGTTTCTTATCCAAAAAATTGAGATTGAAAAAAATAACACACACACACAAAAAAAAAAAGAGCACATGAGAAACAGACCACATGCTGGCAGGAACAAGTTCAGAACGGTAGCTGCTAGCAACAAAATTTCAAGAATCCAATCTTTACTTGGTACTGATAAAAATATTTTCCAACAAAATACATCAATAATGGCAAGCAAATGAAACATAGGCCACCTTACCTTCAAATTTTTAAACACAAAATTCTTGGTATGTTGAAGATGGTCGAGAAGTCGACCAGGGGTTGCTATTAACAGATTGACCCCCTTTGTAATATGATCTGCCTCAGCTTGTCGGCTAGAACCACCAGTAACAAGGCCAAGTGTCTGTGAATGATATTTGAGAAGCTCTTTTGCCACATCATGTGTCTGAAATATTGAAAATGGTCAGTCAGTAATAGTATCAAGAGAGTTGAATGTAAGGAAGGTTGAAGGAAGACAACAAGAAAAATGTTGCTAGTGATCGAGCTGCTTCTTATGCATATTAAAAGAGTGTTTGGGATTGCTTTTCTGGGGTTAGCCGTATGCCATAGGTTTTTATATAAAAGGGGAGTTCGTATTATTCTTCTAAGAATTTTGTTTTTATGGTTGGTTTGTTGTAATAAAGCTTAGAGGAAGATTTTTATTTTCACTCTTGGAACTTCTCATTCGTGAATGAAGTTCTTACTTCATTTAAAAAAAAAATAGTATTGTTGAAGATAAATCTAGAGAATGAATCTGAGTTGAGATTCATAAATTACTTTTTATCTTTATAATTATAATTCTTCTTTCTACTAATACAAAATTAAGCCTTTTTGGAAAAAAAAATTGTAAGCTCCTTCAGCACCAATATAAGGAGACATTAATAGCTAACATTAAAAAGTAATACGGGCAAGGGGGAAAATTCTACCAACCTGCATTGCAAGCTCCCGTGTTGGGCAAATAACGATAACACCAGTTCCATTACGAGGAGTAAAGCTGATGTGATGGAGTAGTTCAACAGCTGGTATAAGAAAGGCAAGGGTTTTCCCGGATCCAGTCCTTGCGGCTCCAAGAACATCTTTGCCAGCCAGAAAAGGTGGAATTGCTCTGGCTTGAATCTGCATTCATAAAGTCAGGAAAATTTGATATTATGCAAGTCCATATATTAGTTTGCTACTACATTTTAAACCGACTAAAAGATATAAATCAATGTTTCAACATATCCACATCTAAAAGAGAAGCCTAACAACCAGTGAAATATTCATTAAAAGAACTCCAACCCATATTCGACTGTTAAGTTTACCCCATTACAGATTATTTATAGTTAACATCAAAACATTGGATATCATTAGAATATTTTCAGCATTCCCGTACTTGCGTACATCGGGTTAAATAGTTATCAGCAAAAGTTCTACCCTTAATTGAAATTGAATTCAATCTCTACATTTACCGTAACGATGTAAACAACCGAACAAGACATGGAACGCCAAAAAAAATAAATTGTACATAGAAAATCTCTCTCTATCAAACAAAAAAATTGGCGCGAATATTTGACAACAAAACCGCCTAATCAGAAATCTCACCTGAGTCATATGCTGAAATCCCATGTCTTTAATCGCCCGGAGAGATTTCTCCGACAATTCAAGCGAATCAAATGAAACTGTACTCATAATTCCAGAGCCACCAGTCTTAACCTTCTTTTTCTCGTTCACTTTCTCCTCATCCTTCTCAACTTTACCATCCACGCCATCCTCTCCCTCACCGTCATTAGCAGTTTCATGTCCTTCCTCCTCCAACTCGCCCTTCTTTTTCGTCTTCCTCTTCTTCTTGTTCATCTTCTCACCTTTTTTCACTTTCTCCTCTGATACATTACCTTCAGCATCTTCTTCCCCTTCTTCTTCAGCTTTCATTGGATTTTGAGGTTCCGATTCTTCAGCACCCGTTGAAGGAAGATTTTTCTTTGGTCTCTTCCTCTTGCGCCTTTTGTCCATTGCATCAACCTTTGATGAAGAGGGAACTTTCTCGTTCAGTGCAACCATGGATTGACTTCGAGGTGATGAATCTCCCTAGAATTTAGACCACAAGTAGTGAAGAGAAGAGGTCAATACATTGCTAAGCAAGTGGGATTTAAGCCACTCAGGTTTTCTAGGGTTTATCAGCTAAAACCTGAGCCACCGGAGTTGAACAACTTGAACAACTTCGCTAGGCGAACATTTGGGCCGACAACTTGGACTGTTTAAATAGAATTATGGGCTCTTGGGCCTCAATTCATTCGACGTGGCACGTTTTGGAAAATATTTATTGGATAAATGGCAAAACTTACCATTTAATTTGATTTCTCAAATTACTAAAATACCCCAATTCAAAGATTATAATTACGGGGTATTTTCAAACAACTATTTTTAAAATATAAAAATCCATTTGAATTGCAAGAATAAAGTGTTAATTTAAAGTTAATATAAAATCCAATATTTTGGAACACATTTTATTTTTTAGATTCATAAATTATATATATACAATTTATATATTACTTCCTTACCGCTCTATGATGTATAGTTTTCTTATTGTATTTTCTAAATGTACAACACTCTGACAGAATCATTTCTATTAATAGACATGAAACACTTATGTACGGTGGGGACATGCGATCAGTCGTCAATTCTTTTAATTCCGAGTATATTCTATTTAAGTCGTGATGTTTTTTCTTTACTTATAGTCATATATCGTTGTTTTCTTCGATTCTTTCAAATTTTGCTTACAAACTCTCCTACTAAAATATCTCTCCATTTTGTAAAACCTTCTTTTCAAAGTAGGGTCAAAGGTTGGGTTTGCATCGTCAACTCGAAGACTACTGATTTCGAGTTGGCTAAGTGAGCGAGTGTCGCAGAACCACTTAGAAACGTCTCGAGACATCTAGCTGGGGTAGATGCAAGTTTTCATCACTGTGTTGGCACTTTAGACAGACAAATGGGAATTTATATCACCATCCAACCAACACCCCACACAAATGAGCTCTGATTTAACTTAATCTCTGCAACCTTCTTTTCTTGTTTCGGTTCAATATTAGCAGCGAGTCCGGGGAGAGAGAGACAGATGAATAACAGGGCAATGATGAAGCATGGCTACCCACCATCTTTTGAAGAATGATTAATTAGATAGAGGTTATGAAAGCCATGAAACCAGGAAGAGAAACAGAGGCCATTACCAAGTGCCTACATCCACCACACCCATCTTTAGATTCCTTCAGTTCTTCAAATTTTCTCACATTTCATCTCAGAAAATCATTCTATGATAGATCCAGATGACATGATTAAAGAAGATGATACAAGCATGGATAGATTATGTATATCATTTTTGGAAAGAGAGCAAATAGTAAAAGCACTTGCCTCCAATAAGTAATAGCATTGATTCTTTTGCTCCTGTAACATGCTGTTCTTGATTGGAGAGTCTCTGTTAAACAACAAAAACCTAACCAAAATGCAAAGACATAATCATTTGATCGCAACACCCACCTTGTCTTATCAAATATAAAGGTCTAAACAAAAAACTATACATATACACCTTCATGGCCCCTCCTCCCATCATCTTCTAATGTATTGCCCCCCACCTACACCAAGGTTATGGAGAAATGTAGCTAGGCTCCATCAAGGCTTCACCCAGACCTTTCATGGCTGCACCTTAATATTAGACTCTAAGAAGATAGATGCTGAGTTCAGGAGTTCCATTGCTATCTGGGTTCACCATGTAGAATGCTTCCGAATCTTTAGAACCCACAATTCTCTCGAATTTGGCTCTCATGTACATGATTTCATTATCGGAACCCGCTTCAGATTCAGGCGACTCAGCTTCATAGCTTCTTGGAAGAACACCTGCACCCATCGAAATTGGCTCCACAGCCTTGAGGATTTTCATCTCTTTAGCTCCACAATCCCTCCTTGTAGCAAAACCACTCTTCCTCCCATTGCAGAATGTCCTCCAGAGAGGCTCTTCTAGAAGCCTCGATGTTTTCTTTTCCCCTTCTTTCTCTTTATCACATTCCAACGCAATTCGGACCAACCCAGATGCCATTTCTTTTACCAAGCCAGCAATAGGCGTCGCTAGCTCTACCAAAAAGGCAGGTTCCGAGTTGGGGTCTCTTTGAAATGCAAAATGCACATGCCCACGCCGAGAACCGAAAAGGGTTCCGATTACACGAGAACCCAGACACGTTGAAAGGCTCGACCGATTTTTAGCAAAAACCGCGAGAACCGAACGCAACCGCGCAACTGCAACGGCTGGCATCTTCCTTCTTTGTGGTGGGGCTGCGGGATGCGGTGGCTGCGGCTCTGGAGAGACGACTCTGTTTTTTTTCTTCTTGATCTCTTCTGGGTCCAGCTCGGCGGGCTCGGAGGAGGGCTTGAGGGTTGGGAGTGGGCATGAATCGTCTTCTTCTTGACTCCCAACCTTCTGGGTCCAGTGGAAGTGTCTTCTGGAGGAGGAATCCATGAATGAGAAAGATTATGCGCTCTTCTGCTTAATGTGGTATGTATGTGGGGGCAGTACTCAAAATTCTTTATTTTCTAGGCAGGGCAAGAGAATCCTGACAAAAGAAACAAACACTGACCCACAGGAAACATGTAAAAATGGGAAAGAAAGGAATCTGAGGAGACAAAGTGAGTGTTCTTTCACTTTCTTGTGGGTAGGAACAGGGGATTAGGAGGGGTTTTGACTGGCTGATCACCCTAATCTCGAACAAATAAAACTATGGGAGCAGAGGATCGAGACGCTACAAAAGAGTGGAGACAACCCTGTTCCACTATGAACATTGGTCGGAAAACGCAACCTCTGCAGAATTCTGAGCTGTCTTGTAGAGATGCAGAGTATGATAAGAGATGACGCAAGGCTTTTATCTGAAACCTCATACCCTTTGCTGGTTCTGGAGTCTACATTCTATCTATCAACTTGAGTAACTGACACCTCCTAGTTCAATGAGCCACAAGGATGAAGGCAGATGAAAAGTTCAAACTTTTTTGAAAAAACAAAAACATAGCCGTTATATGATTTGACTAAATCCTTTGCAGTTGATTCCATTACAGCATAGATAGAGAGGTGGGATCGAGGTGGGATCTCACTGTCCTTCTGGATTCAGCTTCTTAGTTGTTACTCGCTTCCCTCTCTAGTTGATGTGGGACCTCACTGTCCACCCACCTTCGGGGCTCAACGCCCTTGCATTCGTTTCCCTCTCCAATCGACATGGAATCTCATAATTTACCCATCTTCGGATTACAAAGCCCTCGTTGGCACTAATTACTCTCTCTAGTTGACGTGGAATCTCACAATCTACTCATCAATGTCTTCGCTGGCACTCACTTCTCTTTCCAAAGTAGATTTTACAATCCACACCTTCGAAGTCCAGCGTCTCACTAATACACCATTCGGTGTCCAAGCTTACTACTTCCACTCATGTCTTGATAAAGCTCGACCGATTGAAGATGCAAGAAGAGGAAAATCAGCGATGGATGGAGAAGCCATTGTTGATGTAAGCATAAAACGGGGAACACGAGGCGATGGTGGTTCTGCAGGCGCCAAGGACACGCGTCCTATCTATCACTGGGCTTTGATTCCAACTGGGCCGTAATATGTGGGCTTTAGCTCTGTGGATTGGGCCGTCGTCTGTATGAATGGATAAGTATAATACATGACATAATCTTTTATTTATTTATTTAATAAAAAATGAAATTACATAAATATAAAAAAAGGCAATTGTTTGGAGATGGATCGTGACATTTAGCAGCCACACTAAGTAGATATGCCAAAGCAGTTTGAGATCAGCAAATGGTTTGGGTAAGATTCGAACCAAGCCATTTTAAAATCATATTATTTTAATTATGCCAACAAAACTGCTTTTTGCCGCTAATATATTCAACAAATCCTCATCAAATATTTTAAATATAATTATATAATAAAATACGAAGAAATTGACGTTGAAAAATGAATTATCATTTAATTTTTAAAATCCTTTTAATTTGTTTATGTATAAAAATAGTTGGCGTTGCGGGTTGGGATTCTGCCAGTTGCCTACAAACTAAAAAAAGTTAGTTAAGTTTGAAATGTGTATTTATTTATTTATTTATTTATTTATTTCAAGCAAAACTTCGAATTGTGCTCTTTATGAAGTCAAAACTGGAACCGATTCATTACGAATATTAAATAAATTGATTTTTCCGTTTTTTTCCCTAACCATATAGCCTCTATTATCTACTGTTCTCTTTTAAATTAATGTAACCTAATCATTTAATATTAATCATTAATTAATTTGACTTTTTATTTTTTTTATTTATTACTATATTCACATATTTATAATTTAGTCTAAAAAGTTAAAATAAAATATATATATATCGTCACTCCATGGTAGTAGCTTGAATTATTTCGCTCCGATAAAACATTACTATTAAGTATTTACTTGAAAATAACAATGGACTAAAGAGAAGTCCATAATGCGTCATCTTCGATGGAACTTGAATTTCATGAGCATAAATCAGGAGGGCTATCCATTGAGTAAAAGGTGGGTTTGCTGCAGTTCTCGTACATGAGTCCTAGTCGTTGCGTAGTAGTCTGTTTCTCGGCTTGCACTAATGATTGGTTTAATCCATCCTCGACCCTAATAAAATTGAGTATTATGGGACTAGTGAATCGAGCCGTTCGGGTTCTCGGTAGGATGGTAAATTTATAGGGTGCCCATCTCCTCTTCAGACATGTCCTCGACAACTTAGTGATTTTTGATTGATATGACAGTGTAAGCAATTAAAAGCAACATTCTACCGGTTTTCTTACTTAAAACGACGGAAATAAATGAAACCAAACTCCATGTTCCATCTTAATTAAAATAGCTTCCATGGTCCCTACATATTAAAGAAACACAGGTATGTAGATGCAATTTCAAGTAGTTTGAATTGAAACACTCAAGAATTTGGTCCATTTAACAATCATTTTTGAATGTGTTATGACATAAAACATGGTGCAGCCATTTTCAAAGTGGAAGGTATGTGTATTCAAGATTGTCACACTCCATTAATGTGAAAGTTTTTATTATATGGTGTGAGTTCAATGAAGGCTTAATCTCGTCCATTCAATCCATATAAGGCCCCTACAACCCTCACCCAACTCCTTCACCCAACCCCTCATTCCTGCAATTTGCCTACCCCATCACACGTAATTGATTAGATTGAAACAAATCATTAGATATTGTTTGTTTTGACTCGTTACGTATTACGTTAACCTCACGATTTTAAGACGTGTTTGTTGGAGAAATGTTTTCACACCCTTATAAGGAATGTTTTGAGGTGGGATCTCACAATCCACCCCCCTTATGGGCCAGCGTCTTCGCTAGTACACTGTCTGGTGTTTGACTCTGATACAATTTGTAACAGCTCAAGTTCACCGCTAGCAAATATTTGTCCGCTTTGGCCTATTAAGTATCACCGTCAGTTCTAAAATGTGTATGTTAGGGAGAATTTCTACACCCTTATAAAAAATGTTTCGTTATCTTCTTCAAACTGATGTGAGATCTCACATGTGGCATGGCTATTTCGAGAATTCAACCCTAAGCAGTGCGTTTCTCTATATCAAATACTGATGTACTAGAGTTTCGCTGGATCCTTCGAAAATACAATAATCCAACTGAAACATTGTGTAGCTCAAATTACTAAAGTGCTCAAAGCTTCGCAACAAAAAAATACCCGTCTTGTGGCCATTTTCTTTTACGAGAGAAAATAAGAGAATAAAAAAAAGAAAAGATTGAAAATATTAAAAAAATAAATAAATTCTAAAAATCTATTAACACTGACGGATTAATTTCTCCCATTTATTTAAATTTGGATAAATATATAAAAATGTGATAAAAAGTCATTTGAAACTTATATGAAACAAAACATACAATAAATAAATAAATAAATAAATAGTGTAAGAAAATGAGGGTTACCGAATCATTTAAAGGCGAATAAATAAAAGAAAATAAGGATTTTTTTAATTATCAATTTCAGTGCCACATTAGAATATCCTGAACAAAAATAAAATGAATAAATAAACAAAAGATATATTATTTTATAATTACACGCAACCACTTTGAATGGTCCCATAATAAAATAAAAAGAACTTATAGTATAATACTCATTTAAAAATAAAATTCATTGACACAGAGCCTCATAGAATTTTTCTAAGCTTAAACAATTAATAAACGTTACATGCATTATTGTATTTTTATCGTTACATGAAAGTACAACCCGGCATAAAGATTGTTTTATTTATATAGCTTTAAAAAAATAATAAAAACAGATTACTTTTTCCAGCATATACATTTAAATCTTAATATTTGTCTCCAATGTGCTTCACTTGGTTAAACGACAACGTTTTATAGCACAAAACGCGTACGCGGTGGCTCCGTCCGGCGTCCGGCCGTGCAATTCTGCCGTCTTTGGAAATCCCATCGTTAAGACCATAGAAGGACGTGGCCAGTTTGGAGCATTCTGATTTTTTTTTATTTAATTAATTTGAAAAAAGAAAATTAAATCCGCCGGATATTTCAAAGAAACAAACAAACAAACAAATAAATAAAAATTTAAAGGGTTTTTTTTTGTTGTTGTTACGTGATCGTCAAGCAGGCGTGGAAGAGGGGTAAAAGGCTTTGCTGCAATGTGGGGGTGCCACGTGGAATAGTGGAAAAATGGAGTCAACGCAACAGGTTTGACTAAGATCCATATGAATTATTAGGGTTTTTGAAATAATTATTTATTTGAGAGAGTGAGATGGGTAAGGCATATATGCTATATCCATAAAAACCCTAAATTCACATGCACGGAATCAAATCTCTTTTATAAACTTTATGAAAGTATTAATAATTTAATTTAATTTTCGAGGCCTTTTTACCAAATTCCTTTCACTTTTTGTTTAATATTCAAATAAAACTATGTCATATGTCAATGAAACATACATCTTATCAAATGGATAATTTTGATTTAAGGATATTAATAACTTTATATAAATGGTAAAAAAAAAGAATATTACTTTAAAAAATACTTGATTTTTTTACACGCTCTTTTAGAAGATAAGAAGATTAAAAATACACGTTTGGAATATGTATTTAGTGTGATTTGATTTTTAAAACGAGGCGGGATATTTATTGTGATATATATAATTATAATTTATTTGACTTTTTAAATAATGTCATTTTTTCAATGTAAATGCTCGACTTTATAATATTAGATTGTGAAAAATAAACAAGAAAAGGGCAAAGGGAAAGGGAAAGACTTGATGCTTTTCTTGACTGGCATCAAGAGTCACATTCCTTAATAATGGGTACAAGGTATATTTATAATTCTTTTCATAAATATACATAAAATTTAAAGAGGAATATTAGAAAAAAAAGAAAGAAAAAAAAAGAAAAAGAAAAGTCATCAATTTGGCAGAAGATATTACGATAGTTTAGCATAAAAAAGAAAAAGAAATAAATTATTATTGTAATTTTCTTAAAAATATTTATACGAATTTGGCGCTTCTTAAAACGGGTCGTCGTCGTCATCACAGTCGTCACCGGCAGGAATTATAAGGAAAAAGAATCCAATTTATTAATAACTTTATAAACACATAAAAAAATTAGATTCAAATAATCTTTTTATATATTAAAAAAATGCTTAATTAAGGGATAATTTCGAGATAGAAGAAAGGGTATTTTGGGTATAATTAGAACTATGTCTGTGACTAATCTAGAGAGAGAAAAGATATGTAATATTTGAAGCATGTGAATGGACGAGTTTGACCCTAACACAACGCAGCCTCTTCCGCGGTCTTCTTGTTCATCGTTCTCTTACTTCCATTTTTAGTTCAGTGAACATTTCAGTAGATCCTCTCATTCTTTTCGTCCAGTTACCTTCAATCTCAATCAACTGCCATTTAGAACCATTTTCGTCTCCATTTCCGACACGAATCACCTCAGAATTCGTTGATTTTAAGGAAAAAAGAAAGAAAAAAAGTAGTTGGTTTTTACAATTCTTTTTAAGGCAGGAAATTTCCAAATGGGTCAGATCTTGGTATTTACTCACCACTACTGATTCTCTGCTAACCCTTTTTACTTTTATGGGAAGTTCATTCATTATCTAGAAGATTGCTTCCAGTTTCACCCCATAAAGAAGCTTGGAAAGTGAAAACAGAGCCCTTCACCCGCAACCCAGTTTTTACCCTTTTGAGCTGAGATCAAAATTTATTGACTTGAAGAAGGGGAAATGGCTTGGTCAACGGTGTCGGATAGGTTTCCCCTCCAGTGGGTAGTCTTTGGTTTTGCCGTTGACGTGAGATTCCAGCTCGAGCGACAAAATGGTGGAGTTTTCAATATCCCATTGTGGGTTGGCCTTGTTTTTACCTTTCAGGGTTTCATTTAAAATCTACCTTCGTTTTGTTGAAGTAGCGTTTTCTTTTGTAAAACCCCATCTCCAAGTTGCTTTGTTGGTCAAATCCGGGGGCTTGTAAATGAAAGGGAGGAAGCTTTGAACAGTATAAACTGCTCTGTTTCATAGAATCTGCCTTTTGGGGGTTTCTGATTTCTGGGCTCCTTATTTCCAGGTTGATTGTTTTTAAGACCCCATTTCTGGAATAAGAGAGCTGTTTTTGGTGTTGGTTTAGAAATGGGCGGTGGTAGAAGAAGAAGGAAGCAGCATTTCAGAAGGATTCATGCCTTTCCTTGTGGTAGAGCATCATTCAAAGATGAACAGTCATTAATTGGAGGGCCGGGATTCTCAAGGGTAGTTTACTGTAACGATCCAGATAGTTTTGAGGCGAGTCTTCTCAACTATGGAGGCAATTATGTCAAGACTTCAAAGTATACTATTGCTTCATTCTTCCCCAGATCCTTGTTTGAGCAATTCAGAAGGGTTGCCAATTTGTATTTCCTCCTTTGTGCTTTGCTTTCCTTTAGCCCTCTCTCGCCTTATTCGCCCATCAGTAATGTTCTTCCTCTTCTTCTTGTTATTGGTGTCACCATGGGCAAAGAGGCTGTTGAAGATTGGAGGCGAACCAAACAGGTAAAATTGAGCTTAGAACTACTGCTTGTTTATGAAACCATATCCTTTTTTGATCTGAAATCTGCAGTGGCATGACTGTTTTTGTGTTTATGTGGATATTGTTTTCAGGATATGGAGATGAATAACAGGATAGTGAAAGTTCATATTCAAGAGGGTGAGTTTGTTGAGACTAAATGGATGGACTTGAAAGTTGGGGACGTGGTTAAGGTGGAGAAGGATGAATTCTTCCCTGCTGATCTCATTTTACTGTCGTCGAGTTACGAGGAAGCGATTTGCTATGTCGAGACGATGAACCTTGATGGCGAAACGAATTTGAAGCTAAAGAATGCATTAGAAGCAAGCTCGAACTTCCACGAGGATTCGAGCTTCAGAAATTTCAAGGCTATAATAAAATGTGAAGACCCCAATGCAAATTTGTATTCCTTTGTGGGAAGTATGCAGCTTGAAGAACAGCAACACCCCCTCAGTCCTCAGCAGCTTCTTCTTCGTGACTCGAAGCTGCGAAACACGGATTTTATATACGGGGTCGTGATCTTCACGGGTCATGATACAAAGGTTATTCAGAACTCAACAGCTCCTCCTTCCAAGAGAAGCAAGATTGAGAAGAGGATGGATAAGATTGTGTTCTTCCTGTTTGCTGTTTTGGTTTTGATATCAATTGCTGGGTCGATTTTTTTCGGAGTTTCAACTAGGAATGATATAGAAAACGGAAGAACTACGAGATGGTACCTTAGGCCAGACGATACCACAATATATTACAACCCCAAAAACGCTCCAGCTGCGGCAATATTGCAGTTTTTGACAGCTCTGATGCTTTTTAGCTATTTGATTCCCATATCATTGTATGTGTCCATTGAAATTGTCAAAGTTCTGCAGAGTGTCTTCATCAACCAAGATCTACACATGTACCATGAGGAAACTGATAAGCCAGCTCGTGCCCGTACCTCGAATTTGAATGAAGAGCTTGGCCAAGTTGACACCATTCTTTCTGACAAAACCGGGACATTGACCTGCAATTCAATGGAGTTCATCAAGTGTTCGGTGGGCGGGACTGCTTACGGACGAGGAATTACAGAAGTAGAGAGAGCTCTTGCAAGACGAAAGGAATCAACTTTACCTGAAATTTTAGAGGCCAACAATGCACGTCTTAGCAGTGAAAAACCGCTCATTAAGGGGTTCAATTTCAAAGACGAAAGAATAATGGATGGTAATTGGGTGAACGAGCCTCGAGCCGATGTAATCCAGAAGTTCCTGCAGCTTCTTGCTATCTGTCATACTGCATTGCCAGAAATTGATGAGGAAACTGGAAACATTTCATATGAAGCTGAATCACCAGACGAGGCAGCTTTTGTGATTGCAGCCAGAGAATTTGGATTCGAGTTCTATGAACGGACTCAGACTAGCATTTCGTTGCGGGAGTTCGATCCAACCTCGGCCCAAAAAGTCGAAAGGTCAGTTCAGTTCAGTTCATATTTTTATCTGTTGCAGTTGGAGTAGTCTTTGGATTAATCACCATTGAACTTATGGCTATGGTTTCGCAGATCATATCAACTCCTGGATGTTTTGGAATTTAATAGCACAAGAAAACGGATGTCTGTGATTGTAAGAGATACACAGGGACAGCTACTACTACTTTGTAAAGGAGCTGACAGGTGGGTGAACTTAAAGGAGCGATCTATTTTCTTTATGGCTAAGACATGTTTTCTCATATACCCTTTACCTTGAAATGCAGTGTTATGTTTGAAAGACTTGCAAAGAATGGAAGTGAGTTTGAAGAACAGACAAAGGTGCACATCAATGAGTACGCCGATGCCGGTTTAAGAACTTTGGTTCTAGCGTATCGTGAGCTGGAAGAGGAGGAGTTTAATAAATTTCATCAAGAATTCATGAATGCCAAAAACACAGTGAGCACGGATCGTGAAAACATAATCGATCAGTTAACAGAAAGCATCGAGAAAGATTTGATTCTTCTTGGTGCTACCGCAGTTGAAGATAAACTTCAAAATGGGGTAGTTTGCCTTATTCAAACACGGAAACTAATAAACTCGTATCACGAAGACGAAGAACTTACAGGTTAATGTTTGTTTTGTTTTGTCAGGTCCCTGAATGCATTGACAAACTTGCTCAGGCTGGAATTAAAATATGGGTGCTGACTGGAGATAAAATGGAAACAGCCATCAACATTGGGTAAGCATAATCTATTCGAGTTTTCGAGCACTAGTTCTTGTTGATGTTCAGTGTGCTAACCTGCTTCTTGTTCCCGAACTCGAACGCCCTCTCTGCAGCTTTGCTTGTAGTTTACTTAGGCAAGGAATGAGGCAAATCATTATCAGCTCAGAGACTGTGGAAGGAAAAGCTCTAGACCAAGTTGAAGAGGTTCACAAATCTGCAGCTATCAAGGTAATCAAACCAAGTTCACTAAGTGGACGACAGGATTGTGGAACTGATAGGACTTTGTTGACTTTCAGGCGTTTAAGGAAAGCGTGACTCGACAAATAACCGACGCAAAAGCATTACTTGCATCTTCAAGCGAAACCCCGGAAGCGTTGGCTTTGATAATTGATGGAAAGTCCCTCACCTACGCTCTGGAGGACGACGTGAAGAACTTATTTCTGGAGCTTGCCATTGGTTGTGCTTCAGTTATCTGCTGCAGATCATCTCCTAAACAGAAAGCACAAGTAAGCAAACCTTCTTACCCTTTTCCAGACAGTGAAATCAAGAAATAAGAAGCAGAAGTCTAATGGGATGCTTCTTACATAAATGTAGGTTACCCAATTGGTTAAGGTCAAAACAGGTAGCACCACTCTAGCCGTTGGTGATGGTGCAAACGACGTCGGAATGCTCCAAGAAGCGGATATCGGGATTGGTATTAGCGGTGTAGAAGGGATGCAGGTAAATTTGAAACCGATCCCCACTTTATGTTCTATGTGATCAAAACAACTTTGTTTCATACTTTTGAACTTGTGAATTTCAGGCAGTCATGTCGAGCGACATTGCCATAGCACAGTTTCGATATTTGGAGCGGTTGCTCCTTGTGCATGGACATTGGTGTTACAGGAGAATCTCTTCCATGGTAATATATGATCTTTAAATAGTGCTCGACATTAGCTTCTTAAACTTGAAAAATCGAGTCTCGACTTTGATGAAACGTAGTAAAATAGTTGAAGTACGCGAACTGACCGAGTTTTCTTTGTGGCAGATATGCTATTTCTTCTACAAGAACATTGTTTTCGGGTTCACTCTCTTCTTCTTTGAGCTGTATGCATCATTCTCCGGCCAATCTTTATTCGATGACTGGTTCCTTTCGCTGTATAATGTCTTCTTTACGTCTCTCCCTGTGATCGCATTGGGAGTATTCGACCAGGACGTCTCATCCCGGTACTGTCTCAAGGTAAGTCCAACGTCGAACCATTTTCATATTGATGCAATCTTTTTGCTACCATAAGTACAATGTCAAATGCCTTATTGCCCTGTGTTTTAACATTTCAGTTCCCACTATTATACCAAGAAGGTGTCCAAAACGTGTTGTTTAGTTGGGTTCGAGTTATCGGTTGGGTGTTCAACGGGCTACTAACTTCTATCATCATCTTCTTCTTTTGTGTCGGGGCAATCGAACATCAAGCTTTCCGCAACAGTGGAGAGGTCGTCGGGTTGGAAATTCTCGGCGCCACCATGTACACTTGTATGGTTTGGGTTGTAAACTGTCAAATGGCATTATCAATCAGTTACTTCACATACATTCAACATCTCTTCATCTGGGGCAGCATCATTCTCTGGTACTTATTCCTTATGGCATATGGAGCTATAAACCCAACCATATCAACCACTGCATTTCAGGTCTTCGTCGAGGCATGCGCCCCGGCGCCATCGTTTTGGATCCTCACACTATTAGCTCTGGGAGCTTCCCTTCTCCCATACTTCATCTACGCATCCATCCAAATGCGATTCTTCCCAATGAATCATCAAATGATTCAATGGATAAAAGCCGATGGGCATGCGAACGACCCAGAATACTGTCAAGTAGTGAGACAACGATCGTTACGACACACAACCGTCGGTTACACAGCTCGGTTCAAAGCATCAAAGCATCTTAGAGAAATCCCAGAAACCAGCAACCATTAATCTGCTGATGAGATTCTTTACCATAGAAAGATCTGACACATTTCCATAGGAAGTTTCTTCTCAGTGTATATATATATATATATATATATATATATATGTTCATACAACAGATGTATATAAGATTCTTGTGTTCTGCTGCTCCTTGTTGAAGCCAAACAAAGAGAAGCGCCAGTTTGATGCTTTTGCAGCTGAAAATGACCATATGAACTCATATGAACTCATATGAACTCATATGTTAATTGTTGTATTCATTTCAAATAACCATAAGTTTCCCACTTCCCTTTCTGTGGAAACATCAAGTTTGCTGAAGTTTCTTTTAGATGATTAAAAGGATTTAATGAAAATAAGAGAATTAAAATTGAAAATTTGAAAATAGAATAAAAAAATCAAAATATTAAATTGAGAGTAGATTTAAAAAGCATAGAATTAAAATTAAAATTTAAAAAAGATTTATAATTGAATTATCATTATTTTAATTGGGGAATTTGGAGCCACGAATTGAAATCCAGTGTTGTGCCAAGTCATCACCTCAATCCCTGTTTTCTTCTTCTTCTTCTTCTTCTTCACTCGCCGTTTGGTGGCTCTGTTTCAGTCATCCAGAGGTAGCGACAATGGCGATGAAGATGGCCGTCAGAGCTTCCGTTGTTACCCCACATCACCCACCTTCTTCACTGCCTTCGTCCTCTCATAGATCCGATTCCAAATCTCAATTCCGTCCCGTCTCCGTTGGCTTACCGGCGTCGACTACCCTCTCGATGTTAGCCCTATTTTCCTCTCCCTACGAAGCTAGGGCTCTCAATAAGGACCAAATCGTCTCATCTCTCAATGATGTTAGTATCATTCTTTTGTTCCAGGTAAATGGTCGGTTTTCAACAAAGCATTTCTCACAGTTGTTTAATGTTTTGTGGAACGGTAGGTGGAGAAGACGTTTGATCAGGTTCAAGAAGTGGGTTCGAATTTCTTTGATATTGCACAACAGCTCATTGACTCTGCTAGAACTATTTTGAAGCCGGGTGTTGATGCGGCGCTGCCGATTGTAAAGCAGGCTGGAGAAGAGGCGCTGAAGGTTGCTTCTCCAACAATTTCTGAGGCTTCAAAGAAAGCCCTGGAAGCACTTCAGGGCTCTGGCATTGACACCCAGCCTGTTCTAACTGCTGCTCAGGTCTGTGCTTCTTAATTGGACGAGAAAGTATTCTTTTTCCTCTTGAAATGAAAATTCAGTAGACTTTTCACATCTGGGTCTGCTCTACTCAATGATTTTAGTATCTGTTCGACCGTGTTCATCAAACCCAGATTCACATATCAAATAACTTTCATGGTTGCAGACAGTAGTAGGTGCAGCACAACAAACTGGGAAGGTCATTGAAGGTGCCAAGCCTATAGCCTCATCGACTGTCGAGACAATCTCCACAGCGGACCCTCTTGTAATTGCAGAAATTGCTGGAGTCTTAGCCGCGGCATACCTGCTCTTTCCTCCAATTTGGTCTGCCATATCTTTCAGCTTTCGTGGCTTCAAAGGTGCATCTGCTCTCTTTTATCGAAATGCCTCTTGATTTGGAGGTTTCGTTTGTACAGAGTGATTTAGTCTGATTGGTGGTATAATTCTGTATCTTGATTCTTGACCAGGTGAGCTCTCTCCTGCTCAAACACTTGAGCTAATTTCGTCGAGCAATTACGTTCTGATCGATATACGATCCGAGAAAGACAAGGATAAGTCTGGCATTCCTCGCCTTCCATCTAGTGCTAAGAACCAGTTGATTGCCATTCCGTAAGTTAAACAAGCTTGCATTTTTCATAAATTCCATATGGGGGCGGGCACCTTATCAGCATTTGCATCAAATTGTATCAGTTTGGAAGAATTACCAAGCAAGTTGCGGGGCATTGTCCGAAATGTAAAGAAGCTAGAAGCAGAACTTTCAGCCATCAAGATATCATATCTCAAGAAACTTAACAAAGGCTCCAATATAGTGATCTTGGGCTCGTGAGTAATCTTGCCTGACTCAAATATTTCTTTGATCTACTTCATTTGTTCATTAAATTTCATGGAAATTCAGGTACTCAGACTCGGGGAAAGCAGTTGCGAAAGCACTGACAAGGCTTGGCTTCAAGAACTCCTGGATTGTAACAGATGGGTTTTTAGGTAGCAAAGGTTGGTTACAGAGTCGTTTAGGGACAGATACATATAAGTTCTCATTTGCAGAGATCCTTTCGCCGTCCCGAGTCATCCCGGCCGCAACCAAACGTTTCGGGACGACCTCACTGACAGCATCTGGTCAAAAATTGCTTCCTGGTGCTGATTAAAATCTTGGTTATTCATGCTGTAATTCTTGATTTGATTTAGTCTTTGTATCTGGCCACAGTTACTGCTTACCGTATTTTTCGGGTTGATAATGGTGAAAAGGTAGAAATAGCATCATATTAAGATTAATTCAACCTCTTCCCACTAACCAGAATATCGAATAATTCAAGACCAGGTTAGAATTCAGGTATAATTACTGTAGACAGAAAGAAAACAAGATAGGAAAGACTTGGTAGCTGCAGAACTTTTGTATATAGCCTTTAATTACAGCCGATCAAGAAAATTCTGAACCACAGGCCATATGTGTATGTGATACAAGTAGAAGGCACCAAAAACATACCCATCAACAAACATGACTTTTCAGAGAAAAGAATTATACATAGCTATATCATTTGGGCATGTGTGTGTTGTTGTGACCATATAAATCTACAGACAAGCTAATGAAGGAAGCATGGAAGCAAAGCATGAAGAATATTTATGGATGGGCATTGTATCTGCTATACTTATGGTTGTTTCTGGTGGCGCAGCAGCCGATGCAATAGATGATAGTGATGACTATGAGGGCACAAGAGTTGAAAATGGCAAGACGCCTCCATTCCTTGCGGATGTTGACCAGAATTCCGCCCTTGCAGGACTTGCAGTCGTAGCACAGAGTATTTTGATTGTTGCTCCAGGTGGTGCAGTCGCTGTCCGGCACTGCCGGCCCTGCTTCAGGGACTATCCAGAATGTGGCGTTCTTGAACTTGAACCCGCAGTAGGACGGTGGCTTGCAACAGCCAGACTGCAAAATAATTGAAATTGGTTTAGACAATATTGGTGGTTGTCTGAAAACTCATTATATCGTTTCTCAGATGCGATGGAACATGAACAACAGGGGCGAGGCCAAGGCTTGAATTAATATATGAAAAAGAAATGTTAATAGTTTCCATGCAAAAGAGGCACCTGTATGGGGGAGAGATTCTGCTTATAGAAATCAGCCTGTTTGTCGTGGAAATTGGAAGCGAGGCTCCGGCAAATGGGCGCATCAACCAAACAGCTACGAACACGAATCCAATTGCCATTACCAACGACGTAATTCTGAAGCCAATGCGAGTAATCCCCAAGGCGATTTTCCTTATATCCTCTTCCAGACACGGCCTGCCCAATTCCTTTATTGGTGACCAAGAGGGAGAAAACTGTGAAGGCCATGAGCCCTAATATCAACAAGAACATGACAATGAGGTAGACATAGAGGATGGAATTGAGGCGGCAGCAGGATCCAATGAGGCCGAGCAACGAAACGACGACGAAGAAGATTCCGATGATGAGAACAGGGTCCTGAAGAAACTTCTGGCAATCGGTGCCGCCGTGGTGGCGGACGTGAACGGCGGAGAAGATGGCGATCAAGCCGACGATCAATGTGCAGCTATTTAGGAGAGACACAACCATGTTGCTTAAACGGCACATCGTGGTTGAAGATTGAGATTGAGATTGAGATTGAGATGAAGATGAAGATGAATGAGGGAAATGTGAGTGGATTGAAAGGAGGGGAATTAATAATAATTATAGCGCTAATTCGGGTTGCAGTGAGGAAGGGATTAGTTAGTTAGAAGAAGACGAAGGAGAGGGAATGAACAAGACCAACTTTTGTCTTCCTTCTGGATTCAAGACTGTCACATGCACACACACACACATATATATATATATATACATATGTATATATATATATATATATTATATACAGAGAAAAAGAAATGGAAAAACAAAACAATACTTAAACTGTAGTCCAAAAATACACGAAGATTGTTTTTTTGTTTTACTGAAAATAATCTAAAACATAAAATATATTGTTCAATTTAATGCGTATTCACAGTTGGTGTTGTGGTGTAGTTGGTTATCACGTCAGTCTAACACACTGAAGGTCTCCGGTTCGAGTCCGGGCGACGCCAATTTCTTCTTTTTTTCCTTTTCTTTTTCAACTTCTTTAATTCCAAAAAATGTAGCTATTTCTTAATAACAGATAAATTTAGATCGAAAGTTTTCACGTTCTTAATAACAGGTAATATTGACCACATACTTAGATAATTAATTCACTCCTAATTTTTCTGTGAAGGTATTATTGTTGTAATAATTTTGACCACATACTTTCAATTTCATCCATTTAAACCTTAAACTTATAAAAATGTATCAATTTACGGCCTCGGTTGGACCAATATGGTAGAGAATGATCATCCTTTGAGCAATATTATGCAGTTCTTTATGAAACAATCAACAATCCCAGAAAGTACACGACCCAGTCTAAGAATCTCGAGATTCACTGTTGTTCCTACAGACTAGAGGAAAACTTGAGTGGTTGATAGAATTTTTATGGGCAAAAAGGGAAAAAATTCCTGGCTACACCTAGACAACAGAGAAAAACTAATCTCAAGATAACAAACTGTACCTGCTTAAACTGCCATATTACGGTTTGAGGCACGAAAGTTGTCGATAATGTGTATGGCTATCACCTTCTGTCTCGTGCCCTGTTTATCTAACTTGAAAACTTTGCGATCAACTTGTCAACATGAAGGATGATATCGTCGATCCGAGGTCGAACTGCAGCCTGGGGCTGGAGCATCCATTTTATAAACTGGTGGAGAGCATCAGGATATGGAGGATTAGGCCCTGCTGGCCATTTGATTTGTGCATTTACTATTGCTAATTGTAGGCTTCCACCAGATTCTCCAAGTGCATACTCAAATGGAGACATCCCATACCTGCAATAATCAATGATGTGATGAAGTTTTGATGCATTTGTTCCAAATAATTAACCATACCAACTAGATGAAGGATGATGGTACAACACGTTAACCGAAAACAAGAAGCTTTTAAGTCATTAGATCTGGTTGAATTGGAGTTCAGAGTAACATTTGGTTCGGTTTCTTCCTAGGTTATTACTATTTAATAACCTAACCCGCATTGAAATGGCCCTTTTCATGGTTGGCTGTAAACTTATGATGCAGCAAACTAAAACCTTTTGATTGAGATCCCATATCGGTTGGGGAGGAGAACGAAGCATTTTTTTTATAAGAGTGTGGAAACCTCTCCCTAGCAAACGTGTTTTTAAAAATCTTGAGAGGAAGCCGGAAAGGGAAAGCCCAAAAGAACAATATTTGCTAGCGGTGGGCTTGGACCGTTACAGGGTAGTTTTGTCTAGAAAGCAACTAATGACGTGATTATGATCGTAAGAACATACTATCATCGTTTCTGAAAATTGATATGATTTCAATAATCTCGAAGGAAATTATAGGTACTCACATTATTGCATACAAAGTACATCCCAAGGACCAAATATCAGTTCTCTCATCAATGTCTGCATGGCTTGGACAATCCCACAGCTCCGGTGCTCGAAAAGGTGCTGAACAATGCTCAGATGCCCATTCCTAAAGAGCAAATGAGGTTAAGTGCATCAAATTCATTACAGTTGGTATAACCTGTTGTAAGTAATTGTTGCAGAATACAAGAAAATCCTGCTACTAGTATGGTAAAAGAAAGATGAACAATCAATAACCTGCAATTGGAGTGCCTCCGAACGAGAACGAATTTCTCTCCTAGCAGGTCGAGCACTACCAAAATCCATCAATATTGCAAGAGGTGATTTCCCTTTTCTATGAGTTATAAGAACATTACCAGGTTTCACATCATTGTGTGCATAAGGAGATTCACTACTGTGCATATGCTTAAGCCCTGCACAAAGCTGCAGCAGGAACAGATACTCATCATAAATAAGTCAAGAAAATTCCACAAGACGTAAACTGCTCAAGGTGAAAACTACGAACGGCCATTACCTGGCGAAATATCTCCAGAACATCCAATGTAGAAAAGAATTCCTTCTTAGCCTTCATGGCCTGGGAATTGTCCAGTAATGTTCCATCCAAATGAACTGGAAATAATAAGTATGCTTCATGTTTCACAGATCCTTCAGTAGATGACTACCCCACAACAAAAGAACAAATTATTATAAATCAGAAAGTACACCCTTTAAACTGAAAAGGTTGTTGCCTTTTCACGAAGAACGAGTTTTTGAGTTTTTGTAGTCAATGCAACATCGTAACGACATCTAATCTTCAAGGAAAACACCGCTGATAACCGCATATTAATCCATCCGTTCATCCGTAATCCAGACTAGAAGTGTAGAAAAGAAGACAGACTTTTTGCAATACTAACTAAAAGGAAGATACTAAGGTGATTATGATTTCATTTCCAAGAATTTCAACAGAATTAGCATTCTTAGCACTTCTGTACCACCGTCCTTCAAAGCTGGTTGGTAGGAAGCTAGAGATCAAATGATTCAAAACTACTAAACTACTTCATAATTGGATGTGGGAAGTTTCAAGAGCTATAGATATGCAGATACCTAAAGCAAAGCCTCCTGAATGCCTTATTACACTAAAAGTACTGTCCTAAAAGAGAATATAATTACTTAGAACTCAAAGCAGACAGAGGAAAACATCTTTAGGCGCTACCTTAACTGCAATTATAGCATGGTCAAGAAGTGGAAGCAGATTGGGATGACTAAAACGCGACGAAACACGTATCTCCTCCCTCACCAGCTCCAATTGCTCACTGCTCTGAATTAGTACCTTTTTCAAAGCATAAGTGGCATCACCTACACAAGAATCAAATTCATTGAAAAATAACCCACATCTTTAGCCATATTTAAAGAAATTCAAGATCCAGATCAGATTGAACCAATTTTAAATCCATTTCCGAAGGACTCAGATCAGAAAACGCAACAAGAAATTCAAAAGCACAGATTAAGGAAAATTGGCAAACCAGAAAGGCGAGAGGGGTCCTTCAATTTCTTGGCGAGACCGCCGCCGGAGGCAGAAGACGAGTCGGAAATAACCTCTTTGACCAAAAATACAAAGGCGAACCCGCCTTCGCCGAGCTGCCTCACGATCCTAAACCGATTTTCGTTGATCCAAATGTCTCCGCCGCCATTAACCGCGTCGTAGAGAGCATTCAACCCAGAAAAGGAGCAACCCATTTCCAAGCATATAGATTCGAAGGGCTTCAAAATTGTTTGGAAATGAAATCAAGCTTCAAGAAGGCACCATGAAGACCAGATTTCATGTGAATTAATAAGGATCGGGAACTGAAAGTGCGATTTACGTTACACCAAAATATATAGATTGGGCATGAAGCCTTTCTTTCAGGAGGATTGCTTGGTGTTGACCTGTGGGAGCAAAGCTTCGTCGGTGAGTTGCTCAAGTTTACTTCACATCCTGGATTCACCGCCGCTTTTGGCACACGCAACCACGCTACCACTCCCACCAATGTTCTAACAAAAAGATTAAAGATTTTTCCTCTCTTTTTATTAAAAATAATTCAAAATAAAATCTTTTTAAAAATTACAAATCTATTTAGTCTTAAACTAATTATGTATTAACTCAATAATCTATTTTCATCATGTATTAACTCAATAATTAATTAGATAAAAGTATTAATAACCTTAATTTCAGTTAAAAGTGATAGTTTCAAATTCATAGTTAATTTTTGAGCTTTCAAAATTTTATTTTATAAATTAAAAAAATATGTTAATTTTTGTTTCAATTCAAACACTAATGTAATATTAAGACCATATATATCTATTAAGACCGTATATATCTATGACAAGTAAGCAAATTTAAGATTAAAAAGATGCACAGTGTCATCGTCATACTTGTCCTAGCTCTATGACCACATGTCCATGTCACGTCAAATCATTTATGTTGTATTGCCGTATTTTCTGTTTGTTTAGACCTACCTGAATCGCCTCAAAATGTATTGGGTGTGATTAGTTATCAACTCCTCCCCTAATTTTGTAGAACAATTCGAAAAATCACGTCTAGACCCGTCACACTAGTTGTCAAATTCTCCCTACCCGTAAACTTATAGTTATACAAACTTGCTTTAAAAAATCTCTTTTCATCCGTTTTCTAAAATCTCAAAACGGGGCTAGATGCTAACATACAGAATGTCACCAACCCCTTGCTCTTGAAAGAATTCACACAAGGTGGCGTAGGATCAAACAACTTTGAAAGTAAAACAGAGTACACTATCCAGTTTGGAGAAAGAAAAAAAGCTTGAGAAAAGTTACAAAAAAAAAAAACAAAGCTTTACTCTTCAGAAAAGACTAGTCGTAAATTCTGATACTTCTGCAACAACTTGGTCATAATCAGCTTTGAGTTTCTCTTGTTCAGTTGATCCAAGCTCCCCTTTGTTTGGCTTGGTCTGTACCAGCACACAACATGTTGGCCTCTTAGTCGAACCTGCACTGGCGAGATCCTGTAGAACGTACATGCCATTATCATTATCATTATCAGAAGAAACGAAGAACCATGGCAAATTCTGGTTGAGAAAACTTATAAGGATCCTAGTGAACTTGATATTAGCAAACTCTTCACATGAGTGCTCACTTACTTCCTTAGAAGGAACATATAGGTAGCGAATATCTGCCTCTTCACATAAGATTGGAACATGAGTGATCACATCAATGGGGGATATGTTTCCAGCTATTACACACAATCTGCATACAGTACAAGGAATTTCATGAACTACATTACAACTATAGATGTTCCAAAGCCTTGTTTTGATTTCAATCCATCCAGAAATGATCATATTAGAATTAAATTTATGTTCCATCGTTCATTCCTCCTTCCTTGTTCATTGTTCTATCTTTAGCATAAATACTAGATCGATTCAAAGCAGAAATTACCCTTTCTGACCGCGCCTTATGCTTTTGACCACCTCCTTTACACCCCGCTTCAAGCACTTATGCTCAGCGGCTGAAAGAACAAGGACGAATGTTTTCATATTCAAAACAAAAACTAAATCTATCAAGGAAAATGAAGAACAAATGCGGTGTTCAGAGAAAAGAGATGTAATACCTTTGCGAACAAGCTTGAGGGTGAGCTTGCAGAGCTTCTTGCCGGCAAGGGGTTTGGCAATTGGTGCAAGAGCCGACAGCTTCTTCTTCTCCTTTTCTTTTTTATGCGACTTGTCTGCCTCACTATCACTCCCCATTTCTTCCGATGAGAGTATCCAAAATGGAACTGCCGGAGAGGAATTTGTGACGACGACGGAGATTGCTGTCTCGGGTTTATGGCTTCCGCTCTTCTTCGTTACTAGGGTTTAAGGTGAGAATGGATGCCAAAAGCTCACACGTGCGAACCTCTCAAATGTTTTAGCCCAATAATATCTTCACATGAATACGTTTAGTTGGGCTTTAAAGGCCCAACAATAGTGTATCTTTAAAGGCCCAATCAGATCAGTTTCTTGGGCCTTCCAAGAGGCGTTGAAACTCGAGACGACGTCGTTTTTTCTATTAACAAAAAGATTTAGCAGTTGAATAAAACTAAAATAAAATAAAATAAAAAATTGAGCAAGATATGAAATGTGCTGTTAATGATATAATAGTGTAATATTAACTAACTGTTTTTTTCTCTTGAATTTTTTTTTTTACCTTTTTAAGTATGTTAATGGTAAATATGTTAATGCTCCTTTAAAAAAAGAAAAGTTTTAAAAATACATTTAATAATTCAAGTGTATTTTTTTAAAATAAAAAAAAAAATTGAATGTATTATTAAAACTTTTAAAAATACATTTGAATGTATGTATACAATAAGGTAAGTAAGTAAAATTTGAGTTGTAATGTATTTAAACCAAATCCCAAGCTTGATCCCAACGATGTATTTACATTTTGATATAAAGTTAAAGTGATGGGTTTATTAGAATAATATAATTAATATTAGAAGATTACGAAAGGGCAAGATTAGAAGATTAAATTGTCATAATTTCCCAAAAAGCATGATAACATACGATTCTAAATTAATTAAACAAACACTGACTCATTTACACATCCTTAAAACATACTTTTGACCTTTGGTTTACTTTTTAAATATAAACACAACCTCCGACGTGTTTGAATGTCCCACGCATTAACAATATTGGACGAAAGTGTCCCACATCGATTAATTTAGAGAATGATCATAGGTTTATAATCAAGGAATTCTATCTCCATTGGTATGAAGCCTTTTGGGAAGTCCAAAGCAAGCTCTATCATTTTTACTCTATTTTTACCAAAGGTCGTTCTTTTTTTTATCTTCTTTTTTGTATTCTTTGGCTTTCTTGAATGGCCATGGAAAAATCTCACCTATTCATCTTCTTCTCCCATTTTCTCTACCTCCAGTTTCATTTTCTTCTTATCTCATACTCATAGCTCTCTTTCTCGTTCCAACGCGGTCTTAAAGACAACACCCAAGCTCACTTCAAGTATCTCTACCAGCCCGAGAGCTTTGTCGATTCCGAACTCGAGCTCCACCCACCAACAGATTCAGAACCTCAAAGGGCTCGTCGCTGTTCCTGAGTTGTACCTTGACATCGTCGAGCTTGGTGTCGGTTTTTCGGTCGTTTGACCTCATTTCACATTATAATATTGATATCTGTAAATCGATATGTAACGATCCATGTCTAGGAATGCAACTTGGTTGCGTTACTTACTTCTCGCTTCTTAAGAGTAAAAACTGTCACTACAAACAAACATAAGTCCCTCCAACATGTTTTGTCCTCACTCACATACATTATAGGATTGAGCCATTAAAAAAGAAGGTGGATCTTGTTGGTATTAATAGTGCTTTCAATTCTTTTAAACCTTTCTTTAACTATCCTATCCTTAAGACTCCTCTTATTCAAATGTAGTCTTGAATCATTTATGTACTCCTCATTTACTCAAGTGTCATAGATATAAGATTTGACTGACGGAGATGCGCTTGTGGAGTTGGTCAATGAGCGCTCGATGCTGCTTATAAAATTTGCCTTACAATATATTCAAACCTTCTGAAATAAAGTTAAAGTGGTGGTTTTGTTGGAGCAATTAATATTGTAACATTATGAAATGGTAAGCTTAGAAATGATGATCAGCAGATTTAATTATCAAAATTTGATAATTGGTTCCCTTTTTCTTTCTTTTTGACGGCAAGAAAGCTCCAATTCGCCAACTTTTCAACTTGCCTTTGTTATTAAATGCATAATAATGTATGCGATTCTAAAGCAATCAAACAAACTCCTATGTGATTGGCCATTTCCACATCACCAACAACCTAATCTTGTTGTTTTATCGTTCAAATATACTTTGACCCTAAATATCGTTAGTGGTGAGATTTCACATCAGGAGAGGTGAGAGGTGAGAGGTGAGGTGAACGAAACATTTTTTATAAGGGTGTGAAATTTCTCCCTATTAAACGCGTTTTAAAACTGTGTGGCTGACAGCGATACGTAATGGGCCATAGCGGACAATATGGGCCGTTACAAATAGTATCAAAGCCAAACACCCGGCGGTGTGCCAACGAAGACGCTGGCCCTCAAGTGAGGTGGATCGTAAGATCCCACGTTGGTTGGAGAGAGGAATGAGTCATTCCTTATAAGGGTATGAAAACCTCTCCTTAACAGACGTGTTTTAAAACCAAACTGACGACGTTATGTAACGAACCAAAATGCATGATATTTGCTAGCAGTGGGCTTGAACGGTTAAATTAGTTGAACATGACAGCTAAGTTATCTTCTTCATCTTCAATTTCATTCTTCTTTCTTACCTTCCCATAACATCTCTGTTAAGTCGACTAATTTCAACGACCATTTACATAAAGTATCTATTTTAAAATTTCAAGAACTAAACCGATGCTAAATTTAAAAGATCAAAAGTGTATTTTGTCCTAAAAGCCATGTTAACCTTGTTACGAAATCGAATCGCACGTTAAACAACTGATCGAGGGGGAGAAATATGTAGTCTATGAAAATTGTTTTACATTCTATGTATGTACATGCTAAGAATGTTGATTCATAAATAAATAATGTACAAAGGAACATTTTGTAGTAATCTAATAACATTAGCATATAGTGATGATCTTATGATTTAATATTTGATGACGCAATCTTAATCACCCAATTAATAAAGTGAAGGCAGCTATGAACAAGAAGACAAGGTAGAGAGCCAATGTGAGAATTTGGAAGTGAAAAGCATAAGGAATGGCAATGGCGATAAAGAAGGCAGTGACGAAGCAAAACCCACCAAGGAAATACAGAATTTGAGAAACCCTTCGGTGCCTGATGAGTTTTGCAGAGGTGGTGAAACAAAAGCAGCCCATTAACGCAACCGACAGGAATTGGAACATGGGAGACAACTTGGTTTGGATTTGAACAGAGACAGTGGCTATGGCAATGGCTGTCCCCATGCAGAACGTGACCATCATGTTTTCCCACTGCATAAGCATCTCCACGGCCGTGACAGGCCGCCATTGGTACTCAGCGGCTCCTGCTTCTTCGGAATGGATTAAGCGCCCATTGGCATTGCCATTGGTAATGAAGGCTCTTGCTCTTGAGAGGGCTTCACAAAAGAGCTTGACAATGCCATCGCTCACCATTTTGAATCTCATCATATTCTTTCTCCATGCCTCCCCCACTTCGCCAATGTTTGTGATACTTATATAGCCCCAACAATCAAACAAAACCCTTGTGAGGAACTGTTCATGTTTTAGGTCACTGGGCGGTGGGTTAAGAGCAATTTAAAAGGGTAAGAAAAGATAAAAAAAAAGAAAGGAAAAGGACGGTTGATACCAAAAGAGATGGAATAAATTAATGGTGAGTTTAGGTTTTTTATGTATTTTCCTTTTGTGTGACGAGAAGCATCACATATTACTACTACTTTAAGTACCAACATATATATATACTACTTGTTCGGTTGCTGTGGTAATGTTTCGATTACTTTGATTATTGTTTACCATCGCATTTTTGATAGCAGTGGACTTGCGATTGTGCGGCACTCACTTCCCAGCAACAAGTGAGTTAAATCAATTCGTTCTTGCGTCGCCTAGCGACATATGCTCAAGCCTCTAGTCCCGATTCAACAGGAAAGTTTTTAGAAAATGGAGGCTGAGAGAGATTTTGAAAGCAATATTTGAGAAATTGAAATTTGTGTTATATATGCAAGCAAAAGGTAACAACAACCGTTCACAGTATATAACTATTGATAGGAGGCTTTATATTACATCAAATGTGGAAATTCAAAGCTTCAATCTCAAGAAAAATCGTGCGTGTTAATTATTCGAGATTTGAATCTTTTATCTCAAAAAAAAATAATACATCATCTAATTTGTATTTTATTTATAAAAAAAACTCATTTACTGATAACTTTAAATTTTAAAAAATTAATAAAATACTCTTTAAAATATATATTTTTAACTTTAAAAAGCTTTAAAAGTCTCATTAAAAGTTTCATTAATTCTAGAATAAAATTAGTCAACAATGACGAGAAAGTTTGTAAAATTTTATTGCTATTTAATCTTATCAATTGCTTTCTTTGTTTAGTTTATTTTCTACTTTTTGAAAATAACATTTGTTAATAAGAAATTACAATTAATATTTCACACCATCTTAATTAAAAAATTTATACAGAAGTAATATTTTCTCCACAAAAATTTGTCTAACTAACTTGAACCGATAGCTCGACCAGTTGAGCTATAGATTTTAAATCAAGAGATTTATTTGAATATCGATACAATAATAATAATTTTAACTATTCGTTATTAGATGAAATTAACGGTACCGTTTAAAGTTTTAAACCAATGATATTGAAAAAGCAGCGGGAAATTATTAATTTAAAGTACATATAATAAGTATATGCAGTTGACTTTGTTAGGTTATGGTTGTCGTTTAATTAATATTTATATTGGGAAGAAGAGTTAGGCCATTCGATCACAATAGCAACTCCCATGCTTCTACATAAAAAGACCCACTAGAAATTCACCTAAAAACTTCTTCTGTATTCTCTTAATTTTCTTTTCTTCTTTTATTTATAAAATTTTACCAATAAATATAAGAAATTTCAACGTTCTATTTGATAACGATTTCGTTCTTCGTTTTCTTACCAATTTTCTCATTAAAGAAAATAACTCAATTAAATACTCTCATCTCATCTGTATTTTGTGTATTAGTCTATAGTTTAATATCGTTAGACTTTAATAAATTTTTTAATCTCTAAACCTAAATTAATAAACTAATTATTATATGATTATTTAAATTTGAAAGGACATAGAATAAACTATATTATAATAAAGTTTATAAATAAAAGAATAAAGAGTATTAGTTTAAAGTTGAAAAGAATAAAAAAGTATTTTTCTTTTAGGGTTTTAATTATTTAGAAAATACCTAACAAATTGGAGTTTACTATGAGTCTTCCTATTTAATTCTTAATTATTGAGAAGTCTGAGAGGCCCCACAAAAGTAGTCAACGATGACAACACAGTTCGTAGGTCTTTTTTTGTTTTGTTTAATGTTTATTTATTATTATATCCCAATATTTAATCTTATCAACTTTTTCTCGTTGTTAGTAAGAAATTACTAAAAAGAAACTGATTTTAAATGATTAAAAATTAATTTTCTAAATAAGTAATTATTCTTTCCAAATTTTGATTTGTTTTGCAAAATCTGGTAAATGAATGTGGGAACATCTTTTTATTATGAATAAAAGTAATTCTCTGTCTCTCAGTGGGACACGTAATGTAATAGTTCAAAAAAAAGAGTAAATAGATTAAGTTTGATTGAGCCTATTCGGTGACTCGTTACTGAAATCACACGATTTTTGGTGAGAGGCTTCACCATTACTCTGTTCAATTGCAAATCAAAAGGCTTCACAATTCTCTAGCTAATCATGAGCACGTCTCAATTAGAGATGTTGATTTTACTCATAGGAAGGGGATTCCCTGTTTAGACAGGGAATGAGAGAAGAAAGTAGTGGGAAACATTTTTTACTCGTTACATATATATATTTCTGTCTCCATCCCGTTTATTATAAATATATTTTTAACATATATATATACTTTTTAATTATATTAAAAAATAAATTAGTTAATGGTTAAAGATTATGTTATAATATTAAATTTTGAATTAAAAGAAAATTGATAGAACATTCATTTATGAAATATATTCATTTATTTAGAATTTTTTTATTAAGGATTATGTTGAAAAAACAATTATTTGAAAGAATAGTAAACGATAAAAAATTGGATGAGTCCAAAGTGAATGGGCCCAAAATAAGAAACTAGAAAGCCCATTACTTGTAACGAAGCCCAATTCATAATTAAAATAGAATATGAAACCATATAATAAATATTACACTTCCTAACCATATCTTATACGCATAATTAAACTGCATGTAAATTGTAGCATATAATAACATTGGAAATACCCCATTTTAGGCCTTTTACTGCAAAAATACACATAAAGATATCAAAGTCTCAACAATTTCATATTAAAAATATCATAAATCATTTCCATTTCCAGTAATTCCTTCTTAATGATATGAATAATCAAAATATTGATTCGTTTTTCATACGCAAATTCAAAATTTAGCTATGAGTTTAATGTCGTAATCTCTCTTTTATTGGGTCAATAAGATTTGACAATATCTTAATTAATACCATTAAGCTTTTAATTTTCCCTTTTTGGAAATTTCAAATTATTTTACTAATTAAGCTAAAAAGGGTATGTTTTAATTTGTTTTATATTTTGTGTATTTTTTTTATTTATTTATAGAAATGGAATTTTATATGCCTTTAAATAGACATATAGGGTGAGATTTAATATTGTCCCAACCACACCCATTAAATATTTTCTTAGTGCCAAAAGAATAATTTTTTTTCATGGTTTGAGAGTTTGTTCCTTTTTTTTATTTTATTTTATGCTTTTCTTAATGTTTTAAGAGAATATACCCAAAATTCATAAATTAAATATTCTTCCCGTGAAGCTTCAGTTAGCAAGGGGAACGAACCATTCCTTTCAAGGATGTGAAAACATCTCCCTATCAGGCGCGTTTTAAAATCTTGAGGAGAAGCCCAGATGGAAAAACTCAAAAAGAACAATAGTGAGCTTAAGCGGTTACAAATGATATCAAAGCCTCCAGACATCAGGCCGTGTGCTAGATCCCACGTCAGTGGGAGAGGGGAACTAAACACTCCAAGTGTTTGCCATAATTACAAGGGGCCCTTCGTTAGCTATATATAAACTACAGGTTTATTTTAATGGAGACAGATTGTTAAAAATAATAATAGTATTAAATGTTGGGGGAGGGGCCATGTTTTAATGGAAGCTAGCTTAGAATAAGGCTAAGAGCAAAATTGTTTAATTTGCAGAGATGGGTCTGAGTTGGAAGCAACCATATTTAATCAAAACCCTAAGGACAAAACAGCAAAATTTTCTCCAATACTCAAATAATTAATCAATCTCAATCCCAAAATAAAAATACTTACAAACTAAAATAGATTAATTAAACCACTAAACCTTTCTCCTATAAAATAAAAAATTACAAAGCTTCCTTAAATGTATCCAAGATATGGCATAGTGGGTGGGAGTTTGAAAAATAAAACTTTATAGTAAAAATAAATTACAAGAAAACATTATGATCTCGGATTTTCATATGGTTTTGGTAAGAATATTGGCATATGTCAATATCATATATATGTGATTGATTTTGACATGAGAGGTTGAACATACGTTCTAAGCAACCCCCCATGCATTTATATATATGTATATTGGTGAATTTTATTCCAAAGTTGTGTGCATTAGAGGATATCAAAAAAGCATATTATATAAAAAAAAAAACCTTACCCATTAAGAAATAACACTCTTTTTTGTGTCTCTTAATTTTTGAACCTCTAAATGGCTACCCATCTGCCTCTTTAATTTCCCCTTATGCTTGCTTTTTTGTGTTCTTTCTGTGTGTGTAATGGATGAAGATTTGAGCTTTGGTGAAAACCCATTTAATGAGCTGAAGATGATGATGAGAAGAGAAGGCGATGAGGAAGATGAATCCAACGGCTCTTGTGGTTTCCATAGAGAAATATTGTTCCCTTCAATGAACACTAATTGTAGTAATGTGTTCTCCTCTCCCAATTCCGCGTCTTGCGATACCGCTCTCGATGCCGACCGCCATCGTCATCTTAGTGTGATGGCGGAGCGGAAGCTGAGAAGAATGATATCTAATCGGGAGTCTGCGAGGAGGTCGAGGATGAGGAAGAAGAAGCAGATCGAGGAGTTGCAGTACCAGGCAAGATTGTTTGTTTGTTTGTCTGATTGATATTTTTCGATATTGTTGCGAAATTTCAAGACTGTGTTCTACGGTCTCAGGTCGGGCAGTTGGAAGGTTCGAACCGGCAGCTGTCGGAGAAGCTGATACAGCTGCTGGAATGCAACCAGCAGATTCTGCATGAAAATGCAGAGCTCAAACGGAAGGTTTCATCGCTTCAAATTATTCTTACTGATTTCTTGACGCCATTGAGAAGCTGTGATGAGCCTTTTGGGAGCTCCATTAATACTCGAAGAGCTGAACCTGATATATAGACCACTTTATATATATATATATATATATATATATATATATATATATATATATATATATAATAATATATTTGTAGATCTTTATCCTTCTTCATCATCACTGCTTTTAATCTAATCCCATCTGGATAATTTGATTTCTGTTGCTTTTCATTGGGTTTTAGGTTCTTTTTCTTTTTCTCTTTTTACTTTTTTTTCCCACAGTTCATAGTTTTATGATGTGGACCATACTAAAAGGATGGATCAAACTAATTGGCCTTTCTTTTGATTCATTTTATTTATGGGTTTGAGTTAATCAGCTTAGGTACGTCTCGTTCTCGTTGGTTTGATGAATAAACGTGAGTTATCTATCTCGACGTGATATCATGCCCCATGACCCAGCATTCGTTAGTTTTGAAGGAAGAATTGAAGAGTACCCTGCCCATTTGCTCTTATCAAACATGAACGGTTGGTGTTGACAAAAAGGGCGAAGTCGAGAAAGTAAGGTGTGTGATTTGAGTTTTGGTAGTGATGTACTTGACTTGGTAAGATTAGGTTAGTGGAGTCAGAAACTATGTGATCCGATGATTTTACCGCACGATGTTGCAAGTAGTGGTTGTTTCTTATAAAATTGTTGATAATTCGCGTTTTGTTCTAGGTCAAAAACTCTATTATTCCTCCTAAATAATGTAACTAGAACTATTGTATAAAACTAAATAATCGGCATTTAAAAATTTATAATCTTAAGTTTTAAAAAAAATATTTTTTTCCATTAATTTTAAATGAAAACGGTTAACAGTATTTCAAAAATACCCTTAAAATTTAACATCTTTAAATTTTTTTTGAAAAATTTTAAAAATATATTAACTGTTTGTACTATATTTAAAAAAGACCCATAAAAGTTAGAAAGTAACATTGACCCTTTTTATAAAAAAATTTTTAAAAATTATTAACGTTATTATATGGACGAAAATCGTTTATCAACATCTCATAGATTATCAATTAACGTTCATTTTGGTATTAATTGTAAGTATATTTTTTATTATTTTAAAAAAAATTAAAAGTATTTTTTTTTTTTCAAAATAAATTCATTATTAACGAAATATTAACCATTTTAAACTAAAACTATTTTTGAATTTTTTTTTTGAAGTTAGAAAGTATTTTTTAAACTTTTAATGTTTGATAATATATATATATATTTTTTTTTTTTTGTTGAAAATTTAAGAATATATTATTATTCTTTTTGGATAAGTTGAAAGGTATTTTATTAATTTTTTCTTTCTCGTCCTCGCAAAAATAATCATGATTTTTAGCTTTCGAGAAATGAATAATAAAATATTAGAACCGTAGCCCTTTCCCCCATGTACTGTTCGTCGATGTTCCTCCTTGATCCTGTTTGAACTCTTTCGCCGGAGTTAATCGAGGCGGTCCGGCCACGCTGCCGCTCACCGACGATGGCGGACGACTCAACTGACCCCTTCGCCTCCCCAGAAGATCGCCTAAAGGCCCTAATTTCTTGTCCTTCCGCGGGTACCAAATCCGGGTTCGAAAACGAATCTGCAGAAGGTGAATTTCAAGAAAATCAGCCGCTGATAGACGATAATCCTTCTTCCATCTGTGTAATTTGTTTTTCGGATGATGGAAAAGCGGATAGAGGTAAGCTTGACTCATGTGACCACTATTTTTGTTTCGTCTGCATTATGGAGTGGGCGAGGATTGAATCTAGATGCCCTGCTTGCAAGGGCAGATTCACTGTTGTTCATAGAATTGCGAAGGATAGCTGTCGTCTACGTGAACGAATTGTTAATATTCCAATGCGGAATCAGGTTGGTAACTCTGTTGTTGACATTTTGCTGCTTTATTGTGCTCTAAGATTGACATTGAGCTTTTCTAGGGCTTTAGGGATGCGTTTTTTTATTGGTTGAATATCGTGTGTTTAATTGTATGAACTGGGAATTTTTCGTTTTAGAAGTGACGCCAATATGCTTGACTGCAAGGATCAGTTCGATTATAGTTTGAATAATGCATTGTAGAGCTCTCTGCAAGTATAATTCTTCCCTTTCTGTTGAAACTTGTGGCTATAGGAACAAATTTAACTATAATTACGTTTAATTGTATTGAACAATCTTGAAAATTTGAGGACACTTGCTAGGATATGGTCGAAATAGATATAATTTTGCATAGTTATGATCTCTACCACATCCATGACTTTTTCTTTTGTTTTGAGTGTAGAAATGCGCATAGTTTCACAAGCTTGTAACTTTCCTGGTTTCAGGATCGCTCTGTTATTGAAAATACTACGAATAGGGATCCATATGCAGAAACATGTTGCACTGTGTGCAAGGGTATGGAAGATGAAGGTCTCATGCTACTCTGTGATCTCTGTGATTCAGCTGCTCATACTTATTGCGTCGGCCTAGGTGCTAATGTGCCTGAAGGCGATTGGTTTTGCCATGATTGTACTATCTCCAGGGCTCAACATGCTGATACTGAATTGAATACTAGTTACAACGATCAAAATCAAACAGCACCTGTTAAAGCCCGCATCTCCATTTCTGATGTAGTAAAAGAATCAAGTGCTCAAACAGTTGGCATACCTCGCAGAATAGCCCTTTTACATTCAAGTCACGAGCCACCTTCTATTGTCCCCAGTTGGAGAAGCAGAAGCAGCGTGGCCCATAAATCATTGCCTAGTCGTGGTGGTAGAGCTGCTGGAACAAGTGCAAGAACATTACATCGCTGTCGTAACATCCATAGCCATATAAGAGCATTACGTGAAAATTGGGGTGGCTTACGAAGGGGGTCACTGAGCTTTCCTGCTAGCAGCTCATCAACATATTGTGGCAACAGTTCCAAACGAGATATTGGTGCTGCAGCAAACAACCAAACAGGTCAACCCCATTTTTCTACAGCCATTAACACGCAGGCGACATCAGGACCCGAGTCTAGCGGAAGCTCTTATGATGTTGAGAAGGCATGGAGGATGATGGAAATTGCAAAGGCAAAGGCCATACGTGAGGGAGATCAAACCTTGAAACATCCTGCTAGCAGACAAATGAACACAAAAATAAAAGATACTCATACAGCGAAAGGCCAACAGTTCAAAATCCAGAAGCTAAAGGAGCCAGCAAAGCATAAGAAGGAAATGGGAAAGCAAAGATTGCCCGAGTTGGATAAGAAACTGTGTTGTCCTGTAGCAAGTAAGAAGAGTAAAGCTTCTGATGAGTTTTTTCCTACCAGCTCATCCAGTTATGGAGAATCCTCCTTGGGTAATATGGTCCAAACTTGTCGAGGTGATTTCAACTATGAAAATAGAAGAGAGCTATCAAACAAAATCGTGGATGAACTTTCTTCATCCTCCACAATGACACAAGCCTCGGAAAAAGGCCATGCGGCTTGTGAGGCTAGCAACGATCACGATCCCAAAAGTGAGATACGAACACTGGTCAAGATCAACCTAAAACTCCTAAGCCGAGACAAAAATTTGGGTACGATGTCACGTTCTGCGCTACCCCATTGCCATTAGTTTGAATGCAATTAAATGTAAAGCTCTTCCAGGTTTATCTTGTAACAGGATTATGTTGAGTGGAATATTAATTATCTGAGATTTTTGCAGGATATGAAAGATACAAGGAAGTAGCAAGGCTTGCAACTCACACCATCATGGCAGCATGTGGTTTAGAACCGCCTCCAAAACCCAGCAAGCGATTCTTATCGTGCTCGGTTTGCAAGCACACAGAAGAAGAAGTCAGGCAGCTTCACAAGTCCACTCTGATGCCAGAATCTTGCAGGGAATGCTTCCTGGTGTATGTGAAGGATGTTGTTAATGCCCTGATGTTAGAAAAACTGGAGGTGGGTTCCTGATCGTAGGCTGTAAAGAAACCAAATTGTGCATTAGTAAGCAGGAGAGTTTTAGGAGTAATAAATGTATGGTTGTGAGATCCCTCTCGGTTGGAGAAGGGAACAAAGTATTTCTTATAAGGGTGTGAAAACCTCTTTTTAAAATTGTGAGGCTGATGACGATACGTAATGGGTCAAAGCGGACAATATCTGTTAGAGGTGGGCTTGGACTGTTATAAATGGTATCAGAGTCAGACACCGAGCGATGTGCCAACGAGGACGGAGAAGCAGAGAATTGAAAAGAAGTGGGATGGAAGAAGAAGGTGACGCACTGAGGGGACCAAAATGGAAGGGAAATGTATGAGGTAGAGGGAAGTGGGCGTGGCGCTCCATTGTTGAGTTGAGTCGGTAATTCGTTGGAACATGTAGAGGTGGGTCTAACGCTGATGTGAAACTGCCTCGTGCTTTGCTGTGGACTCTCTCTGTGATAGCACTCACAAAAGCGCATGCGACAATATAACATGACTTTCCACACGTGAGCTAACTGCCGTATCACGTGCCTTTCAACTGAACGACACTACCGTGTTCAGTGCTGTCACCTCATCCTTTGTCACAGCCCTAAATACCCTATCACCTCTCCACACCTCACTCTCCTTTTTTTTCTTTCTTTTTTTTAATTACCATTACTTATTACCCCACCAAACCAAAAAAAGAAAGCTTTTTTCCGACTATATTATATCCATTTTATTTTTATATTAATTTTAAAATAATCTTGATTTTCTTCATCATTTTTAAAATATTACTAAATTTCAAAGTTTATTGAGTAAATAAAGATAAAAAAAAAATTATGATGGGAGAAAAAGTATTTAATAATTAAAAGAAAAAAGAAAAGTATGGGCAGTGGGTCCCAGAAAACGGGCAAGTTGGCCACGTGAGGCAGAGGGTGTAAAAAAATCACGTGCATCTCGCGGATTGTGCGCCGGTACCCTTTTAACATTTGTTAACTGATCTCTAAACGGATCCCCTCAGAATGTCCACGTTTTATGCTGCCCTTCCATTCAATTAATATTTTATCGCCGGTACCCTTTACATTTTTTTTATTATATTTATTATATGAATGAAAAAAATGGTTAAAAAATAGCCTTTTCTACAATTTAAATTAACTCTTCAATAATTTTATAAAAAATTCATAAATATACATTAAAAATTAATTTCGTTTTTTCTAAAATTTATGTCAAATCTTTGTTGTTAGAAAAAATAAAAAAAGAAATGATGAGGGGACAGGGAAAATGAATTTGGTCACTCAATATTGCATTTGTCATCAACTTGCATAAACCCACCTAATCATATTTCCTTTGCATTTAATATATATTTTTTGTTTCTATTAAATAAACTTTATAATTAATAAAAATGTGTTTATATATAAAGTTAACCAACGAATTTGTAGGACATGATTTGATAGGTTTTTTGTTTTTGGCTCGTATTAATAGAGATAATGTCCCCTACTTATATATCTACGATCTTTTCCTTAATTAGCCAACGTGTGACTTCCATAATCCTCAATATTAGATCTCAAACGAAAGATGAGTCGGTGGGCTGTTTGTTTAAGCCTCCCAATCAAGCAAACAACATAAACACAATAGTTTTAAGGTCATTTTAGCCACATTTTCTACGGTACTATATTCACTGTATGGAATAGACTTGATTCAGACGAACCATGAGGCTTTGGACGGTGCAAATGGTCTCGTCATATGTACAAATAGTTGTAGTGAGGAGTCTCTCGAGAACTCACGTGTTTAATACTGCTAACTATTATAGGAGGAGTCTTGGATGTAGAATCTCATGCATGTTAGATTGTGTTTATATTGGTCCCAACATTTTAGAATAATAATAAAAAATATATATATTTGATGATTAAATATAATAAAATATTATTAGCACAAATAATAGAAACAATTAGGAAGTTGTTCTGTTGTTAAATCAAATAGATTAAAACTAATCAACAACCTAAGCCTTTCATGTTATGTCAAATATAGCATAATTAATTAAGATGCCAGCTGGAAATTTTAGATTATTTTATAGAAGAAGAAGAAGAAAAAAATTAATTGAATTATCTTTAAATATTTTAAAAACATTATCGAAATAATTTAAAAAAGCAATTTTTAATTTTGGGTTAAATGAATTGAAATTAAAGACCGTGGATAGTGAGGCCGTCTATTAAACGGCGTCGCCAGTAACGCCGGTGAGTGTGTGTGTTATTTAGTTCAATTGTTTTTATTTTTTATTTTATTTATTTTTTGGGATTTGGAGAGAAAAAGAGAGATTCCAACCCCAAAGGAAAAAGGAAAACACAAGGTTTTGTTTGTAAGCGGCAATTCGAAGCAGATTCTCTTCTTCTTCTTCTTCGTCTTCATTTTCCCAATTCTTCTCTGCAATTCTATTTTACTATCTTCACTGTTTTTCAATGGCGCCATAGTTTCTGTGTTTGCGTCCAGGTTCTAAATTCAGTTCAGTTCGGAAGAATCACTTGCCAAAGCCTGTGAAAATCCTCGCTCTCTATCAGATTCTTGGTGATACTTATGGTACTACTCTCTCCTGATTCATTTGATGTTTTTTTGTTATTGTTTTCTGGATTTGTTCTGCTTCATCTTGTTCTTCTACTGTTGTTGCTGAAATTGAAGAATTGTTTTCTCCAGGATAAGAAGCATGTTTTTCTGGAGGAACAGTCAGAATTTTCTAGAGTATTATAACAGTTTACAGTCCGGTTACTGAAAAGGTTAAGTGAATGTGCCTTTCAGATCTTCATATCGACGGCATAAATTCTCTGATTCGCAAGCTTTTGCAGGAATTCAGGTTCAGGGCGCTTCATTGCTGGATAAATTCTCGATATGCACAGTCAATTTTAGGGTGAATTACTGAGAATTGAACTTCTTTGATAGGTTTGAATTCGTAATCCATCAAGAGAAGAAGGCCGAGGAATTCGCATTTAACCGTTTGGAAAGCTTGATTGTAATTGGCTATGGAGCTTCCTCAGCCTTCCCGTCCCCTCGGAACCGAAGGTATGGTTCGATTTCAACTTTTGTCAAATTTAGTACTCCTGAACTTGAGTTTTTGGAATTCGATGGGGGGAAAAACCCCCCGAAACGAATGATTTGTGTTGAATGTTCATTTGTGACGGTAATCTGGAAGCTCTTGTTCAGGACGGAAACCAACGCATGACTTCCTATCACTCTATAGTCATTCAACTGCCGACCAACAAGATCCATCCCAGTCCTTTCAAGGTACTATTCCTCTATCAAATCACCAATTTACAGATTTACTTCCTCCTAGAAACCATTTGATAAAGTAAAGCCATGTCTCCGTTTTGATATTTTGTTTAGTAAATTACTTTTGTTCGAAAACGAAATGAAATTATGGTTGTCCGTGCACGTGACTTGAACAAAATCATGGATCCGTGGCACGAAGTAAAAGTAGGACTGAATTAAATTAGGAGCCATACTTGGGTTTCCCTACTGCATCTGTCATTTTGCAGTTCACTCCATATTCAAAAAAAAGAAGAAGAAGAATTTTCTATGACGAACTGTAATTGAATATCGGGATGAACTCGATAAAATATACCCTAATATTTTTCTTTTTCTAAAATTAGTACAGAATATATGATAGAATAGGGTCACTGAATTCCAAAAAGGAAAAGGAAAGGCCGGCAGGTAAGTAATTAGCACCACCAGATTGGTGCGCGCCCTTTCGATGGCGGGACCTGTCTCATGTGTCGACAACTGACTTGACGTATCGCACAATTCAGGATAAGCGATGCAAACTCAGCTCCCTTGCGCGGAATCCCTTAAAAATTGCAATCTTTTTCTTTTTTCTTTTGGGGAAGTGCATATGCTTCTGAATAAATTCCATAATAAATAAAGCGAATCTCTCTAAACCTTGCCATGTGGATATATTTACTGCCCCCATCATGCGTATCTCTTACGGAATCGTCAATATCAAGTGCTCTTTCAGTGGGGATTTTGAAATTTTTGCATTCAGCTTGTCATTGTTATTGATAAGAGAATAGTAAAACGTGAACATGGGTTTCAATTTCCACGTTTGTAATCCATTTTTAGGCTGGACAGTGAAAAAGGTTCTATCCTGCTTGTTTCGTGATTAATTGCATCACTATTTGGATTAGCTATTATAATGTATGTTTTTCTATTTTTGTGAGAACAGGAGGTTTTCTTACAACGCATGATTTTCTCCAGCCGTTGGAACGGATTGAGAAGACTTGTGCCAAGAAAGAGCAAACACTCAATGTGTCCACTGTCGAACGAGCAGCGCCACCCTTGGCAACTCTAGCACGTAATTCTCCTGTCGAGCGTCTTTTACCAGGTGGAATTGGGAGTTGCATTATTGGCCACATTTCTTATTTCAACCATAGGGTTCCAAAGACAGAAGGATCGGTATTTCCAGTCCCTCAGGCGAGCACTACTGACAAAAGTGACGACAACTCCCATTGTAGCTCTTTGTCTGCAAGTGGTTTCACGTTGTGGGAAGAATCTGCAGTTAAAAAGGGAAAGACAAGGAAGGAGAATTTGGGTGAAAAGGCCGGACTAAGAGGTAAAGTTTTTATCATTACAATCTTTTCAGTTCTAATTATTTGACTACTAATCGATCAACAGAGTTCCCATGGACTTTCTAGTTTCTAATGTTGGTGGGGTCCTAGTGACTTCTTAACGAAGCTTTTTCTTGGTGTTAAAATGGTCAGTAAGAACTCATGACCGAAATTTACCACAAAACTTGAAATGTTTGGAGAGAAAACAAACGTGTATGGGTGCATATGTGTGCTTTCTCTTATCATCTTTTTGTTTGTTTTGCTTGCATGTATAAGAATTCTAAGATGGGGTTTTGGTATTCGCTCATATTTTTCCCCCATCATTTAAGCTTTTTTATTACGTCCCTTCCCATTCATCGGATCTTCCGTTCTTTCTAGCAGAACCACCGGCAAAGATGGAACAGTGGGCCGTTTCAGCAGAGCGGCCAATACAATCATCATGCAGCAGCTTCAGCTCTCTCTCTTCTTCTCAGTCAGTCATTCTTGTCTCTTACTTTTCAAAACATCAACATTATTGTTTTGGTTCCCGTGTATAAATGTTGAGACTGGACTTCCTGGAAATTTACGAACAGGCCTTCAGGCCAGCAGAAACGGAGCTTCGGTGAGATGTTGAAGTCCGCAGCCAATGTTTCCTCTAAGGAAGAGGAACTACACGACGGCAAAGCATTTGTTATTAAGAAGGAATCATCGTCATCCACTGCCTATAGAGGTTCGTTTCTTTCGTGATGCTCTGTTCGTTATTCCCCCCCAGAATTTGGCCTCAATTTGAAAATGTTGCCATTTTTACTCTCTTCTAAGTTTCCCTTTGAAAATTCAATTATTCATCTTTCTAAAATCTTGGATTTACAGGTGACTTGAGGATAAATGTCGGTGGAAAATGCTCTGATCAGAAGGCTAACACGCCGAGATCCAAACATTCTGCAACAGAACAGCGTCGAAGGAGCAAAATTAATGATAGGCAAGATTTCACAGATATATTTTTGTTCAGTAGCAGACATTACCTTTTCCAAAACATGTGTATATATTTCCTTATAGAAAGCAATTCGTAGAACAATCACTCTAGAAGTTATTTTATTTCTGATAAAGTTGAAAAGTTGCATGCAGGTTTCAGAAGCTGAGAGAACTTCTTCCCTGTAGTGATCAGAAGAGAGACAAGGCATCATTTTTGTTAGAGGTAAATGTGCATGTCACTAAGTGGTATTTTACTTCTCTTTTGCATATGGTGTGCAGTAGATTGATTTCTGGACATTTTACCAGGTTATCGAGTACATTCAATTTTTACAAGAAAAGGTTCGCAAATATGAAAGCTCACCACCGCAAGGATGGTACGATGAACCAACGAAATTACTCCCCTGTGTAAATACTACCTACAAACTTTCTCTCCATTGTTTGTGCATACTATATAACACTGTTCCTTATAAAAATATTTTGATCTTTTGTTCTTGTTCCACTAAATTGAATTGATATCAGCTGCCTAATATGGAAACCCTCTGATCCTCTGTTGTGCAGAGAAACAATTGTAATCCAGCACAATGTTACATCGATCAATCTCAAGTTGCCAAGAGCAGCCCTGTGTTTATATTTGCTGGGTCTGACCAGAAAAATATGTCTCACTTCCCTGCATTTCCAGGGTGCTCGCACAACCCAGTCGAATCTAGTACTTCCACCACCTTCAGAGAAGCGGATCATCATCTTGGATCAACCAACAAAGCAACATCTTATCCAATGTTGGACCCACGCTATTTCATACCTGTCACAAGTGAAGGTGAAAAAACTAAAATCTATTCTCAAGCGGCGCATAATGCAGACAAAAAACCATATGAGATGCAACAACTATTATGTGAGACGAGAGCATGTACTACCGATATTGCTGCTGTTGATAATAAGCTGAAAAAACCTGAGCAGAGCATTGAAGGTGGTAGAATTAGCATCTCAAGTGCATATTCTCAAGGGTGAGTACACTCATATTCTATATGCTTGTTTCATATGGTACATTCTGATATGCATGATCTGGAGTTTTCATCCAATCAACAATAAATTTAGCCATCTTCAAGACTGACATTATAATATTAGTAGATAGCTCTTCTAGACAGCAAAGTTAACTGTTGGAAGAGGCCAATAGTAAGTAATCAATTTGAGACTTGATTCATCAATTAAGCGACATACATTTGGTTTTTCGATGAGCAGGTTGTTAAAAATTCTCACACAAGCGCTACAGAGTTCTGGAGTGGATATGTCACAGGCCAGTATCGCTGTACAAATAGAACTTGGAAAGAGGACAAATTGTAGAGATACTGCCGCAAATCCTGCTATTGTGGTAAACGAACTGCATTACTAGTATGCAATGAATGTCCTTTTACTAGCTGCATCAACTTTTCCACCCTTTTCTTTGCTTTTCCATAGGATGATTCAGCTCGCCCAAGTGAGAGAGCTGTCGTTGGTACCAGAGTTGTAGCTGCAGAAGAGGACATGGAGCAGGCATTCAGAAAGAAGCAAAAGACTTTAAAGATGAGATGATATAACAAAGTAAATTCTCCCGTCAATTCAATTAATCATCACTTCATTTTTACGTTCCATTTCTTCCATGAAGTGTTTATGGCCTTTCAATTATTTGGGAAATGCATCTGACCCAGATTGATTGTACATTAGGATATAGTTCATTTTCTAGTTGTGATTTTTTGGGCATTCCCCATTTTAATATGGTGAAGCTGCTTTAGAAGTTAAGCTTCCCTTAATATTTAGAGGCTGTTTTAGATGTAAAGGCTTTTGCTTGATGTAAAGTTTGTCTCATTGTCTGCTCTTGTCAAAAACTCTTTTGGGAGGGAGGTTAGGAGGAAGAAAAGAATAAATCTGTTTACTTCCACTCTATCATATCCCTATTTTCAGGATTTCATCGCTCTCTGTATACATTATATTATTATTATTATTATTATTATTCAGAAATGATTATTTCTCCGCCGCTATAACTTAAAGAAGCATCAAACAACGATACTTAACTTGGTCGTCTAATTGATTTGCTTTTTTTTATGATAATAAAAAAAAATGATGGGCAGCCACTTCTTCTCTACTCTTCTCATCACAATTAGAATTCAACCTTTGTTTCCCACGTTACCAGAATTTGCCAGCTTCGAAGGCCATGTGCATTCATGATTATTCTCCATTATAATACAAAATCTCCAACAAAACTGCTAACCCTTCAAATTCTATTATTCCATTCATACCTTGCTTTTCTGTTAAAACTTAGCATTCGATATATGCTGCTGCTGCTGCTGCTGCTGCAGCATAATTTCACATGATTTGATCAAACAAATGGCAACCAGGACAAGTTCCTAGCCATGAAGAAGAAAGGATAGAACAAAATAATAAATATCAAAATGTGAATATGAAGAAATCATCTATCTGGCCAAAGGAATTATCAAATGAGAATAAATATAAAAATCAATGAATAAAATGGCATCATCATCCATAGAATCTGGTTGCCTGTCGTCTTTCATAAGGCAAAAAGAAGATATCAGAGGTGGTGGGAGGAAAGCGATATGGCCTTTCCTAAATACATAAATATGAATCTTTCTGTGCTTATTGGGAAGAGAGTAAAATAAACAATTTTCGCCCCCCCCCCTATATAGCTCCCCCCCTCTTGCTAATATATGAAGACTGATGCTAACAATGGGAGTGAGGCAATGAACTGTGGGGGAAAGTGGTTCTGCGATTCAATACCAATCTATCTGTGTACAAACTATGCCTGTCCTACGCAGTTTTATGTGCTTCTCTCATCCTGTAACAGCGAGGTAGCTGGGTAATAAACGACCACGTTGAATAACAATTTCTATATGCCAAAGAAAACAATGTTCTCCAATTGGCTTCTTCTATACTATAATCGGGCTTTTCTAGATGCAAATGTATGACCTTGAAAATCTTGACTGATCCGATTAGTTCAACTTCCATCTCTACTGAAATGTCACAATCCCAACATACAAACCTCAAAGTGTTCTCTTCAGCATTGAAGAAGAAATAGCCCCATTTTGTTCCTCCAACGGTGGCAAACATTCTTCGGGGTTGGCATAGAAATAGTCCTCCTCTTTAGGTTTGTCGTGGATCACCATCCTTTTAGCTGGTTTCCCCATGCGGTCTGCGTGGGTTTCTTTTACAGCCAAAGAGAACTCATCCCAGCTTAGCTTTCCACTACTGTATTGATCTATCAAGTCAACAAGTACCTTTCTGTCCAACAGTATGGTCTTCTTAAACCCAAGATATCTAAAACGTCACAACACAAGTAGCCAGTACAATTGGTTGAATATCATCTCAATAAAACAGTACAATTGATTTAACCATATGCAATAGATAAGCAAATGAGTGCAAATCACTTGGTACCTGCGATGACCTTCAACAACTTTAGCCATATTCCCATCATACGTAGGAATGAATATATCACTTTCCAACGAGACAAGGTAATCTAAAGCAGCCATCTGGGATGAGTGATTCTGAAAGAACCTGAGGTCAGAAGGTTTTAGCAATGTCTCCTTCTTGACCTATTTAACCAAAACCAGAGACAATTTGTAAGGGCAGGAAGACATAAGGTTGGGATACAGAAACTACTGCATAACTATCTACAAACCAGTTTCGGATAAGCATTTGCAAGACTCTTCATCCTATTTTGTCCTCCATAGATTTCACCAGCTGCAATATAAATCTGAAAATTAGGATCAATATCCAGCGCCCTCAGTGTAAGTGCAGTTTCTTCTGGGGTCAAGGGGCACAACCCATCCTTCCTTTTCATGTCAGAGTTTATTACTTTCTCTTTCCACCATGGATATGCATATCTGTACATATAAAGCGAGAGAGAATGGGAATGAGAAAGAGTTTGCTAAAAAGCCAAATGCCAAATGATCGAAATATAAATAAGTAAACATCACCTCATTCTTGTCAATTCTTCTATTTCTTCATTGTTACAACCTTGAGTACAGCCAGAAAAAGCCAGCATATCCATCTCATACCTAAGATGAAGCACTAAAAAAGGGCCATTTTCCCTAAGCAGCTTGACAACCCTTTTTCCTAACTGCTCTATCTCTGAGGTGAATTTCAGAGCACTATAGTTTACACGACATCTCAGCTTCTGCATCTCCATTGGTTGGTCATTGTTGGCAAGTCGGGCATCAGTTTTGTTCAGATGTAAAACTTTGTGCTTCTGAATGAGCGGAAGAATCTATAATTGGAGAAGGGGAAAACTTTTCAGAATTTTGCAAGAAAGATAAACAAAACTACATAAAATCCAGAGGGAGTTCATTATAATTATTAGAATATCTGTTTGGAAATAACATTGGTATATCAGGGTACAAAAGTATCTAAGTGGCATATTTTATTGCTTGACATTTGAGAAACACAAATAAAACTAACCTGATTATGATAGTACGAAATGTCAGACCAGCTAATAGGTGGCATTGAGTAGGCCTTCTGTTGTTCCATTCTCTTCTTAAGCCTGACGGGCAACTCTCTTATGATGCGTACTTGATCTCTCAATGATCCAATAAAATGTTCCACATCAAATATATCTTGAAATTCACTGAAACGTCAATATAACTTCATTTCAGCTCAAACCATATGAAATTTTGCCCAACCAAAGATTAATGAAAATGGAATGATAATTACACACCTGGGATCAGCCCAGAATGAGGTCTTATCCAATTCGGGAACAACAAGAGTGACATTCAAATATCTCGCAATGGCAACCATGTCACATATCTGCACAACATACAGAAAAGGAAAAGGGGGAGTGAAGGGGTAGAATTATTAGGGTATAGCATAAATAGAAATTCAGTCTTATGTTCAGATGGTCAGAAATACAGTGTTATGCACACTGGACGATTGAAATCACCCACCGCTGCCCTCATTTGGTTGAGCCCTCCGTTGCACGACACCATCAAGTAGCCATTGTTCTTGTAATATCCTGACGGAGAAAATAAAATTTCAGAGATAAGAGTAACAGCTCACAAACTCCCATTAACAAGCAAGTAAGACTAAAAAAGGGAAATAGCTATATAAAATTCGACAATAACCCTTCTGTGTATCTATAAATGAAATGAAAGATTAAGATTAAAAGGGGAAATGCCTACTAGATATCTACATCATTGCCAAGTAACAAATTAATTTTAATTTTCTAGCAACAAAAACAAGAGGATTAGGAACTGATATCTACATCATTTTCAGTGATTTCCAATTCCTTTAAGAAAGTAAAAGTAATCTTATCTGACCGGTTAGGAAGCTTTAACAAACAAAAATTGAACCAGATCTTAAAAGGAAAGAACAAAAAAACTCACGTTTAGGAGGAAATACTATTTTGGGCGGAACTGAAAGGGGATTTTCCTCAACTCCAGAAACAGCAGCGACCGCAGATTCATGAGAAAAACAAGAAGGCCATCCTTTCAAGACCCCAGGTCCCCAAACCTCCCTTAACGAAATCAATTGAACGATACAAGTCCAGAGCATAACAGTCGTCGTTAGACGGATTAACCACGGCCGCACTCTCAACCCTGATGAGACCATCGAACTTTTTAGTTTATCGATCTTGCTCCCTCCTAGTGTTTTCAATTCCATCACCGTTGAGTCACTAAGCTTCCTCCGATTTCCCTCTATCTTGCACATTTCTATTCCTCTCGCCCGTGCATTCAGGAGAGAAATCAACAGAGCAACCCCCCCCTTCCCCCTCCCCTGATGTATTACTACTTCAGGAAATCAAGAAAGACCCCTCGGAAATCGATCTGCTCCTTATTTAATGAATGCCAAATCAGAAATCACAACCTAACACATTCAACCAAAACCGAATTACATACATATATATATATATATATATATATGGAAATAAGTTACGATAAGAATCTCCAAGATTCACAGGGGGGGCGGATACGGTTGGGAAACCAGATCAAAACAAGATAGCAACTAAAACAAAAATCCCGGACCTCAGAGAAGAAAAGCGATTACAGAAACAAATTCAAAAGACTATTAGCAAACACTAAATAATACTTTCTTCCACAACGTACATTACCGAAATCTCCGTTGGGTGACTCCTCGAAGAATGAAGAACATCAATAACTTCGTTGAAAGATTCTTAAAAAATTCAATTCAAATTTGTAAAACGATCATTCTACAAATAGAATTTTCGGCGGAAGAAGGTCGTCTTTGCATCGCCATTCGCCCAGAACCTCGCCGCGAATATCGATGACGCCGTTGAAAATATATAGGAATCGGAGAGAGTAAGGAAAGGAGGAAAAAAAAAAAGAAAGAAGAAGAAGAAGAGATCCGTACTGGTAGATGGAGTCGGGTCGGGTTCTGTTCACAGTGGGCTCGGATTCACGGGCAAATAAAAAACGTCCCAACTCGGACCCAGATACGTTGACCCCACTGTCACGTTCAGTCTATCTTCTCCACTGAGATTCGTCCACGTGTCCGATCGAGAATATGGCTTAAAAGAGATCTCGCGTGGGGTTCACTGTCACCCACCCTCGGTAGGTGGTGAAACAACTACGCGAAATCTTTGATATCACGATATGTTCCAATAAAACCGCAATAATTTCATTTTCAAAATATCGCGACGCGGTTTTTCTTTGAAACTTGCAGTCGGTGATATTATAGATTTGCGTTTTTTAATATATTATTTTTTTTGGCTTGTCATGGGAACCACTCAGAATTTATTTATTTATTCTTAATTCACAACATTAATTTATATTATTATTGCTTCTTTTTGGACCATCATTATTATCGTATATTTATTGTTTATAATATTTAAAATATGTTTCTTACGCGGAGATTCTCCCTTATTCTGACAATATATATATATATATATATATATATATATAATTTCATCTTTTAACTTAACTTATTGTTTAAAATTTTACCTTTTAATAACTTTCGTTTTAAGAATTGTAAAAAAAAATAAAAATTTAATGAATTATAACTATTTTTTGTGAAATTTGTTAGTTTTTGGAGAGTTATAACTCACTTTTGTTCAAATCTTGATTTTTAGTGTAATTAATGAATCTTGTAATATTTGATCTTTTTTTTTCCTTTTAAAACTATTTAAATTATGCCGCAAATATTCAACAATTATTAATTTTGATACCCTAATATATAAGATTGAGAAATTGATTTGGTAAGTTTTTAAATTTCAACTTATGCAAAAATCCCAAATTATGATATAATTTAATCTTTTTTAAAATACAGGATATATATAAATATATATGTTATTTAATTAATGTGTAAAATGATTGAAATTGGAATAATAAAAGTCAATACCGTAAAGTGGGGTGTTGATTATTCTTCAAATTTACTATTTTTGTAAAAAAAAGAAACTATTCTTCTAATTTACTTAATATACAATACTTTTGACTTCCAAATTTAAACATGCTGGACACAAATTTGTACATTTATATTTAATTGTTTTATTACAACCCTTTATCATTGTTTTTTAAAAATATAATATAAATGTTAAAATAAACTATTTTCTTTTTTGTCAGCTTTGTTTTTTATAATATTAATTCCTAATTTTTTTAAGATAATAGAGACAAAAGCATAATTAAAAAATGGTGATCCTTAAAATCCGATTGAGTTTTTTTTTTATTGGGTTATTATTTTTTTGAATAATTAAACAATTCGACGACCCAACCCAACTTAACCCAACACGAAAGCGTAGGGTTGGGCTGGGTTGGGTTGTCAACCCTATTAATGACATTCGGATCACGAACCCAACCCAATCCACGTACACCTCTATTAAAAATAAAAATTTATATGTTTGGACTTGTGATATGCTATTTTATTTATTTCTAAATTACTTGGCCCTTAAAATTTCTATAGCGATTATTGAAGTTAATGATTATTAAAAAAGTTAATGTTTTTTTTCTTAGGTTAATTGAAATGAGTAGAATTTAATAATTTTATAATTATGTGGCAGAATTAAGGTTGCAATATTTTAATTAATTTTGAAGGGTTTATGGTGTAGAACAACATGAAATTGGGAAGCATTAATAATCTTCAAAGCCAATTAGATTTAATTTAATTTAATTATTGGGGCTCTGAATCGCAAAATTTAAATGTTTATTAAAGTGGGGCAGTTGTTGATTCTCTTTAAATAATATTAATACATAATTAATTAATGTTTCTCGTAATTAGTGGAAAACATTATATGTTTTTGAGAATAACGTGGCTTTGATTAACTGAGCATTACACATTTCATATTATATAAATAGTTTTCAAAATCTTAAATTTATTATTTTAAACTTTTCATTACAATTTTATATTAAAACCATTAATACATACCAACATAGTATTTATTTAAATACAATAATTAATATAAATTATAGAGAAATAAGTATCTATTTTTCGCTATGATTTAAAAGTAATTACATTTTATTCTATTTTAGCAGAATTTTTTTTAAAATAATTATTTTATTTAGATAATTTTATCTAAATTCACTCTAAAAATTTAAGTTTTACGGTGATACAATTAAAATTTAGTTTTTTAATGTGATAGAAAATCATAAATAATTTTTATAATTTATAATTTAACCCTTTTTTTTAAAATAAAAATATTTATTATATTCTAATTTTAGATTATTGGTATATTCTTTAAACTCGAGCATAACTCAATAAAATAAGTCATACTAAACAAATTGCTTCACGTTCTTTCATTTTCATTTCTAAATTAGACTTACCTAACTTACGAATATTATTTTGTTCTACTAACGTGGCACTTTAGCTAAAAAACGTAAAGCACAATGCTAAGTACATATATAAACGTTGACTCTATTGGAATTAGAACAAAGAAGAATTGATATCAAGCTTCAATAAGAACGGGAAGTTGTAGAATTAAAATTATTTTAGAATCATTTTTATTTAAGGAAAGTTGTTTCATGATGGCTCTTTTTTTGAAAAATAAAATTCTACAATGATCAAATCTACAAATTTAGAAATTAATATAAATGAATTTTCTTAGCAATTCCTCTAAATTGGTTTAATGTTTTGTCTAAAATAAGTTTGAATTAGTGGTAGTTAAAACTCTATTAATTTTATTTTACAGATATTATAACCGTTTCTTTCTAATAACTTTTAAACATAATATTTTTAGTTCATTTTTTAAAATTATATGTTCAAGGTCAAAAAGGGAAATAAACAAAATTTTAAATGGACAAGTAATTATCATGACGTGTCATGTTAATTTGAATATAGCTGTACAAGCTACAAATAACCATCTTTTTTTTACTTCTGTAATTGTTGAATTAAAAAAAGTTGAATATTTCGATCAAATTTAATTCAAATATTTTAGAGTTGGATTAAATTATTTTTTATATAGAAACTAAATAATAATAATAAATTAAATTGTTGAAAGAAATACATATTAATCAATTATTAATGGCCGACACAATCTTTTACACCAATAAGAGTGACCAATCAGTATCCGAAACTGCTATAAACCCCACTTTCCTAACCCAAGCAGATTAATTATTTAAACAATAATTAAAAAAAAATGTATATATTGACCCGACACCTCAGCATTCCCTCCATGCTTACGTGGCGCTCTGAAAGTCAAAATGGCCGACAAAGCCATCCTTCTCACTCCCTCCGTCCTCCACGTGTTCCCTCACTCTGCACCCATTTCCGCCGCATTCCTCCGCCGCTGCCGACCTCAACTCTGACTTCCCCCGTTCTCGATCCTAATTGCTTCCGAACAATCATTCCATTAAATATACAGTTCAAACTCAAACCTGTCGCAATGGCAGAATTAGGGCATATGGATTTGCAAGACATTCGATCCAAGCCATGGAAGTGCCCAAGGTGCGATTCTCTCGACACCAAATTCTGCTATTACAATAACTACAATTACTCTCAGCCTCGCCACTTCTGCAAGACCTGCCGCCGCTACTGGACCATCGGCGGCGTCCTTCGCAACGTTCCCGTTGGCGGCCGATGCCGCCAATCGAAGAACAGTTCGAAGCCGAAGCCGAAGGCTGCAATGATCGTGAGAGATTCGCCGTCGTCGAAATCGAATTCGTGGAAATCCGATTTGGAAATCCTCCCGACGCCGCTGAAGTTGAATCAGGCGGGTGATTGGTACGGTTGGACTGAGAATGGAAGGGAGTCGGAAGCTGGGATTGTGGCTGCGGCAGGGGATCCGCCGGCGGAGAAAAGGGCCAGGGGCGAGGGATTTGGATCGTTGGATCATTTGCCGACAAGTGATGAAACCGAATGAATGGTTGAGATTACCGGTGGCGTCGCAATCGGAAATCTCAACTATTTAAATTGTACAAAATATTAATTTTTGAGTACGCTTCAATTATTAAATATTTTGTTAAAAGTTTAAATAAATACAAATTTAAAGAAGTTGAGGGCAAATAAAATAAATCTAAAAAGTTCTAAATTGAAATAATAGAAATTCGGAAGGGTATTTTGGCAAACGAAGAGTTCTTTGGCATTTTTGTCGATGATCCTGAAGAAAAACGAATTTCAAAATTCGACCCCAACGACTCTCACTATCCAATTTCTTCTCCTCTTTACGCTTTTCCTTTCCTCTCTGGTTTGCTAATTCCAGAGGGATTTTCATTCCTCAAATTCTTCTGTAAATTACTCGAGATTTCGTCTTCTCAGCCATGTTTGAGCCCCAACATTTCGTCGATTTGCAAGACGACTCTGCTTTCGGCGATCAGAAATCATGGAATTCCGGCGACCACAACCCGTCCCCGACTCGCCGCCTCACTCACTCATCACTCCCAATCCCATCAATTTCAGCTTCGGCAGCTACTTCTGCTGGCGCTAATGGCAATGTGGATCGTGAACTCTTCAACAATCTCGTCGAAATCGTACCCCTCGTTCAGTCTCTTATTGTAATTCCTCTCTCTTTGAGCTCTATTTTTTGCGATTTAGATGGAATGGGAATTTTGTCATTGTAGTACTAGAGGGGAGGGGGTGTGTCGTGAGTCTCGTGATGAAGGGAAATTTTGATTTTGGAATCGTACTATTTTTAGGTTTGTATAAATTTTACTCATGAGATGCGAAAGGCTGGAGTTGTTCATTTTGAGAGATGGGAACCGGGGGAAAGTTAGGAAAGAAATTAATTCGTGCACTGCATCTTTCTGCATTCGATGAAGGTTCAATGGTTGAAAATGTAATTCAATTGTGTTCTTCTGTGATTTCTTTTCATATTCGAAGTTTTCGTTCCATTTCTCGCTTCTTGTTCTTGTTCTTCTTCTTCTTTTTTTCTGGGTTTTTGATGTTTGTTGTTTATGGATATTTGTTTTGAATTAGGATCGGAAAGCGAGCAGTTCATTCAGGAAGAGGGGTTCAATGATTTACACTAAAACACCTTCTAGAGAATCATTACACAGGAAGGTAACCATTTAAACTGTTCTGTGATTTGGTCTTCTTGTATACACTTTATCTCTGATTTCATGAATCCAGCGGTTGGTTTATAGCGCTTTGATTCCAAGGCAGGATGAGTTTACTGAATTGTTTGTGATGCATTCTGTTAATTTAAGCGCAGAGCCCCATGATTTTATAATCTTTGCTTATTTTGTTGACAATATCCTAATATCAGCTTGTTTTCCGTTGTCATTGTCTCTCGGTTTTTATGCATTCCTCAATTGATGAATTTTTACTCCCTTTGTGGGTATTTTGAAGATGGAACAGAAAGGAAGGAATAATGGCCCAACCAAGAAGAAAAAAGACCATGGGGACAAGGACCAGGGTAACAATGTTGATAATAATTCAGATGCCGATGGCTTTTCCGTGTTCTCCTCGAGTTCTTTGGTCTCTGAAAGGGACAAAGAAGAACTAATCACATTGAGAGAACAAGTGGAAGATCTGCAGAAGAAATTGCTTGAAAAGGATGAACTTCTAAAATCAGCAGAGATGTCGAAGAACGAGATGAACAATGTTTACGCAAAACTCGATGCTTTGAATCTCCAGTCTGCAGAGAAGGATTCTCGGATAAAGATTATTCATTCCCAACTTTCAGATGCAAAGGTTCCCATGAATTTCATTTTGTTTATTGAAATAACTTTCAGAAAAGCGGATTCCTTGTAGTTTTCCAATTGTAAATCTTCTGGTTATGTGACAAAGATGGATGGCTAACTACTGTACAAATCATTACACAATTCTTTTTTGATATGCAGATTAAGCTTGCAGATAAGCAAGCTGCATTGGAGAAGATACAATGGGAGGTAATGACATCAAATTCAAAAATAGAAGAACTTCAAGAAGAGCTGAAGTCCTCGCAAGGAGACGTTTCATCGTTTATGCTGTTACTTGAAGGCTTGTCAAAGAATGATTGCAATGAACGTGTTGAAGATTATAGTCTTTCAGTGTATCTCCCGGAGAGCTGTCCTTACATTGTATGATATGCTTTTCTATTCTCTTATGATTTATGCATAAGCCCCTTCCCATCTGCAGTTTGATATGCCATATGTTTTATTGATTGGAAAGATTAGCATACTTATTCTTTCTGTGCTCAAGCATATCATGTTGTCACTTCCGCAAAATATTAGCTTTTTTTTGGTCACAAGAACTTGATCTCATTGTTGACCTCTAACGATTGAAACTATTTCTCCTGTCATTCAGGATGATTTGGACGATCTGAAAATGCAGGAAATGGAAGAAGCAAGACAAGATTATGTAGCTGCTGTTGCTGCTGCAAAGGCAAGGCAAGATGAAGAATCTATTGCTGCTGCTGCAGCTGCAAGGTCACGTCTTCAGTCATTTGTTTTAGAAACATAAGTTTCAGGCGATCGATGCTAGCATCGATCGCACTCAGCACAGGTTATTGCTTCATTTGGTATCAACTGGCATTTCTCTCTGATAGTTTGTAGGGCATAATAGCGTTCTCTATAGGGTTTACTCGAGTCATTTATTTGTAATAAATATATTTATGGAAATGTTGAAGAGGAAATATTTATTTCATTTTGTATGTATGATGTATCTAGCCTTCCCCATGTTCGTGTTTAATGGCAACGAGCCACGCTTGGTTCTGCGCTAGAGAGACATCTTGTTCTGCAAGCATGGAACACAGCTCTCTCATTATCTGATGTAGTTTAGATGATCAAACCAACCCTCATAGCTCCGGAAGAAATTCTGATGATTTATGTATGATATAAGAAAGGAAGGAAGATCACAGGTCTTGTCATCTCTAACGATAGAATGGATTGTATCGGTCATTTTAGGACCTTCTGGCGCTCCTACGAGATGTCGGTAAGCGATTGTGCAACACTCACTCTTGTCACTGAGTGAGTGAGCCAACTTGAAATCTTGTCGCCTTCAACCTGACAACGTATACCCAAGCCTCTGACCTCGTTTTAAGTAGAAAGTTTTAGAAAACAGGGTTTAAAAACAAATTAGAAATGAATTTGAAAGCAACATTTGAGAGAGGTAACACTACCTGCTTAGATGACATTAATTGACAACTAGTCACATCCCTCTATAGTACATTATGAGACATTTCAGGTTTACTTGGCGTTGCTGAAACGTCGTACACTTAGAAAATACAATAAAGAAACTACATTATGAAAACGATAAAGAAGAGCAATAAAGTGATACAACACGAGGGTTTTGGCATGCTGCAACGAGCATGCGACCGTAGACAACATGCTTTGGACAAGTATGACGATTCATAAATTGAAATAACACTTCTCATGATGTATGTTCCTCTATCTTAATGCTAGTATTTGGTACTCGGAATTATATTGTTTTGGTCCTGGATTCTATTTTATGTTTAATAATTAATTCGAGTCTAAAATTTATGAATTTATTGGACACATAATTAAAAGTTTAATGATGTATATTGGTAGATTTATTAGATACCATTTTAAAAAAATTAGAAATAATTTAATTTAAGCATCAAATATTATTATTTATTTTTGTAATTTTATTTTTATGGAAAGAGCCTGTGGGAGGAGCATGTAAAATAGATGAAAGGGAATGAATTTGTTAAAAAGAACATAAAGTTAAATCCACGCCTTTTTCCTCGGCAATCCAATTCACGCCGCCATTTTCATCTCTCTCTTCTCTCCCATTTGCCTTCTTCTCTCAATCGTACGTTTTATGGTTCTTAGCTATTTCTAATTTGATGGGTTGTTTTTGTTTCCTCTCTTCTGTATTGGGTTTAAATGTTTTCTTGCAATTCCTTCTGCAGCGAGAGGAGGAGAAACTAATGGCGACAAAATCCGAGAAATTTTCAGCTGATTTTGTGATGGGTGGTGTCGCCGCGATTGTGGCTAAAAGTGCAGCGGCGCCGATTGAAAGGGTCAAGCTTCTCTTGCAGAATCAGGGAGAGATGATAAAGAGAGGGCATCTTAAGAAGCCATATCTGGGCATTCATGACTGTTTCAGAAGAGTTTTGAGAGAAGAAGGGCCGTTGTCACTATGGAGGGGAAATCAGGCTAACGTCATTCGATATTTCCCTACTCAGGTACTTTTTTTTTCATGAACTTTCAATTTGTTATTTCTGCAACAAAAGCTTCATTTCGTTCAGCAGCTACAGAAGCTTTTACAGCCAATTTTATATTGGATTCATTGTTACTTTTCTGGTTATGGATTCCCTTTTTCGTTGTTCTTTGTAGCCTCTTTCATTTAGTAGCATTAGCATGAGGTGTTAATTTAGCATTTGGCTGAAATCATGAATTTGAGACCACAGATTCAGGAACTAATGTAACCTTAATCCCTATGAAGGTTTATGATGCATTCTAATTGATGACACTTTGGAGAATATTCAAGATTCTAATGAACTGATTGAGAATTATGGTTTATTGTTATTTTTAATGACCAAAGCTTTAATTTTATGATATCATCTCCAAATGCTTTTACAGAAGAGAATTTGAATTGCCCATAGGCTTTCAACTTTGCATTCAAAGGTTACTTCAAAACGAAATTCGGGCGCTCAAAAGAGAAGGATGGATACATCAAGTGGTTTGCTGGAAATGTTGCTTCAGGAAGTGCTGCAGGAGCAACTACATCTTGTTTTCTGTATCATTTGGATTATGCACGCACTCGACTAGGCACCGATGCAACGGATGGTAGCAGTAACAGCCAGCGCCAATTTAAAGGGTTGCTGGATGTCTACAGAAAAACCTTGTCAAGTGATGGAATTGTTGGTCTATACCGAGGATTTAGTGTTTCAATTGTGGGAATTACTCTGTATAGAGGCATGTATTTTGGGATTTACGACACTTTAAAGCCTCTCGTTCTTGTTGGGCAGTTTGAGGTAAAAGCATCTATTCTATTCAGTGCATCAATTAACCAGTTTTCCACAAATGATAGTCTTGGGAGCTGCTTGTTGGAGAAATACAGCCTCTTCCAATCATAAACATGGATATCTTCAATGTCTCTGGTTGCTTTTTTCAGACCTTTCCTTCAATGTTCTTGAACGTTTGTGGTTTGTTGTTTTATGCAGGGGAACTTTTTTGCTAGTTTCTTATTGGGGTGGAGTATCACGACCTTTTCTGGGGTATGCGCTTATCCTTTCGACACACTGCGACGAAGAATGATGCTTACCTCTGGACAAACCCTGAAGTACCGCAGTGCTTTACATGCATTTTCCGAGATCATTCGCCATGAGGGTATCGCTGCTCTTTTTCGAGGAGTCGCTGCCAATATGCTTGTTGGTGTTGCAGGGGCTGGTGTTCTTGCAGGTTATGATCAACTTCACGAAATTGCATGTCGACATGGTTACTCCTATGGCGGGCAACAACATCAAATAGCCTCGAAATGACCGAAAATGGTACGTTCAACTTTTATTTTCTGGTTCAACTTCATAATTGAACCTGAAGCAGATCTAGGGAATTAAAAGGCTGAAGATGTTTATCCACTAGAAAATTCCATCCTAGAATCTACAAAGAATTCGATGCCTTTGTCTGTGTATAGTTCAATACATCTACATTTGTTGGTTGTTTATGTAATTCATGACTTCAAGTTGAAAATAAAATACATTTGTTGGTTGATCTATGGGAGTCCAAGATATGTTCTTACAGTTTCTCTTCCTTTTTTCCCTTTAAATCTCGGTCTGTCGAAGAAAGACGAACAATTCAGCCTAACAATCTGTATCGGTCCATCCATTCGAAGGATGGCTGACTAACTTTCATCAACCTCTGCTATGGAATCTGATTAGCTGGATCTTTTTATAACTCTTTGTAGAACATAAACTACAGTTAAGAACCTTTTGATAAACCTAAGAAGGTGAAAGAATATGATACACAAAAAGAAAAGAAAAGAAGAAAAAAGATCAAGCCAAGAGCCAGAAGTTCTTGTGACGTTTGGTCGTGATCAAATATCCTCCAATCTTTTTGCTCTTCTTCCTCACTGCAATGGTCATGCAAGATGAGTTCTGAATGCAATACTCCGCCGTTGCTCGACAAGTCTTCTTCTTCCTTCTCCTTCGATGGCGTCCCGTCGCCCATCGTTTCAATAGACGCCGAAGAATCGGCCTCTTTCTTTGACCAAGTACCAAAAGTGAGAGTTTATGCTTCTTTGCTTCTTCCACAATTATTGGACCTCTTTCTTTCCCTTCTAGTAATGCCATCTCTACTTGCACCTACTCAAGCAATTGAGTTTGTACACATTTAGATACATATTGGTATGCATATGTCTATAAGCATAGTATTAACATGAAGTTAAGTTACCTCAGGTCTTCTCTTTAAGCACATGTTTCTCATAGAAAACAGAAGCTTATAGGCCTCCTTTGTGGAATTCACCTTATTCCCAAACTCAAAACCTGCAAAAAGAAGAAACAAAAACACTCACTGCCATGTTCCATCTCAACCCAGAAACACAAATCTCTGAAATTCTCACCTTGAGGCTTCAAACTCTTGAGAACATGAACAAGAACAATGGTGTCGTGGCTCCGAACAGCATGAGAGAGTGTCCATTCCAAAGCCCCTTCAGCCTCAACACTCCAATCCACAACCACCATTACTCTGTTTCCATTTCCAGACGAAGCTTTGGAGCTATCAGAGCTGAACTCTTCTTCCCCACTAACAACACTCCCCAAAAGCTCCTTCTTTTGGACATTTTCCACAGAATCTGATATGGGTTTTTTCTGTTGTGGCCTAGAACAAACCCAGAAACAAGCCATGAAAACAGAGACCAAACAAACTTCAGCTCCTTCTAAAACTCAAAACCCACCATTTTTCTCCTCCCGTATAAACAGGTTGAACATAAATACAAAAAAAAAAGAATGGTGGATAGGGACAGCAATGCATTGACTTTAATAGTGTGGAATTTGGAAGCCCAAAACTTGATGCATTAAAGATTCAGTTGTTTTGTTGTTTGAATGTCAAATGACGGTAGGGCTGTTCCAAGCCAGCTTAGACGTGCAGAACATAAATTTTTGGTAGCTAAGCCTTCAGAAATGGCTGCCACATTCATTATTTATTAATTTTTGCTTCCCTTTTCATATGATTGGAAATATGAATTCTTTGAATTATTTCACACGAGGCCTCCTTTCTTTTTCCTTCTTCTTCTTGTCTTGTCTTCAAGATGAGTGACTGACTCATCCACCTAACACTCTGCTCTTTCCAATGGCGTTGAACAAGCAATTATTTGTTCATATTCAATCTCTTCATTTCATCAATTATGTTGTGTTTTGGTTCTAAATTTTGCCATTATTATCATCCATCCTCTGAATATACAATCATTTTTGCATTTAATTTGCTCTTAATTATCTGATTTGAATCATATAAAAAAAAAATTAGACAAATTTCTAGAACTGTAATGACAATATTAAATGATGTGAAGGGTCATTAAATTTCGATTAAATTATTGTGGTCTGTTGAGTCACCCACCGACAATTTTAATTCTGTTTTTAATGTAGCTTCATAATATAAAATTATTTGTACCTTCATTTTTTATGGTCAAAATTTTGATACAAACTTTATGTTTTAAAAAAGTTTTTAAAACGTGTCTATTAAAGAGAGGTTTCTACACCAAATACTTCGTTTCCCTCTCTAACCGATGTGGGGTCTCATAATCCACTCCCCTTGGGGGCCCAACGTCGTCCAGTGTCTGGCTTTGATACTATTTGTAACAACTCAAACTCACTGCTAACCGATATTGTCCGGTTAGATACTAATCTAGTGTAAGATCCCACATCAGTTTGAGAGGAGAACCAAGAAACATTCATTATAATAAAGGTGTGGAAATCTCTCCCTAACAAACGCGTTTAAAACTGTGAGGTTGACGTCGATACGCAACGGACCAAAGCAGACAATATTTGCTAGCGAACAAGTATAAACATATGTAACAAAAGAAGAAAATAGAGTGAATTGATTAGACATGCATATATAATATACTAAGGTTGTGAAAAAGAAAATGAAAGAAGAGGGGGAGATGTTGGTAAATTTGAGTACTAAAGTTAGTTAGTGGCTGCCATTTACACAACTATATACAATCATATGTGACTGTGTGCCTTATTCTATAAAAAAGGTCTCATGCTTCTTAGCCCATTATACCCTTTTTCTGAAAATTACTTACTAAAAGCTACAACTTCCACAAACATCCATTATCCAAAAGGGTTCATACAGCAAAAGAATTAGGTAGTGCTATATCATTTTAGTTACCAAGGTGGTGGTGGCCGAGCATCCACGGCGGCAGGAGGGTGCCGGATCTGTCGTGGTTGGCGGCGGCGTCTTCGTGTCCGGTGGCGTGTGTTGGGTAAGGACAACTGCAAGAATAGAGAGTGGATCATGAAACAAACCAACCCAGTAATGATTAAAGTATTGTTTGTAATTAAGATACTAACGACATGTTAAGAGATTGGAATGGGTGAGGTAGAAGAAGTGGAGAAGGTTCAATGGCATGGCTATGCTGCTGCTGCTGCTCCATTTGTGGATTTTGAGCTTGTGCTTTCTCCTTCTCCCTTATCTATTTCCAAGGCAAATAAATAAGTACATTTATATATAGTGTGTGTGTATTCATGAAGGTAAGAACAACACCGTTACCTTCTTGGCTAACATGTTATTTTGGTCCTGAAGCGCCTTGTCCTGATCAAACATGGCAACATAAGTTTTTTAGTTACTCTCTAATAATGTTAAGTGATTTAGATTGTTCTTATTGTTCTTATTGTTGTTAGAGATCCAAATTGATATTGTTACGTAAATTCTATAAGTTTTGTAAAGAGATTAAGGGTATGTTTGTGACTGCTACAGATGCCCACCCGACAATGTTTCCTTGTCTTCCTCATCTGTTTAAATCTATATGCGAGGAATTCGGAAGGATTGGGTTCCGGTCGTGTGTTTTTCCTTGTTTTTATTTTTTTCTTTTATACATTTAAGAAAACTTATTCATTTTTTTAAAAAAATCTTTAATGAATAATTTCTATTAAAAAATAATAATAATAACACAATTTTTAAAAACTAAAAATTTTAATATTATAACATAGTCTTCCACGTTTAAAGAAATTTTTTAACAAATTTACAAAAAGAAATGGAAGAAGATATATATAAAAAAGGTGGATGAGATAGAGACAAATAATATAATTCTTGTCCTTTGAACCCGTTTAGCTAACAAGGAGAAAGCTTTACCTGCTGCTTCTACCACTCCTCATTTTTTGCCCCTTTCAGGAGGGCGTCCCGCAGTTTAAATGAATATCCCGCCGTTCATAATCATTTCCAAACATATCTTTAATATTTAAAACTAATTTTATGTTTGATTTTCAACTTTTTAAACCGTACTAACAAAATTTTACAAAGTTTCATGACACTAAATATTATAGAGTTAGATGGTTGTTTTATGAGATTAGTCGAACATGCATATAGAACCATTAATCTTTCGTAAGAGTTGCATTTTGGGGAGATGTAAGTGTGTATAAAAAGGCAATAAAAAAAAGGTTACCTTTTTCTGAAGATCTGAAATGGATTCATGCATGAGTTGGTTCTGCAGAAGAAAAGGTTATGGAGATGAAGTGTGGATAATGATGAACAATAATCCAATCCAATGTAAGATTATATAATAACAATAAGCATACCTTCCTGGCTCTTACATGCTTGAGCGCAGAATCAAGTTGTTGCTCAATATTTTGAAGCTCTTTTAGACTCAAGGACTCAAGATCTTCCCCCATGAAATGCCTGCAAATCCCAACCAACTTTATAGCATATACCCAAAACGGGAATGAAGAAGAAGAAGAAGACATAGATACAACCTGTGGTTCTTCTGAAGAACCTCTATTCTGGCTTTAAGCTTTGCATATTCAAGAGTCCAATTTCCCTATACACACCAACTTTTTCATTATAATCATCACCAAATCTCTACTCTAATGGGTTGAGTTTGGTACGTACGTTTGATTGGCTATCATTTGCAACAAGCCGCCTCTCTGCGTACGAGTACCTTTCATAACGCTCTAGGATTTTCTCCATGCTGCTCATCAAAGCTACACTCATTCATTATACACACAATAATGCCAACCCAATATCAACACTCCATTTAACTATATATTCAGGTTAGAACATGTATCTTTGATTAAGAGTTCATAAGTTCCAATTAATTGAGTGATAGAAGTTTATATAGTTAATTCAATCTCTCTTTTTTTCTCAAACAAATGAATAAATAAATAACAATTAAAATGAAAGTTCATGCTTTCATTTTAATTTCTTTATTAAAGTGCTTTTGATATTTTGTTTGCTTTAAATGAAATCATATAAATCTTGTCTATTAACCCTTTCTTTTTCTTGTTTTTTTTGACATTTCGAAAGTTCAAATTCGTGCTCTATATTCATCAAACTAAAAAAAAAAAAAAAAAAACAAAAAAATGATGGATTGAAATGCTTCATTAAATAGTAAATTTGTAGAGTAATTGAAGTTGATCCAGTTAGTTAGTGCAACAAGAGGGGGAGGGGACAAGGGTTGTTCTTCATTTGTTCAATAATCATCACTAAAAAAGAGAAATCTCATATGGGTCCAATCATTTTGCCTTGGAAAAAAAACATAAAAACATGAAAATATGGCTGCCTGTTCATTGAGTTATGTTCACAAGTACTGTAAAGTTGAAAAAAAAAAAAACCAAAAGACAATGTTGTGATTGGACTATAATACTCAAAAACCAAAATAAAAATGGAAATATTATGATTGGGATGAACATAATAATGATAATGGAATTTGGTTCATGGGTTTTGTTGAGAAGAAACATGGGTATTGAAGATTGAAGCATAAAATACACATAAACATGAAGAAGAATGGAAGAAGAATGGAAGAACATACCAAGAATCAGTGGAGTATTCAAAGAGCTTCCCCTTGGTGGAGAAGACGATAAGAGCTACTTCAGCGTCACAAAGAACAGAAATCTCATGAGCTTTCTTGAGCAAACCAGACCTTCTCTTGGAGAAGGTGACTTGCATATTAATCTTGTTCTCAATCCTCTTCAACTGCACTCTTCCCCTCCCCATTTCTAAACCCTAAATCAAAATCAAGAAGAACTGCAAAAATATGAAGTGATTCAAAAGGAAAGGAATTGCTAGTGGAAATGGAAGAAGATGGGATGAGAATTTTAGATGGGTGGTTTTGTAATACCAGCTTGGTTTCGTCTAATTCGTTGTCGATTTCTCATTGGCTAATCCACTGTCTGTGACGTATCCTTTTGCTTGTCACCATCCCGCCTCTCTCTCTCTCTCTCTCTCTCTCTCTCTCTCTCTCTCTCTCTCTCTCTCTCTCTCTCTCTCTCTCTCTCTCTCTCTCTCTCTCTCTCTCTCTCTCTCTCTCTCTCTCAACCCTCCGCCTTCTTTTTCTTTTTCTTTCTCTTTTTTTCATTTATTTTATTTTTACTATGGTTGGGTGTGCGGTGATGTAAAACAGTTAAATTACTGACAACAAATTACCCTTCGTTTTGGGTAACTTTATGAATCAATTTCTGTGATTCCCATTCCAGCATTCTCCAGTGCCTTCCATATCTCACTTATATATACAATTATTAGCAAATTATATTTAATTTAAACCAATAATATTTTAATTAATATTATTAATATATATATATTCTCCTTTTCTAAATAGTTAGTGGAGGAAAATTTGTAAAATGGGTCTTATTATTATTTTATTCTCTCTTGAATATTAGATAGAGAGATTCTTTATAATATTAATGTCAAATATTCCACACTATTTTCAAATTGTTTTTTTAATTACTATCAAACAAAAACAGGATGAATTCCCATTTTAAATATATTTTTTAATTTCCACTTTTCCTATTTGTCTTGTATATTGAAGTCCTGATAATTTTGAATATTTATGTATATTTAGTTACCTTTGCAATATTTTATATTTATTTCAATTTCCATTCTCATAAAAATAAAAAATAAAAAAACTCAACCATAATAACAATTTTATATATAAAAAAAACTTCTGAACGGTAATTCTGGATATAACTATTTAAAAAATATATTATAAAATATACCAATAAAAATAATAATATTTAATAAACAAGAATATTATATAATACTACAAATTTCAATATTACAACGTTAGACTGTAATAATAATAATAAATAATAAAGTTGAGAATTAATTCTAGTCTTCTATCACTGTTTAGTCGATGGGGAGAACAAAAATTTCCTGTCCCTCTCTCATTTTTCATATAAATAGGAATTCTCCGCCCCATTTAGCGCAGGCTAAAAGAACATCTCTAATACTACCTCTATGAGATCTCACATCTGTTGGACAGGGAAATAACACATTCTTTATAAAGGTGTGGAAACCTATTCTTAGTAGACGCGTTTTAAAACCTTGGGAGGAATACTAAAAAAAAGACAATATCTGCTGGATGTGGGATTTGACTGTTACAACCTTGATCTCTATTCTTTACCCGTCCCTATTTAGCGAACGGAGAGAACTGAGATTTCTCGCCCTCTCCTATTGTTATGTAAATATAGATTCTCCGCCCCGTTTATAAATGGATGGTAATATATGAGCTCTATCCTTGAAACTACAAAAGCGTCATCTTTAATACTCGAGCCAACTTCGAGTACAGAACCAACCGAGTTGCACACTAGATCAAAACCCTAAAAAAAATGTCATGGAACTCACAAACTACTAGACTTGATGCAATAGGTGCAAAAAATTAGTCGTTGAATTCACATGAATGGGGAGTTATTGGGTGTCTAAAAGAGGCAACTTTCCTACAAAGGGGTTGTTTTTTTTCAAAGAGAAAATAGTGTTGAAATTGAAATTGCACGTAATGGGGCAAAGGTGGCTTGTCTTCTCAACCCCACAATTGACCATTTGATTGCTCTAATTTGAATATACAACACATTATTTTCACAAAACGTGGTGCTATCTCTTCCTCTTATACACACTTACCTCAAATCTACGAACTTCGAGACCTATAGTCATTAAACACCATAAATTTTATGGTTCGCTTTTAATAATTATCGATTTATTTAAGTATATAATATACTCTTAATGATTATAGGGTAATGTTTTTTTTAAGCTTTCATAAAAATTGACACTAAATTTTATTTTTTTAAAAAAATATTTACTATAGAGACCATTATCATAATATCGAATGTATCGTGAGTTATATGTTATTTAAGTTGAGTTGTTACTTTCATTGCTTTCGATGTTGTCTGCGAAATCTGAATTTTGTTACTCGCACAATCATTGTCCTACCGTCGCAAGAATGGGACAGTGACAAGTGACGATATTTTGAAATATGAATGTTCTAGAACGATTTTATTTTTATGCAACAAAAAAAAAACAAAAAAAAAAGATGGATTAAGTTTAGATGTTAATTCTTTGCTTACTTCTCACCTTGACAGGACATAGCAGCGATTAGCTTCTTCAGAACAAATTCCTTTCTTATTCTTTTGGATTGAAACCCTTTTATATTCCACAAATCTTTTTTTTATTTATTTATTTTATTTTAAACCAATTAATTTAATAAACTAAGGTTTTGGGGTAAATATTTATTTTAAAAAAAAAATTGGAGAAAAGGGAACGTAGCTTTCTCTCACCTCACACATCAACTATCTACCCAAATCGATTGATACTGGGCCTGAATTTTGGGCCCAATTTTATATTATGGGCTGAAGCCTTATTTCTTTTTCACAAATATTTTGTTTTTAATTCTTTTTAGAATTTCTTCTTCGCTGAAAAACACTATATTTTCACTCGAATATGTCCGAAAGAAAATAGAGGAGCGAGGTGGATATGAAGACATGCAGGTGCGGGCAACAAAGGTGGAGCGAGGCAGGGATTGAGGCAAAAAAATTCCTCCCTTTTGCCCTCCTACCTTGTACCATTCAGAGTGAGTCGTCGTGCTCCCATAAGTTAAATAAACATTTCTAATTCTAACAAACACTTGTTTGAATCCTCTACCAGTAAGGAAGATCATGTCTAACTCAAATGATTCTAAACATGCAATCTAAACTACATAGAATTGCAAAGAAACTTAGTCCTTAGCTGAAGGAAAGAAGAAGAAAAAAAAAAACTTTTTACCACGTTTCCAAGTGTTCTTCAAGTTCATATTGTACAATTGAGTGCCTTGGTTCATATCATTTACATGTTTCCTATAAATTAAACACTTTTAATTTTTAAGTTTTTATAATTGAGTCACTGATAAGGAAAATACGTGCGGTTAGTATAGACCGTAACTATAAATTATTTTAAGTATTTATTAATTATCATTTTTTAGAATTATTCTGGTTAGAAATATATAAAAAAAAAAGTATAATGGTTTGAATGCGTTTATGATTTGGGACCTCCCATTGAACATTAAATTGAATTGATTGTCCTAAGTTTTGAAGTATATGTTAATGTTATTTATGAGCGCAGAGCACATGAGAGAGAGAGAGAGAGAGAGAGAGTGCCCGTTCAACAAATAAATTTCTCTTAATTATTTGCACATCCCATCAATTCAGTCTGCTTTCCTTACTTTTTATTGATATATTAAAGGTTAAAATCCAAAATGATTTATAAGAAAAAGAAAAAAAGCAAAAAAGAAACACATGGCCATGTCAGCAGAGTGGGTTGGAAAGCAGGTATATGGGCCGTTGTAAAGAGGAAGCCCAATATGGCAAAATGGACATGGGCCCAAATATGTAGTAATGACCCAAATTGTTTATGTTAGAAAACATCCCTCTAAACGCTACACCTTGACTCCACATATTGTTGAATTGTTGGAGGAGGATGACATGCAAAGAGACACATCACAGAAAGAAAAGTGCACCAATTAAGTGGTTTATGAAGGGTGACGCATATGAGTTGATGAGATAGTGAAAGGGAGGTTGGTGTAGTTGGGATTGTTTCCCTACCATTCATTCTCCCATCTTCACTACGTCTAACAGATTTTTTTATGATAAAATTTTCACTCATTCTTCCCTCTCTACAAAGTTTGGTTTGAAATTCTCCACTTTGAGAGTGACATCTCAAAATGGAGTAGGTAGTGGACAATTATATATCTATATGTGTGTGTGTGTGTGTGTATATATATATATATATATATATATATATACACATATATATATAGAGAGAGAGAGAGAGATGCTCCCTCTCCCCCACACCAAACAAAGGCTTACATAACTTAGTTTAAAAATGTGAGAGAAATGGATGTGTGATTGGGTGTAAGTAAGTTTTCATTTTCAAGTTGATGTAAAATCATAAAGGGGATGATATTTGTATATATAAATCATGGATTCCCTAAAGTCCAAACCTTTCTAAATCCATCATTTTCATTTATGTTTTTTTTTTATTTTTTTTTATTTTTTTTTATCGATCTCTTAATTTCAAATCTTGAGTTTTAGTTCATCTGTTTTTCAAAAAATAGAGCTCTTGATAGACATATGATTGAATGTACACGAGCATATTAGACATATAAATAAAAAAAATTAAGAATTCAATGACTTTTTTCAAAATTCAAGGTTTAAATAATTACAAACATTAAAATTTAAGGATTAAACTTGTAATTTAATATTTATAACAATGGAGAATAATAGATGTTTTACCTAATTACTCGTGTATCCAAATTTGTTCTTGTAATACAATAAAAAAAAATTAAAAAACATAATACGTGATAGAAACATATATAGATTATGAAATAAATAAATAAACATAACTACTAAAAGGTCAAATCTTTTGATTCTCGAAAGAATCAAGAGACAAGAACATTTCGACAGAAAGCTTCCCTTATCTTCAATCATCAGTGCAATTACACGAGTGAAGCTTTATTTTAATTGCATATCTCATTTTTGAAGAGTAGAATTATGAGAATCTATTGGAACCCAGAGATGAATGTTGAATTGGAGAATGTCTAAAGTAAAACAAAATTATTTTAAAATTGAGACGTGACTTGCGATAAAGCGTCAGTAAACCATAACTAACTCATTATTGATTAAAAAGGTGTAAAAGTTGATGAGATATGAATTAGGTTAGGATATTGAATGATGAAGATGATGATTTAGTTGGTTTAGAGGCATTAATTAGATTCCTAACTGCAAAAAAACACATTGAATTATTAATTGAGGAAAAAAAAGAAAATAAATGGGGTTTAAATGAACCATATGGGGATGGCCCACCAGTGGTTGGATAAAAGACAAAAGCTTTTTGTATTGGGAAAGGTGGCTGGCACTTGAGTTGGACACCATGACCCTTTGTTTCTCATATGGATATCTATTATCACACACCATACCCTAACGCTCCCAACAACAACAAAAACAAAGTGGACAATTTATGTAAGGACCCAACGTTCTTGCTGACACATCGCCTCAATGCATGAGCTTGATATCATTTGTAACCGTTCAAGCTCACCACTAGTAGATATTGTCCACTTAAGTCTATTACGTATCGCTGTTAGTCTCACGATTTTAAAACGTGTTTATTATGAAGAGGGTGTAGCTCTACTCAAATCCGCGTTGGTTACCGAGATGAAATCATGAATGCAATCCAATCTGTTAGGGGGAAGGAAAGAAAAAAAAATGGAAGCTTTAGATGAATCCACTAAAGGGGGAAACTTCGTGTTGGCCCTTATTTCTAATCAAAGGATGTGACAAGTGACCCCCCACAAGATGGGTTTGTCAAAGATGAGAGGAGGATGATAATTGATGGAGCCCATTTTCCCAATAACAAGAAGCTGCCAAGTGCCATTTGGATGTGAAACCATAGATGGAGATTCATTTGTGTGTGTTCTTAAAGTAGTGCCTGCTTTTCCTTTCACATCCATAAACACTAACCTTTCAAAACTTTCACTCACAAAAAGAACCAAATAATGCAATTTGATTCATCAAAAACCCTTCGCTTCACAAAATGGGGTGTTTTTGTATTTGATAATTCATTACCGAATTTGGTTTTAATCATCGTTGATAATCACTTTTTAAGCCTTCATAATCACTCATGATTAGAACGAACCCTCTATCTCTTCACGATATTCCCCAAATCATTGGTTTGGTCAACTCTTTTTAGTGTATGCTTTCTATGGCGTTCATTTTTCTTTTCAAAACCCTTTCTTTTAGTCTCTTTTTAATGAAGTATTGTGTTGCACATGACTTGTAAAATGAAGGAACCGTTCTTCAATTTCTTTCAAAAGGTTGTTAGATCACGTGTCTCCAATAATACTTTATTCCTATTACAGCTATATTTCTTATCCCTTTAAAATCTACCTTCTTCTTAGTTTCGAAACGATTTTGACAACATTCAAAAGGAAAATCGTCTATTGTATAAGATTATTTATATTTGGAAACGACAACTTTATGGAGTAGAAAAATTGAAACTTTAGAAAAAGGAAAACATCAACTTCAAAACTAAATATAATAAATTAACTACAAGACACATGTACTAAAATAATGTAGTATAGTAACAAACGTACAGTACAAATAATTAAGATATCGAAACGCTACCTATAAATTATTCTCTTTCACTATAGTATTTATTCGAAGAGATGTGGCAACAGCATCACCATAAGTAAATTTTTACGAATTTTCAGTCGTGAGGATGAAAAAATGATCCAAAGTTAATAAAAGTTTAAAACTTTAAATTAACTAAGTATTGCTTGGAGAATATGATACACAAAATTGCATAGTTTTGAGAGGATTAGAACTAATCCTTTCACTGTTTAGCTCAAATCCATGGATTTGGGCAAGTTTCAAATGCACTTTTTGATATATTTTCTTTTCCTTTTTTTGAACTTTATGTTGTGCAAATCCTATGTCAGTATATTACCATTGATTTTGTTCGCTCTTTAAAGCAGGTTTCATCCATTTGCAAACGCGCAGTTTTCTCTCTTCGTCTCTCCGATCATTGGGAGCAATTGAAGCTTCATTTATTCAGGTTTTTTGCTTGTTTTTCAGGCTTCCATTTTCAATCTCTTTACTGTAGTTGCTCTAGCTGAGCATTCTTGTTTGTCTCTTGAGCTCTTCCATTCACGTGAAATTCAGACATTCTTTTGTCGTCTTGTGCATTTCAGTTGTCTGTATTTGGATTCTCTAAGATGGGTTTCTCTTTTGAACCCAACTGATTGATTGTTTCAAACCGATGGTTGCTTGGGGAAGATAATTTCGTGACTTTCTTTCTATTTATGCTTAGTGGGGTGGAGGGGTTGGCTGCTGGGGATTATGCGGATTGCTTTGATGATAGCTCTTATTGTACCAAGATTTGTTTGTGAATCATGATTTGGGGCTGTTGGGGTTGAAGAAGTTTACAAGAACAAGGATAGTGATTTGGCTGTTGGGGTCAGGTGGGTTTGTTTTCAAAGCTCACAAGCTTTGATCTTGCTGTATAATGGAGTCATGGAACTATGGTTCTCAAGGGAAGGGATTCCTGTCTGATGAGATGAATTCATCCACTAATTCACCTCTGAGAAGTAAATATTCGTTGTTGGGTTGGGAATTCAAGAACCCATGTAGTTTTGTGGAGAATCAGAGCTTTGGGGAGCTGGAATTTCCCCAAATGCTTGGAAAGCAATTACCTGATGAGTCTGTCAGCCATGTCCTGAATACCAAAATTGAAGAGGAGTCCACTTCTAAGCTCTCTGGCTCCATTGTAGACTCCAACAATCGGGATTCATCTCTTATTGATTTGAAGCTTGGCAGATTCATTGATCAAGGGGATGCTCATAGCTCCAAATACTCCAAGAGAGCTGCAATTTCATCTTCCACTGAATCATCAACTTCTCAGAAGAGAATGCGAAATCAAGGAGTGAATTTCCAGGCGGCGTTTTGCCAAGTCTATGGCTGTAACAAGGATCTCACCTCCTCTAAAGAGTATCACAAGAGACATAAAGTTTGTGAGGTTCATTCAAAGACTGCCAAAGTTATTGTGAACGGCATAGAACAGAGATTTTGTCAGCAATGTAGCAGGTTGGTTATACTTTCACTGATTAGCCAGCTTGATTTGGGAACTATGATTAAGGACTTGTTTTTACCTCCAGGTTTCATTTGCTGGTTGAATTTGATGATGGTAAACGCAGCTGTCGTAAAAGGCTTGCAGGCCACAATGAACGCAGAAGAAAGCCTCAAGTCAGTTTTCACTCGGGAAGGGCACAGAGATTGCTTCAGCCATATAATGGTATTATTTCTCTATGTTCTTTAACTCTTTATCTTTCCATCTCACTGTTCATTGTAGATTAAAAGTATATGAAGAATTATGAAGTTTTTGAGAGTTGATCCCTTCCTGTTAGCCTTTCTTGTTAATCATTTCTGGAGAATCTTCTAATGTTTTTTCCACTGGGTTAAAGAGATTTTGATGGTTCTGTTCTAACTGTCATTGTTTGTTTATTACTTCATTTGGATCATACAAGCCAACAACCACATTTAAATAAGTGAAAGTGAAGTGTTCCAGCTGTTTATTTAAACTTTGTTGGAGTGTTGTTTGGTACTTGGCAGATGAATTTTGCCTTTTATGTTGCCATGAGGGTGAACGTAATGGCGTCTGATATTAGCACCTAGCAACATGATAGGACTTTATCCATATCAATCTCATACCTTACTGGGTTTGATAAGATCAAACTCAGAAAAAGATGTGCAAGTCTTCAAAACTCTTTTTCTTGGAAAACATGCATCCATTTGGTGTAAATAGTGGTGAAATTCCATGTTGGTTGGAGAGGGGAGAGGGGAACGAAACATTTCTTATAAGGGTGTGGAAACCTCTCCCTAGTAGACGGCAATACGTAATGGGCCAAAGTGGACAATATTTACTAGCGGTGGGCTTGAGCTGTTACAAATGATATCAGAGTTAGACACTAAGGCCTGTGACGACGCTGGCCCTCGAGGAGGGGGGGGGGGGGATTGTGAGATCCCCATATTGGTTAGAGAGGGAAACGAAGCATTCCTTATAAGGGTGTGGAAACCTCTCCCTAGCAGACGCGTTTTGAAATCGTGAGACTAACAGCGATAGGTAACGGACCAAAGTGGACAATATCTACTAGCGGTGGATTTGGGCTGTTACAAATGGTATTAGAGTCGGACACCGGGCGGTGTGCCAGCGAGTGGATTGTGAGATCCCACGTCGATTGGAGTGAGGAACGAAACATTCCTTGGTGTGGAAACCTCTCCCTAGTAGACGCGTTTTAAAACCATGAGGCCGACAACGATACGTAACGGGCCAAAGTGGACAATATCTGTTAGCGGTGGGCTTAGGCTGTTACAAATGGTATTAGAGCTAGACACCAGGCGGTGTGCCAGCGAGGACACTGGGCCCGAAGGGGAGGGGTGGATTGTGAGATCCCATATCGGTTGGAGAGAGGAAAGAAGTATTCCTTATAAGGGTGTGGAAACCTCTCCCTAGTAGACGCGTTTTAAAATCGTGAGGCTGACGGCAATACGTAACGGGCCAAAGCGGACAATATTTGTTAGCGGTGTGCTTGGGCTGTTACAGTAACTATGTGGCAATATCTTAAATCTTTCAAGTTATACGACACGAGAGGTTCGAAGTCAAAGATTCCTGACAGCCATCCATCCTGAACATGTGCTTGCTTGATTGCCTAGCTGTTTTAATGTCTTCAACATCTAGTTAACATGTTTCATCTATTTGTTTGGGGTATTCTATGTGTATCATTGAAACTGATTATGCTATTTTCAGTATCTTTTAAAATCTTCATTGATTCACTACCACTTTTAATCGCATCTCCTTGTTAATATTCACAGTACTGGTTGAAAATTTCAGGTATTGGGGACAGCAGATTTCAGGAGAAAACTCTGCCAGCAACTTCATTTATCTGCAAAGATATATTGTCTAGTGGTCTTTATTATCCAGAGAAGCTTGGAGACAATGATTGGTGTAAGCGTGTTCTAGTTGAGGCCAAGAATGACTATAATTCTATATCTGCAACTTCATTGAGCAACAGGCATTTGAATGTGAAATCTCCATTGCTTCCCTATGATTTTGAACTACAGATTCCTCCATTTCAAGAACAGGGAACTACTACAGCTCCTTCAGTAAACATGTTATGCGACACAACTTGCCAATATTCCCATAATGTGGGAGGTCCCCATATTGATACAACACATCCTTTGTTCCACCACACTACCTTATCAAGCGAAGACTTTGGAGTTTATGATGCAGCATCAACCATCCAAGGACTTTCTGGAATCCCAGACTCTGGTTGTGCTCTCTCTCTTCTGTCATCTCAATCACAAACTGCATCGAACCATCCGTCTATAGTTCACATTCCTCGTGCTTTCGTTATGTCCGAGAGTCCATCGAATTACAGCATGAGCGAACTCTCTGAAAAGCTCATGGGAGTGAGCTCACAGGCTTCTTCGACTGGGATTTCGAGTAAGTTTGCCTCGGGGATGAGTGAAGCTCAAATGGGTCCGATATTGACGTGTGATCGTACTGTCGCCTTTCAGATTCCTGATGGGGTTCTTCATAGATCGGGTTTGGCGAATTCCAAGGCTAATCTTTCGTATGAACACACTCCAACTATTGACTTACTGCAACTTTCATCACAACTCCATCGAGTTGAACATCAAAGGCACTCCATGCAGGTACATAAATAAGAACATTATAGTGACAGAATCAATGAGATCAATAAAGTAAGAGCTCAAATTAAAAGTAATCTAGAAAGTACTTGCTTTTCATGTTCTTAGCCAGACAAGAAAAGCGGTTGCATCACTGTTAGTGCGAGAATGCTACAACATGTTCTATTTCTGGTATCATTATATATCATATGAAAGATTTTTTTCTATAGTTTCGACTGAAACCGAACACGTCTTCTGAAACAGGACTCGGCCTAGGAGACTTCGTGAAGGCTGTCGAGAAGTTGAAACTTGAACCTATTGGACCTATGTCAATGATACATTTTGTTAGCCAAGGAGAGAATAAATTGTTGTATAATCTTCCTATCTAGTACACCTCTAACCTTGTCTTCTTTCCTGATTCTGCTGCTGTTTCTATAATACCAATGCTTTTATTTTGAGACTAACTCATCGAATCCCGAAAAATTTTCATTGTAAAATATAGTTCATATGGTTATTGTAGTCCTAAGAGATCTGCCCTTTGATTAAGATGCTACTCTTGTGCTTAATGTCTCATTGCATATGCCTACAATAGAATTTAGTGTTTCCATTTGGGAAGGATTCAATATTTTCGTAAAAAATGCATCAATTTTCAAGGTTTTAGATCAGCTCATTTCGTTCTTAACAGAGGATCGGATGTAAATCATTAGTCGAATAAAAGTTGCAGTTAAAACTCAAGATGAGAACGCAACAATCCCAGACTGAATAGATAGATAATGCTCATCAAATTATAGAAATCATATGAAATAAATCTTCTTTAATGTGACTAAGATCACTGATAAGTGAATCCTAATACTACATTCTCTACCATTTTGCTACACCAATACTCTGAGCTTCCAAACAGATTCTAAGCCGGTACCATTGGAAGGTAGGTAGCTAACATCAGTAAAAATGTTCCGAGAAGTATCGATAATCTGAATCGGATACATCTACTTCTGGGCACCATTAGGCAGATTGGCTGGCAGCTTTACTGCCTGATGGGTTCAGCTCATCCCATGCTTCAATCCAAGTGACCATGGCATCTGCAAGCTTGTCGAAGTATTCGTCGATGCCACCGAGTTTTGCTTTAACTTGCTTCGAGAGTTCGATGTAGCATTCCTGCACTGTGGTGCATTCTGCTGGAAGTTTAACAGCTTGGAAAAATGGTATTAGTTCTTCTTGCCAATAGATTCCCTTGTATTCTTTCTTCAGGTTCACAAATGGGTTGCTTGCTTTGCTGTGCCAAATGTAGGGCAATCCCGTCTTCACTCCGAATCCTAGATGGTCGCATATAACCTAATACACAAGATTCAAATACGATCAGCTTCGATTGAGGTATAGCAGAATGAATCATCTGGTCGTGGAATGACAATGTACCTTCATGCACCAGCCAGCCCACATATCGTCGTAGCGTCCAATTGGCTGACCATCACCCATGAGACCGAAATACATTGCTGGACCGATCAGCTCACGGTCAAATGCCAGATTCATACCACACATGGGGAAGAGGGTTGACTTTGGAATAGTCAAGACTGCATCTACATATCTATGGTATAGCTAAACAATCAGCTTATGACAATTGACCAGCCAAGAAAATGCTAAAATGTAGTGTAAATCTAGAAGTTTATACCTTGTATTTCTCTCGAGAGGCTTCACGAGCTGGGTGGGTGCATCATAATCCGGGATGTTGAGCCACAGGCCATGAGACACTGCGGTTGAGACACCTTCCCGGAGACTAAATGGATATCCACGGACGAAGTCAGCACCCTCACGGTATGGGTCGTACAAGGTATTGAAGAAGTGCGGTGTAGCTGGGGTCAGAAGATTCTTGATGTGCTGCTCAAGTGCATTGATGTTCTTGCCTGATGGATCCTTTGCAACCTGCAAGATCAAAACCAAGAACAATACTCAGATCCAAATGGAACGATCTCATCATTCATACCCACATAGAACTAAGAAATCTACATGGATCCACAAAGCCGGACTTTGTAGATCATGGATCAGAAAGCTGAACTAACAGAATCTTAGCTCTAGCAATCTGAGTTCACTTACTTGACTTAATTATGCAGCAAATCCATGAGTTTAGTCAACTACATTAAAAAATCTAAATTGATTTGTGATCTTGGGTGAGCTTCCCGGACAGATCTATAACTAAGCAGAGAGTTCATAAATCCAATAATCTAAAACTTAACAATATCACAAAAACAGGGGAAGGCAAGGTCAAGATTATCAGAACTAGCTATCAAAAACACCTCAAATTCTACAATTCAAATCTCAAAACAGATAAGATCCAAAATCCAGAACAGGGGAAAGGGAGGAGAGAAAGAACAGAACACACAAAATGAAGGAGGAGGGGAAAACTCACGAAACAGTCATCATCAATGGTATAGATATACTTCTTCTTGGAGACCATGTAGCCAAAGCAGCGGCAAGCAGAATCCTTAAAGGAAATGCAAGAGGCTTTAGGACCCAGAATCCGATTGATGTCGTTGCGATTGTAGAGCTCGTAATCGAAACCCTCAGGGACGTTAATGACCTTAGAGGGGTCACCGTCCTGAACAATGATGAGATGGTAAGGCTGGAAAAAGGGCCTCCACATCTCCAGAAAATCAAGGTTTCGGATGGTGGGTATCACGATATCGAGCTCATCTTTCAGCAGGGGCACTGGAGAAACTTTCGAATCCGCCATTTTCAAGTCGAGAGAGATCAAATGAAATTGTGGGTTTTGAAGTTGGAGCTTGAAATGCAATGAGATTTGGGGAAGGGTTTATATAGTTGAACAGAAGACGTCCAAAACACACTGAATTACAGAGATGAGAGACTCCAAGTCGTCGAATATTCCGCCCTCCACTATTCAAGTGAACGCATCTTCCTTTCCCATCCGTTTTCTGTACGTTAGAACCCTAATTTCATAGAAAGTTTCAAGCTTTAAATTTAGTTCATTAGCTCAAATAATTAAAATATATATTTTTTATAAAAAAAAGTTAAATATTTAAATTCTTTCCCTCAACTTTCTGAACTAAAAAATGTTATTATTTTTGTAACTTATTGACATACTTAATTATTTTATTAACTATTTTAAAATAAGATAATGAACTGTTCCTCTAAAAAATTGAAATGATTGAATATATAATATGGTAAAAGAATTTAAAAATTCAAAGTTTTTAATTTGATATTTGTAAAATAAGATTATTGTTTAAAAAAAAGTTATCATTTTGAAAAAAAAAATAATGTTTCAAAAGTATATATTAAAATGAATTAGAGCCAGATTCCAAATATTAAAATAATATTTATTGAAATTTAACCTTAAAAGGAAATTTATTTTGTCGGTAAAAAATATTACGACACGTGGCAGAAAGGTAAAAGCCAGCGTGGATTACGGCATTAATTTTGGGGTACGAGGGTGACGTGTCAGGCAAAGTTTTGGTAGGTGGTGGCCGACCGTCCAGAATGGACTCCTTCAAAGCCGCCGGTGACGAAGTTATGAGGGCATCTGCCGTACGACGTGAAAATAGTCTTGACAGAAATAATAAATGCGACTAAGTCTTGAATATAGTAGTCGTACACGTGGCGCACGGTCGTTGCGTGTATCTGACGTTTCTGTCGTGTAATAAAACTCCCGAATCCTTAACGGCGTCGTTCTCTCGAGCATGAATGAGCCTTTGACCGACATTTAAATAGTATTAATTAAAAGTTCTGTGGTTTTATTTAAATTTAAAGCAATTAAGTCTTTTATAAATTATATTCCCTGTCTCCCCGTCTCCACCCAATAATATATATATAAAACCTTTTCATAATTTAGTCTTGCAATAAATAAGGATACACATCCGGCTTATGAGCATTATGTGGTTGGATATAACACGGTCGTCTTCAATTTGATAATGACATAAGGTGTTTTGTTATATAGCTTCTTCCAAATGGAGCTTATACAGTTTTCTTCCCTTTATCTCAGACCTATTAGCATTTGGCAATGGTTTGAAATGGTTCAACCGTTTAATATCAATACGCCTTGTCTTGTAGTTTTGTTCTTTTGTTTTTTCGACTTCTAGACCTCTTGATCGAAAACACGTGTAACAGTTCAAGCTCACTTCTAGTAGATATTGTCCGTTTTGACTTGTTACATGTCAGCCTTCAGCCTCACGGTTTTAAATCGCGACTACTAGGGAGAGATTTTCACACGGAATGCTTTGTTTCCCTCTCTAATCGACGCGGGATCTCATAACATGTGTTATAACTGGTTGAGTTACTCTCGTTCCCAAACAAACTCTTTTAACCCGAATGGAGAGTGTTGGTTGACTTTCTCTTCCTTTCAGTTTGTGTTTCTTTGAAGAGTTCAGAACTGCCTGATGCTTCTTATGTGCAAGTCAGCAACGTAGCTTCTGAAAGCTGCAATATATAAGGCTTGGTTTTGAGGCTGTGAATCATCATATAATTCCACCCAGTTTCTTTTCTATGTGAATCAAGTCTCTTCCAAGTTACGAAAATGAATTCAGACCAACACAAATTCCTGACTGTCCGTTTCTTTTTAGCTATGATTTCTCTAGCAGGTAAGCAACACTCTGTTTTCCTCTGTTCCAACTTGTTTCATGCTCATCTTTTTCTTTGTTTTTCTAGCCGCATACGACTCGCTGGACCCGAATGGGAACATCGAAGTCAAATGGGATGTCATGTCCTGGACTGCAGATGGTTATGTGGTAAGTTTCTTCTTTGACGTACAGATACGGTCCTCTTTAGTTTTAAGCTTTTTAGAGAGGTTCCATATCCTTATAAAAAAATGTTCTATTCTCCTCCAACCGATATGGGATCTCACAATTCACTTCTTTTGGGGGCCCAACGTCCTTGCTGGTACTCGTTCTTTTCTCCAATCGATGTGGGACTCCCCAATCCACCCCTTTCGAGGCCCAATGTCCTTGCTGGCATACCGCCTCGTATCCACCCCCTTCGGGGCTTAGCCTCCAAGCTAGCACATCGCTTGGTATTTGGCTTTGATACTATTTGTAACCGTTCACGTCCACCGTTAGTAGATATTGTCTTTTTTGGACTTTTCCTCCCAAACTTTCTCTCAAGATTTTAAAACGCGTTTGCTAGAGAGAGGTTTCAACGGAAAATAATTTTGCAGGCAACTGTGACCATAACCAACTTTCAGATGTATCGACATATCACGAGTCCAGGATGGAGCTTGGGATGGGTATGGGCAAAGAGAGAGGTCATCTGGTCCATGCAGGGAGCTGAAGCTGCTGATCAAGGAGATTGTTCCACATTTACAGAAACTATGCCACACAGCTGCAAACGAGACCCATTGATGGTTGACTTGCTTCCTGGTGCTCCTTATAACCAACAGGTAGCTAGATGCTGCAAAGGTGGTGTCTTGACATCTTGGGGTCAAGATCCTTCTTCTGCTGTCTCTGCCTTCCAATTCACTGTTGGTCACTCTGGTAATTCAAACAAAACAGTGAGACTTCCCAAGAATTTCACCTTCTATGGTCCCGGGCGAGGCTATACATGCAGCCAGCCAAAGATGGCTCCCAACTCAGCTTTCTACTCATCTGATGGCCGTCGAAAAACTTATGCATTGAGTAAATATCCTAACTGCACCAAACTATACAAAGAGATATCTAGAGGATTTGTGAGATCCCACGTTTATTAGAGAACGAAGCATTCTTTATAAAAGTGTGGAAACCTCTCCCTAATAGACGCGTTTTAAAACGTTGAGGGGAAGTCTAGAAGGGAAAGTCCAAAGAGGACAATGTCTACTAGCGGTGGGTTTGGGCTATTACAAATGGTATCAGAGCCAGACACCGAGCGATGTGTAAGCGAAGATGCTGGACCCCCAAGAGTGGTGGATTGTGAGATCCCACATCGGTTGGAGAAAGGAACGAAGCATTCCTTATAAAGGTGTGAAAACCTCTCTTTAGTAGACACGTTCTAAACCTATGAGGCTGACGGCGATATGTAACGAGTCTAAACGGACAATATCTACTAGCGGTAGGCTTGAACTGTTACATGTTACATGAGAGCTGAACTCCCTTTCTTCCGTTTTGCAGTGACGTGGAATGTGACATGCACTTACACGCAGTTTCTTGCTTCTGAAACGCCAACCTGCTGTCTCTCCATGTCATCTTTCTATAGCTCAAAAATCACTCCTTGTCAAACGTGTGCTTGTGGCTGCCAAGACAGAACGGCATGTATTCTGTAAGCGTGAGAATCCTTTAAGTCTCTTTTCAAAGTATCCTTTCATATCTATTCAGCAATGTGGAACATGCCACAGGAACGAATCAGATCTTGAAAGCGTTACGGGGTTGAATGCTCCATTGCTGCAGTGCACGGCACATAACTGTCCAATTCAAGTCCACTGGCATGTTAAGGAAAACTACAAGGGGTATTGGCGGGTCAAGATAACCATCACCAATCTCAACTATCGACTTAACTATTCACAATGGACTCTCGTCGTCGAGCACCCCAATTTCAGCAACATAATGGAAGTTTATAGCTTTGTCTATAAGCCACTTGCTCCCTTCACCTCTAACAGTAAGTACACAATCAGTTAAAAGTAGTTTTAAGTAGGTATAGATGTCCATTTAATTCGTGAGGCTGGAGTTTCATGGAGACTCGCCTGGACATCTCTCTCGTTAAAGAGACTTTAAGTGTAATGGTTCAAGCACACAGCTAGCGTATATTATCCTCTTTAGGCTTTCTCTTTCGAGCTTCCCCTCAAAGTTTTTAAAACGCGTCTACTAGGGAGAGGTTTTCACATTCTCCTCCCCAACCGATGTGCCAGCGAGGAGGCTGAGCCTCGAAGGGGGTGGACATGAGACGGTGTGCTAGCAAGGACGCTGGTCCCAAAGGGGGTGGATTGTAGAGGTCCCACATCGATTGGAGAAGTAAACGAGTGTCAGCGAGGACACTGGACCCTGAAGGGGGGTGGATTGTGAGATCCCACATTGGTTGGGAAGAAAACGAAACATTTTTTTATAACTGTGTGAAAACCTCTCACTAGCAGACGCGTTTTAAAAACTTTGAGGAGAAGCTCGAAAGGGAAAGCTCAAAGATGACAATGCTAGCGGTGGGCTTAGGCCGTTACACAAAGAGGACAATATCTACTCCCTTTTTGTTCCAACCGGGGATTTCACACCCCGTTCGTGGAGAGTCTCCATGGAACTCCATCTAAGTGTATCCCATTGGTTGCATCTCTAAGTGTATCCCAAAAAAATAACCTTCTTTTTGTTTCCTTTGTACATGCAGACGGTACAGCTCTGTTCTACGGCTTGAAATCTTTGAATGATGTGCTACTTGAAGCAGGGCCAAATGGAAACGTTCAGTCAGAGATGATTTTGCAGAAAGATTCAGCCTTTACGTTGGAACAAGGCTGGGCTTTCCCTCGAAAAGTATACTTCGATGGAGATGAATGCGTGATGCCGCTTCCTGAATCCTTCCCCTTCCTACCCAACTTGTCTAATGCAAATCCAGTGCCATTGTCAGCGCTAGCTCGCATTTTGGTTGCCATCTTCCTTGCGCTGTTATCTTAGAACTGAAGCTCAGCCCGCATGGGTAGAACAGAATTATGTACACAAGGAAATCAGAATTATGAAACATAACAAAATAATGACTTTTAATTGAAGCAGTACGAGGGAATTAAATAACGAAAATACCACTGTATGGCTCGGTTCATCTTCAACTCATGCTGAAATGAACCGAGATGCACTGGTTCGATCCGATCGAACCGTCAGATCCCACAAACCTAAATTCATTCTCAATCATCACTCATTGAGTTGCGTTGGAATGAATTTACGATCTTCTTATGAAAGAATTCCCCTAAACCCTTTCAATTTACGATCTTTTTAGTAAAGATTTCTCTTTTTTTTGTTTCGTTCTATATTATCTAAAGCCACAGCATAATACCATTGTGCCTATTGAGGAAACCAAGCATATATTGCTAATGGGTCTCTGAACAGTGAAGACTGCCAGTTAGGGTGGTGAGCTGAGAGAACTGTGGTGTTGTGTTGTTTCATACAAGATGGAAGGCAGCTTCGAACAGACCCTTCAAGATGGAAAGCTTTATAGACAAGTCAATTCTCTCATTGTTGCTCATCTTCGCGATCACAACCTCACCCAGGCAAGCTTTTGATTATTTAACATCTGGGTCACCTCATTTCAGATTTTGTTTATCGACTTTGGTCTCTGTTTCGATTTGCTTAGAAATTGAAGTTTTCAAATGGGAGTAATTTTGAGTTCATACTTGAGGGAATAATATGATAATAAGTATATAACTATGCTATGTAGGCTGCAAGTGCTGCTGCTTCAGCTTCAAGGACACCGCTGAATGTTGATGTTCCGCCTAATAAGCTTATGGAGCTCGTTGCAAAGGTCTGAATTTGCTTTCTAGAATCTTTTTGTTGAAGTCTTTTTGAGTTTGGGGTTGCTTAGTGGACGTTTCTGTATTAAGATGATACCAGGGTCTTGCGGTGGAGAAAGATGAGATGTTAAGAGGGAATCCTGCTTCTGCATTGTACGAATTTGGTTCATCAGTGCCTGCTACATTTGGGTCTACACAGCCCTCTCGTGCTTCTGCCATCGACTTCAGGTTGTAAAGCTTTTCCATATTGGTTGTAGTTTTGATCACCTAGGGGGTTAAATGTGCCATGTATTGTAGTTTCATATATAGGACTTGTGAAAAAGCAGAGGTAATCCAATAGCCTTCTTGTGTTTCTTCTTCTTTTTGTTTCCTCCATACAGCACTGTGCAGGATACAAAAGGTTCGTCGAAGAATTTTCCAAAGCACGAGACTCGACATCTTTCAGAGCATAAGGTGATTAAACTTCACGCAATACTTTTTTTGTGTAATGTCAAGACTAGTGTAGAGGGGGAATGGATTTTCATGGTCTGAAAGTTTTTACTTCTTGTAAGGTTTGGCATTGGAAAGGCTTTTATTTTGCGAGAGAGTGTAACGGCCGAAGCCCACCGCTAGCAGATATTGTTCTCTTTGGGCTTTCCCTTTCGAGCTTCCCCTCAAGTTTTTTAAAATGCGTCTACTTGGGAGAGGTTTCCACACCCTTATAAAGAATGCTCCGTTCTCCTCCCCAACCGATGTGGGATCTTAGAGAGAGAGAGCCCTCTTTATAGGTTGTCACCCTTGTGCTTGTATTATATTTGTTGGTCAATAGCATTGCCTTATTTTGCTGGATAGATCCTACTCATGATAACATGCATATTGGATCTATATTGGGCTGGGGGAATAGATTTTCATTATTGTCATATTTGATTCATATGTTTATGCTTGGCTGAGTTTGATTATTGTATCTTCATGCTTGGCTGATGGCTTAAACTTGTCTAGAATGTTGCTAGATGTGCAAGGTTCAGTGCCGATGGGAGATTTGTTGCCACCGGAAGCGCGGATATGTCGATAAAGCTGTTTGAGGTATTGGTGCTTTTTCTTAGTTATTTGATGGGCTACTTCAATCAACTCGAGATCTGACTAACAAGCCATTTTTCTGTATAAGGTGGCAAAGATCAAGCAGATGATGCTGCCCGATTCGAAAGACGGTCCTGTTCGACCTGTTATAAGGACATTCTACGATCACATTCAAGTTAGTCCATCACATTCATGAAACACATATGTGCTGTGCTGATAGTTTTTTGTTCTCCATTGATGACTAATTCCTCTCGTAATTAATTGCAGCCAATAAATGATTTGGATTTTCATCCTCAGAATACTGTTCTTATATCTGGTGCAAAAGATCAGACTATAAAGTATGGTTCTTTGTTGATCCATTTTTACCTGATATCCTTTGCACAAGATCAGTTGTATTAATTCATTTACGATTACCTAATGCTTTGTTTTCCAGGTTCTTTGACTTCTCCAAATTGACTGCAAAGAAAGCATTCAGAGTTATCCAGGTTTTGCTTGTGTCTTATTCTACATTTGGCTGCAGCTTTTACTTCTTTTACTTCAGAAACCATTCTCTTGAATTCTTCCTTTTACCTCTGTTTGTGATTAAGGATACCCATAACGTGCGTTCTATATCGCTTCATCCTTCAGGAGATTATCTTTTAGCGGGTATCGTCTTCCTCCTTTTCATTAACTGATCGCTTACCTGTTTTTCGCATTCATTAAGTAGTTGTTATTTGTTAATTGAAATGAAATGAAATTGCATTATGAACTTGAGTTCTTAACCAAGCTTTCCGCCTATTTCATGACCTTTTTCTTTGCTAATTAAGTGAACATATACATGTACCCCGCCATGAGCTTTTTCCCTTTCTTTTAAGAAAAGTCGAACATTGCAATAGAGGGCTAGTTAAGCAAGCTATCCACCTTCCAAAGTCAACTGCTCGGGTTTGGCTTTGTTTTTATAAATGACTAGAGAGTTTAACAATCTAAGTCTCTCCCTAGCAGATGTTGTCTTCTTTGGGCTTTCCTTCTGGGCTTCCTCTTAAGGTTTTAAAACGCGTTTGCTAGAGAGAGGTTTCCACACACTTTATAAAAAATACTTCGTTCTCTTCTCCAACCAATGTGGGATCTCACAATCCATCCCCTTGGGGGCCCAACATCCTCACTGGCACACTGCTCGATGTCTAGCTCTGATAACATTTGTAACAGCCTAAGCCCACCGCTAGCAGATATTGTCCTCTTTGGGCTTTCCCTTCCGGACTTCCCTTCAAGGTTTTAAAACACGTCTGTTAGGGAGAGATTTCCACACCCTTATAAGGAATGCTTCGTTCTCCTCTCCAACCAATGTGGGATCTCACAATCTACCCCCCTTGGGGCCCAACGTCCTCGCTAGCACACCACCCAATGTCGGGCTCTGATACCATTTGTAACAGCCCAAGTCCACCGCTAGCAGATATTGTTCTCTTTGGGCTTTCCCTTTCGAGTTTCCCCTCAAGGTTTTAAAACGCATTAGCTAGGAAGAGGTTTCCACACACTTATAAGGAATGTTTCGTTCTCCTCTTCAACCAACGTGAGATCTCACAAGAGAGAGGATTGAATCAACTCTGTCCTTTTCTTATTAAGTAGTAATATGACAGAGTGCTTATTATGTAGAGATTAATTACAACAAAACTAGCTAACTAACGCACTGATACTTAATTAAACACAACAAAGAATGGTTACAACAGAAGTAGTTCCAATAGCCCTCTGTCCTACTGCTACTTTCTCTGTGCGAGTTTGACCACCACTAGCTGATCTTTGGACCTAAAGTTAATGAAACAAAATAAGAAGAGACCTCGTTTTTACATTAAGGGGCTAGTCACTAACGCGGGTGAACACTTCAGGAACGGATCATCCGATTGCCCACCTGTATGATGTCAATACGTTTCAGTGCTTTCTTTCTGCAAATGTTCCAGAAATAGGAAATAGTGGAGCCATAAATCAGGTGCTATGAACTTCATTTTTCCAATTATCCACAATCCAAATCCTATGAGATGTAGATGGAGCTCTCACAGTTCATGCTTAATGGGTTATACAGGTCAGGTATTCAGCAACAGGCAGTATGTATGTCACTGCTTCAAAAGACGGTGCAGTTCGTTTATGGGACGGTGTTAGTGCAAAATGTCTTCGCTCCATTGTTAGTGCACACGGTACAGCGGAGGCAACCAGTGCAAAATTTACAAAGGATGAAAGGTAAGCTTGTTAGATCTCTTTAACAACTTTATCAACCTAGCAATAATCATAATGGTTTCTCCAAGAACATGGAAGCTTTTGTTGAAACGATACAACAACCTTTCATTTAATTGTTTGACTTCAAGACTAAGGGCCAAGTCGAAATATCTACGATTTTGTTACTTTCCTCCACAGCTCTTAAAGAATATGTTTGATCTTTTTATTGGTTTCTTGGATTTTTGTTCAATGACTCAATTGTCGATATCTCAGGTATGTTCTTTCTTGTGGAAAGGACTCGACCGTAAAGCTCTGGGACGTGGGGACGGGAAAACTGGTCAAACAATATGTTGGAGCTACTCATATGCAATTGAGGTGTCAGGTCTGGTTTCATTTCGAACTTGTTTTCACTTTGAAGAGTTTCCCATATTACAGGAACTGAATCTGGATCTGTTTGAAAACCTTTTAGCTCCCTAAGTTGGCCTAGTGGTCAATAAGGGCTGTGAAAATAGTAGTGTTTTAGAGGGTATATGAAACTGCCCAAGCCCACCACTAGCATATTTTGTCTTCTTTGGGCTTTTCCCTCAAGATTTTTGAAACGTGTTCTCACTAGCACTCGTTTTCTTCTCTAATTGATGTGGGACCCCCCAATCCACCTCCTTCGGGGTCCATCGTCCTTGCTAGCACCGTCTCGTGTCCACCCCCTTCAGGGTTCAGCCTCCTTGCTGGCACATCGCCCGGTGTCTGGCTCTGATATCATTTGTAATTGCCCAAGCCCATCGCTAGCAGATATTGTCCTCTTTGGATTTTCCCTCAAGGTTTTTAAAACGCGTCTGCTAGGGAGAGGTTTCCACACCTTTATAAATAATGTTTCGTTCTCCTCCCCAACCGATGTGAGATCTCAGAGTATAGGTTTGGATTTATTATTTTGTAAGTATCTTTTGCTACCAAATGTAATAAGGCTAAGCAGTTGTCTTACACAAGTTAACCGAGACACTCACTACAGCTGATGAAAAGCATCTTTTATACTGCACACTAAGTTTCTCTTAGGAAATATTCAAAGCTGTTTATCATTCCATCTGACAGTTTCAAAACTTTTTTCTCATTAGGCTGTGTTCAATGATAATGAGGAGTTTGTGCTATCAATCGACGAACCAAGCAACGAGGTCGATCCTGCTTCTTGTTTTCACTTCTCAGAGCTGTGACATTCATGTCCTTTGCTACCCCATGTTTTGAATCTGAAACTGATAAGAGATTTGAATATTTGCAGATTGTTATCTGGGATGCTCTGACAGCAGAGCGAGTAGCAAGGTGGCCTTCGAACCACATCGGTCCACCCCGGTGGCTCGAGCACTCACCAACAGAATCAGCCTTCATTTCGTGCGGGACTGATAAATCAATACGCTTTTGGAAGGAAACTCTCTAGTGCAGCAGGCTAGAAGATGAGAGCTGTTTCCTCATCCTGGAAATGTATGAGATATAGCAATCTCTTGAGCCCTGTACCACAAATCTTAGCCTACATTTATTTCATGAAATTCTTGAAACGAGATGGGCTCTCACTCTCCATATAAACTGTGAGTGGGCTTTGACAATTGAATGGCGAAGGCCCAATTCTTTAAATTTGTACGACTCTCATGAAAGACCTCTTAGCTAGAAACTTCAATATTTTCCAAATATATACACTGTTTAAACTATTAAAGTAAGTTTCAAGGGGTCCATAAAACATGTTCTTATTTGGCATCTTATTGTCAGTCGATAACAAAAAATAAGAACATGTTTTGTCTGCGTAGAACAATCAACCTTGTTAGAACAGAAACATAAGATGTTTTCTGCTCGAACGAGCTGAGGATTAAAATCTACCATCTTAGAGAAAATAAGGATGTTTTCTGCTCGATAATTTTAGTCTATTTTTCCTTTATTCTATCGAATTTGATACCGATCTTCAATTATATTTTAGCTATATCTCGTCCCATTTCATTTGGAAAAGATATGGTGTCACATACGTCACAAAGTCCTAGTATGACTGCCCCACTACATATTGGAATGGTCCAACAGATTTCATGCTCTTTCTACCATCCATCCACCTTCACTTTAATCGAAATGATTTCTTCCTATGGATTTACTTTCACTTTCCCTAATAAAAAGGAGAAACTTTTTCTTAAAAAAATAAAATAATGGGCCCATAATTCCATTAATTACTATAAAATAAAATAAGTGCGGATGGTTTCTCAATTAAACATTGAATAATTCGAGCTTAAGAAGAATCCATAAACATAACGTTACACGACAGATGTGAACTAAACATCCTATCAAAGTTTCAATCTTAGGTTATATTGATATTTATTCGTGAACTTTAAATGAATATATTCGTTTCGATTGTTAATTATTATTAAATTTGTTTGAATCATGCATTTAACATAAATTTTATAAATTTTATGCTCATTAAACTATAAAAAAGAAATGGTTTAGTGTAAAGTTTAGAAATAATTTGTTTAGAATGGTTAATGCAATACTAAAATTTTAATGATGAAAGCTCAATAAAAATGTGACAATTCATCCACCAAAGAAAGGTTTCAGACCAAAAATGAACCAAAAAAACATATAATATTACAAACCATTACAGCTGTAACGTTATACATTACAAAATTTAATGTGGGATTGTCATATTTTAGGACAAAATTTCAAACATTAAACGATTATAAGCTCAAATGGAGACACCTTTTGCTGTATACATCATAAAAAATTTTAAAAAACATATATATATATATATATATATATAATATAAATATATTAATTTGGTAATAGAATAAAATTTATGTGGTTGGCAGCTAATCATTGGTCTTTGTGCTCATAATTATTGAGTACCATTTATCTTTTAAAATAAACCTGTCTCCATTATTGCTAGCACAGTTAAGAGCTTCCATCCTTGGCCCCTCCTCACTTTCATTTTAATTCTCTTTATGAATTACAATTTTTGTTGAGATCCGAGATCGGTTGGAAAGGGAAACAAAGTTATAAGCGTGTGGAAACCTCTCCCTACTAGACGCGTTTTAAAGCTGAGACTGATGACGATATGTAACGGGCCAAAATGGGCTGTTATAAATGGTATCAGAGCAAAACATTAGGCGGTGTAAGATCCCACATCGGTCGGAGAGAGGAACGAAGTATTCCTTATAAGGATGTGAAAACCTCTCCTACTAGACGCGTTTCAAAATCGTGAGATTGACGGCGATACGTAACCGACCAAAGCTGACAATATCTGCTAGTGGTGGGCTTGAGTTGTTGCTAAGAATGACTTAGATTTTTATTCTTTATCACAACTACATAACTATAGGTCTCTTAGTGGAAATATAGATTTAATAAATAATATTTACAGCTTAATCTCATGCCATACATATAATAGACAATTCGAGCATAGTGCAGTAGATAGAACGTTTGATGATTGGATATGAGAATGGATGAATTAAAAGAAATAAAAAGTATGGGTACTTTTGAAATTTGAAAAAGAATGGATTTGATGAAGTTTTAAGATTTAGATAAGTATATTAAAAAGAAGAGTGGTTTGCACATTATGAATAAGAATCGGAGTCTCTCACACATCTGGATCATACTCAAAGTGATTATCACTATTGCCATGATTGATATGAATAATGGTGAAGATGATGACACTTATAAAAATTAGGTAAATGTACTATATGGGTATAAATTAAATTTTAAGTGGAACTCATAACACAAATCCAATCCCTAAAAATAAAAAAAAGAAAAAAGAAAAGAAAAAATCCCCTTTGAAAGCTTCATCATGTTCATGTGTATGGGGGACCCCAACTTTTTCCAAAAAGCCATAAGTTCATTCAAAGAATGAAATCGATTCTCTTTGAAGCCGCCTACATATATATATATATATATATATACATATTTTTTTCATTTTCATCATATCGTACAAAGATTTAGATTTGATTACGAGAATAAGAACTAGAAACACTTGTTACATATTAGGGTTAGGTTAACGATTCTCACGAGGATAGATTCGAATATTGAATTCTCACTCGATGATAGCGACGCAGATCATTGTAAGTGCGTTACCCTACTTGCCTTAGAATCCCACTCATATCTTGTAACCGTCCAATCCCACCGCTAGTAGATGTTGTCCTCTTTAGCCCGTTACGTACTACTGTCAGCCTCGTAGTTTTAAAACACGTATATTAGGGAGAGGTTTCCACATCATGCTTTGTTGTTCCCCTCTCACAATCCACCCCCCTTGAGGACCCAACGTCCTCGCTGGCACACCGCTCGATGTCTGGCTCTAATATCGCCCGTTGTGAGATCTCACACCGGTTGGAGAGGAGAACGAAACGCTTCTTATAAGGGTGTGGAAACCTCTCCCTAATAGACACGTTATACGTAACGGGCCAAAGCTAACAGTATTTGGTGGTAGTGGGCATGGGCATGATTAAAAAAAATACAAAATTATGACGAAAACCCATCATTCTTACCCGAGATTTCTAAGGGAGCTTTTCTTCGTTCTTATTCTACATCGTAGGATTAGAAAAACATGAGATTTACGAGCTACGCTAGGTTCAAATTGGTTGGATTAATGATATTTATTGGATTGTGGGTTTAATAATATAGTAAAGAAATGAGATATAATAAGGGAAATGGAAGGTTCAAAATATAGATGATTAAGAAACTTAAAAGAGCATGACTAAGCCACATTCTTACTTTATTGCGCATGCAATATGAAATGAAGAATGCCTTTTTCCATGTAAATGTTTAATCCAAAATGGGAGGTTTGTGTGTAATTAAGAGTGGTGGATGAGAAGGATGATTGGTTCATATGCTTTCCCTTTGTAGCTGTGTGGCTTCCAGGCCATAGCTACCTAGGGTTTATAATGCTTCCAATTGATTGTCTACTTGAAACAAATCATATGAAACCATACAAATTCATATTATTAAACTTCCTTTGTGGGGCTATTTTCTTTCTTTTTCCATTTTTTAAACCAAATTTAGTGTTCAAAACCCAAAGCTAATTCAGAATCTTCTAATCCAAATCATACAACATTTGCTTGCAACTTGAAACAAAACACCCATTTGGCTAATCTTTTAATACTCGAATCGTATGCATACGATCTACGTCTGTTGTTACTTTGTTTAGTTCAACAACATGCAACATGATCTTGGTCGAGGTTAAACCACGTTCATGTTCAAAAATTATTTGTTACTTGGATCCGTTATGTATGAGACTTTAAAACACGTCTACTAGGGAGAGGTTTCCACACTCTTATAAAAAAATGTTTTGTTCCCCTCTTCAACTAATGTGAACTAATGTGGGATCTCACAATCCACCCTTACAGGACCCAGTGTCCTGGCTGGCAAATAGCTCAATGCCTAGCTCTGATACTATTTGTAATAGCCTAAGCTTACTCCTAGTAAATATTGTCCGTTTTGACCTATTACGTATCACCGTCAGTCTCACTGTTTTAAAACGCGTCTACTAGGAAGAGGTTTCCACACCCTTATACTTTTTAGCGTTTGTCTTGATAATTGTATACAAGTTTGTCATTTCTAGTGTTCGTCTCCACCTTTGAAGTAAAACTAGCCTTAGAAACTCAAAAATCGTCTTTTCTAGAGTTCATCTTGACGGTTGGATCAAACTTTATTCGAATTTCGACCGGTTCATATTAAATCACAACTATACCTCACCTAAAATTTAAGTGGATAAGTTAGGTAAATTTTAGTTTGGCATTCAATATATTCTTTATATAAATTTTGTTGAGTTGTTTAAAAATACCTAAAACTTTGGTGGATGATATGTTAATTAATTAATATAGTTAGAATAAATCACTTAATTAATATAGTTTTTTATGCCATTGCAAATTACACATGGGAATAATTTAATTTGCATATAATTTATTCTTTTTTAATAAAAAAAAGTGTGTTTGGTTAAAATCCCATTTGTCGTAAAATATAATTTTTTTTATGTATACAAAATTAATTTTATAAATAGCTTTTTACTTGTAGGATATATTAAATAATTAATTAAAATTACCTCTAATTAAGTGCATTAACACTAACCACGGCCAGAAAAGTAGAATTTATGCCATGGAAACATATCCAAATATTTATTTCAATTCCTCTTTTTATCCTCAAAATCTTACTTACCTTGTTTTATTTTTAATTAAATTATTTAATCTCCTTAACCTTATTCACTAACTCTATCTATCAATTTCTTTCTAAAATATTTTTCAAAATCTAAATTAATTTTTTTCTTTGTTTTCAAATTTAAAGGATTAATATACGTTCAAAATTTGTTGTTTAAAATAATTTTTAAATTTTGTGATAAAATAGTATGATATTACAAAAAAAAAAAAAAAAAAAAAATCTTATATTTCTATATTTAAATTTTAAATTTAAAAATGTGGAATTGGACCAATGGAAGATGAAAACTTTGGTATAATGTAATATTTTATGTTATTTCATATTGAATTAAAACATGTGTAATATAATATATTATAAATTATATAATTATTAAAAAATTATAACATGAACCATGTTAATAAATTTATTAAATGAGTTGAAATCCAACAAATTACACTACCATTATTCTATGGGATTAAATATATATAAGATATTAAATCGAGATTCATTTCTAAATCTACCATTAAACACATTTAAAAACACTAATAGAATTTTGTTTTTTTTAATTTTATTTTGATATTTTAATTTTTTTTTCACCCCATATAAATATTGCATGCATGTGTCCTATAAAGAGAAGAAGAAAAGAAAAAAAAAATGAAGAAGAATCACCATTTTTATAGTGCAGTGCAGCTTGCACTCATTTGGAATAAACAAGCAGTATCCAGACAATTAAATAAATTCAAAAATTAAAAATTAAAAATTAAAAAAACAATAATCTTTTGATTTATATTGGATATATTTAAAAGAAACTCCCAGAATAATTCTTTAATAATTTGGGGGAGAAAAAAAAAAGCACACGAGCTTTTCACCAGCAAAGCTTGTTGTGAAATCTATATTATTATATACATATAATAGGGGTATTAATTATTATTCCTAAATGATTTCATATTCTTCTCTGTAATTAAATATAATTATCTGACGTCAATATTACTCACATTATATTATTAAATTTAATTAAAGAATATTAGTTCAGCTTTAATCTTCACAAAAGGGAATATTAACGTGGCGTATGTGTGTAAATAATTTCTAATATTATTATATTAATTTTGTTTTGTATTTTGTTATTTATAGTCAACTAATTTGAATGACTTTTCGTTTTAAAAATTATTTTAAAAACATCTCCAAATTTTATTTTATTTATTTGTATTTTTCTGAACAAATAAATATTTTGTTAAAATGAAGATAGGATAAATGAATATTAAATACAAAAATATTTGAGAGGGGAGAATGAAATATTGAAGATTGTTGGGAGGGAGTCCACGTTAACTAATTAAGGAGAGATTATCATGAGTTTATATGTAAATAATACATTTGAATTGGTACGAGATATCTTGCATGAAAACTTATGTTCAAAATAGATAATCATATCATTGTGGATGTTCGAAATTAAATTAAATGAAAATAGATATAACATAAAGACATGATTTTATAAAAGCTTTAGTCCACACCGTGGCGGATTTACGTTCGTGTTCGCTCACATAAAATTCAGAATCAGCCACTCACTCCACACACATACAATACCAAACCCAACCACAATAACCAAAAACCAACATTTAGTTTCCCTACTTAAAGGAAACAAAAAAAAAAAAAAGCAAATACATTTAATTTTAAACATATATTATATAATAAACCCCCTTAGATACCCTTTCTTTTGCTCATCATGGCCGAGTCCCCAACCCTAAAACCTCGGAACAGCCCTACAGATCAAAGGCTGTTTCATTTCCAGCGACAGCTTCAAACACTCAGACAAGTCCACGCCATTTCCACACCCTTCATCCACCTGAACCCATTTGAACCTCTGAACCAACTGAGCCAGCCAAAGCTCCACAGTGGCTAACCCCATGGCTTTCCCAGGGCACACCCGTCTTCCAGACCCAAACGGCGCAAGCCGTAGGTCAGACCCCATTATAGCCACCTCCTCTTTAATGAACCTCTCCGGGTCATATGTTGTCGGGTCGGACCAGATTTGATCGTCGTGGGTTATGGCCCACATGTTAACCATCGCCGTAGTACCGGCGGGAATGAAGTGACCGCCGACGTGGGTGTCGTGGATGGCGAGGCGGGCCCACGAGAGGAGTGGGCCAGGAGGGTGCATTCTTAGTGTCTCTTTAACGACTGCATGGAGATAAGGGAGATTTGGGAGGTCGGAATCGGAGACATTCCGGCCGGGTATAACAACCCGGTCGATTTCCGATTGGAGTTTGGATTGGATGTCGGGATGAAGAACCATTCTGGCTAATATCCATTCTAGGAGAATCGCCACCGTGTCTGTTCCTCGGAAGATCATTTCCTGCGGCGTTTTAAAAAGAAAATCGTTAAGAATATGAATTTAGTAATAAAATAATAAGAATAATGAGACAACAACACATACCCATAACACAGCAATCATATCAGAGTCGGTGAGCTTGTTTTCCTTTTCCAAATCAAGCAATACATCAACGAAATCTCCAGATTTGGTCTCATCATCTTCATCATCATTATGAACAACACCCTTTACTTTTCTATTAATTCTATGATCTTCTATGATTTTCCCAACAAAAACATTCACTTTACCCACCAAAATTTTGCATCTTTTTCTCACGCCTTGCAAATCCAACCAACCCAAAACAGGGAAGTGATCACTCCAATTGAAACTCCCAAGCAAATCATACCCTTCACTCACCAATCCCTCAACCTCACAATTACTCCCACCATCACCAAATTCATACCTTTTCCCAAACACACTCCCCATAACATTATTCAACGACCCAAAATGCAAAACTTTCCTCACTTCAATTTCCCCATTTTTTTCCATCAAACCCTTTATTTCCTCCACCATTTCAACCCCAATTCTCTGCCTTAATTCCCCAAAATTAGAAATCCTTTTGGGGCTAAACAAATGAGTGGCTGAGATTCTCCTAAGATTCCTCCAGTACTCCCCATATGGAGCGAACCCCATTGCTCTATGGAACAAAAGCTCGTAAGCTGACTCCTTAATGGGACGATCAGCAAAAGCCGAGCTGTTTAAAAGCTCTTTGGCAGTGATGGGGTTGCTAGAGATCACAAAACGAGTGAACCCAACAGAGAATGACATCAAAGATTTGGCCTTTAAGGTATGAGCGAGTTTGGCAAGAACTCTATGAGTGAGAGACGTAGTAAAGGTAAAAACTTGACCTAAAAAAGGAGTGCCACAAGGGCCAGGAATGATGGGTTTGTTTCTTGGCCTTGAAACCAGAGCCCAAGCTAGACCACCGGGGCTAAGGCAAAGGCCAAAAACAGCCACAAAGAGAAGGAAACAAAGAAAGAGATTGACATTATTTGCCATTGTTGAGGCAAACCCAGATGCGGGAACAAACAGAAACTCATGTTCTAAAGACATTGTTCACATAAAATTCAAAGGACAGAGGTATAGAACTTAAAGAGGCAACAAAAAAAAGAACCTTAAAATGGAAAGAGAGCGAGAGAGAGATGAAAGAGAGGAGGGAGAGCGAGAGGATGGTGAAGACGAAATGCGTGGGCTAACAGTATATATAGACAGCTTGTGGCTGTGAGGCAGTTGGAGGGTTCATGGAGGGAAAGAATATTGCTCTTAAAAAAATATAAAATTCTTAACATATCATTTGGTCCCATACTTTAGCCTTTAATTTCTTTTTATAATTTTTCAACCACAATAAACTCTAATAATAATTTACTCAAAATTTATGTCTAAATTAGATAATATCATATATTTTTTTTAATTTAGCTTGAATTAATTTTAAAATTTAAAAAAAAAAAAAAAAAAATCAAAGAATTGTTAGTCTCCATAAGTGTGCCCATGAGGAAAGCATTGTTTTTGCACACAAAAAGCTAATGCCCTTTTTTTCTCACAGCCCTCCAATCATTTTCTCCATCACCTACATATTTTCCTTTGTTTTCTCCTCTCATTTTTTTCTTTTCAATGCCCTAATTATTCCATATTTGAATTGAAATTTTAATCACAACACTTAATTATGTCCATAATTCTGCCTAATCACGTTTATTCAAGTGAAACAAAGTTTGGAAATAATGTAATCAAATCAAATTAAGGAATTTCTAGCCAAGAATTTCTTCTCCTGACCTCATATTATTGACTCATTATTGATTTAATGGAATTATAAAATATTAAATTCTATATTTTAAATGAGGTGTGTTTAAAAATATATCATTAATAAATAAATAATATTAACCTGGTTAAACAATAATTTATTTATTTATTTATTTATATTTTCATATATCATTCTAAAAATTCAATTTCATTCATGTTTAAAGCCAAACACAAATTTCCCATTCTCAACTGCTTCCTGAAAAAGTGCTTGAAGACTTGGTCAAACTTTAGGTGATACAGAAAAAGGGATTTTCAAAATTAATTTTAAAAAGTATATAAAATTTAATAAAAATATGATTTTTTTTTTAATCCAAAATTGTTCCTAAAAAAACAATTTATCTCAAATTTTGCTAAAAAAATATAATTTTTGTTTTAAATAAAAAAAAAGTACTTCTAAAAGCTGTTACTGTCTGGTTTGAAACATAGGTTTCTTTGTGGGTATTAACATGTTGGGTCTGTTTGGCAACAGGTAAAAACTAAGAATCCAATGTGTTTATGTTACAAAAAGGTGGGATTGTTTGGTTAATTAATCATTAATCATTAATTAATGTAATTAATTAGGAATTTGGTGTCGGTTAAATCATTGTTTATGTGCTCGAAATTTGAATTAACTAGACAATTGAATACTTGGATTACAATGGCTCTACGTCACCTAATTGGTGAGCAAAGACAACCTTTGGGCAATGTCTGGGAAATATCGACAGCTTATGGACAGACTTATAAATTCTGAATTCAAAAGTCCTCAATTGAAAACAATAATTATAATAAATTTGGCTCCTAACTTGTATGGGATGCCTTTTTTTATGATGTTTTCTACGCTGTGTTCACTGATTTATAGGTATTTATTCCCAATACAAAATTTTAATTAATGTAATCAACCCTTTGAGATTGCTTATATTATAAGCTTGGACCATATTGCTTTGAATATTGTGTCTATTTAACTTTTCAAATTTATGAACTTACATTATATCTGGGGTTATTATTTGAATAATGTTTAAACTGCGATAATTGACATAACGTACTAAAATAAAAAATAAAATATATTTTTAGCGGGTTCGAGCATGATTTGATGATATGATCGTAAAAGATTTTATACTGATTACTTCATTTTTCAAGTATGGTAGCGGAATAGGTACAACAGTAGATGGTTCGGAAATCAAGGCTAGGGTTAAGTTGATAATTTGAATGAGATTGAGAGACATTTATAGGGTAGGTTTGTTAATAATTATGTAAAAATTAATGATGAAAAGGGTTGTAACGTAGGCAACAACTAGTGGACAACATTGATTAAAGAAAATTACGTATAGTATTAATTTGATGAAGGCAAAAGATCTTTGACCAAGTCAACCTGCTGGAATCTTGGAGACATTTCAACGGGTTTTAAGTAAAAACAAAACCAACTTTACAAACCCAAACATAATTTGCCTTTGACTTGGTCAATCAATCAATCAATCACCTTAAAAGTTTTGTTAATTATTTACTTTCTTTCATATATATATATATATATATATCTTTCTCGTTATCAGCTCAATTATAAAGATCGTATTTGTTGTAGCAATTCCGACAATTGAGTTAAAGATGAGAAAGTAACAAAAGTTTCTTTAATAGTAAAGGCCGTGTTCGTTGTAGCAACTCCAACAATCAAATTACATAAGAGAGAACGTAACAAAAGATGCTTTTTTGACGCACGTAGGAATGCGTGCGTAAAAATAAAATCTTTAATTAAGATCGAGTAATCAATTATCTAAAGATCGAAGGTAAGGTAGGTAGGTTTAGAGAGCGGGTAAATTGTAATAAAAGTTAAGTTTGAGACATAAAATATGGGTTTAGGAAACAGCAAATGAACAGTATTTGAAAAGGCAAAGGTTGTGTTGGGTTCTTAGGCTTCAACAGCTCAAAATGGTTGGGGTGTTGGAGACATGTTTTACAGCTTCCAAGGGAAAAAGATCATTACTCCTAATTCCATGCCTAATTACACTTTTAATTTACTATTTAATGCAACTTTGACATAGGGTTTCCTTTCCATGAATATTATTATATATCATACGTTACATTAATATTGTTCGACTTTGATAAATGATTTACATTGAAAAGTTCTTCTATATTAAATTTCGCGCATTGTGATTTTTGCTAATTGACTCATTAGTCCCTTTAATGTTGTTTAAGAATAAATCTCTATTTATTAATTATATTATCAAAGAGCAAAAAAAATTAAAAAATTAAAAAATAATTGTATCATAAAGTCTTTTATACACATTTTATTTTTCATGGAAATTCAATTTATTTTAATTGGGCTAGGAAGGCCCATTAATTCAAGTCAAACATGCTCTTGTAAGGCCCAACTTTTAAGGCCCAAACTTTTCGTTTAAGAAAAAAGGGCCCAACTCCGTCTCCGGCTTCTTTGGATAGATTTGCTTTTTTAAAATTATATATATATCTATGTAGAATTATACTGCAATTTTAATACCTTTATTAGTAACTAATTATTAAAATTAACCATGGCCTTTATTTATTAAGAATTCATTTTAAACTAGAGAACGATTGCTAATATAAACCTATTTTTGACATATTATCGACTAAAAGGTTAAAATTGAATTTTCACTCCTTTTAATCTTTTAAAAAGAAATTATTTTATGTTTTAAAGATGGACTAAGATGAAGAGTCATTTTTTTAAGAGTAGAAAATTAATGAAAAAAAAAAGTATAGACATAGTGACAATATTTTTTATTTTTTTTAAAGTTAGTCAAGAGTCGTTTTTTATGAGTACAAAATTAATGAAAAGAAAGTGCAGACGTAGTGACGAATTAGGTGGGAAATAAATTAATCTTGCAGTAAATATAAATAGTTGATCCATGAATCGAAGAAAATTACTTAAATGAGTTAATCATATTGTTTGTGGGCCCCTTATCGTTATCGCTCAATGTTTGCAACGCATTTTCTTGTCTTTTTTTCTTTTTCTGATAAGGCTCGCGTCTGATTAACTAGTTGGTGAGACAATAGTTGGTTCGAAAGGATGATCAACAAAAAAAACCTACGATAAGCGTGAAGAGCTAAGCCTCAGTCAAAGTGGGCTCAACAATTACCCTATGTTTTCAGGTGCAAGAAGGTGGAAAGGAGTTTCAGAAACAAAACCCCAAATTTTAAAGTTCAACACTACACTCTCGTATCTTTGAACCCAACTCGAAAACGAGCCGTGGATTATAGAAGAGAGTAGGAAAGATTTGATTACTCTCCACTATTAAGAGCGATTGACTTTCGATTATGATAAACTTAATTAAAAGAATTAACGATTCTTACTTATACCAATAAAGTGTACCTTCGTTTTTGTTACGTAAATTGTAAGTTCGACCGAGTTTTAAAAAATCATCCATCTACCGTCATGTTGAAGAATAGGATCATAATTTTCATACAACTTTTATTTTTATTTTTTTGGTGGATGAGTCTCAAGAACACAAACGTATAAATATTAAGAATTGGGTTGATAAATGGAGGCAGAAGGAGACACATAGATTTCCAATATTTTATATGATTTTCTGATCGGACAAACATGCCCAAACTGAGTACAAATTCACTGGAATTGCTAAAATCGATCAACGTGATTCCCCTAATCATCTCAAGGAGAGGACAAGAACGACGATTGGCCGTCGCCTCGAAAAGTTTTCCACAACTTTTTCAGCGTCACTTGGGCCCTTTAATCTTTGCTTTTGGAGCAGAAGACTTCACCAAAACTTGACTTTGCGCGCACCCCTCGTCGCCCGGTTCTGATTTTCTCAAGTTTTACTCGCTTATTCAACAGTTTTGCAACCATGAGAGACATGGGAAGGCAGAGTATTCCGTTGATTGATCGTGGGGTAAGCCATTTTTCATTTCCATGGATGAATAAATCGTTGATGCTGCTCATACTCCCAAATGATTTCTTTCACAGGTAGCGGGGAAGAGCCATGGCACATCAGAAGAACATCAGTTAACAGTCCTGGAACATGGGAATGCTGAACCGGTAATGTTTTCTGTTGGATCATTCACTGAGCTAGTTGTTTCTTGTTTGTTTTCTGATGCTGATTATGCTTCCAAATTTCAGCCTGCAAATGTTGGGTTTGGCAGAGTACTTTCACTTGTAAGTGAGTAGGTGTTTTGTCATTTTGCTGTCAAAAGCTTTCGAGTGTTCAACATTTGAATCTTGTTGTAGGCAAAATCTGAAGTGGGGAGGTTGATAATTGCTACCATTGCTCTTCTGATTGCTTCCACCTCAAGTATATTGATTGTATGCATTTTTTTAGTGTTTTTATGTATCTCTTCCGTAGTCCTGAAATTGAAGTTATGGGCATGAACTTGGTTATGATTTTACTACTCTATAATACTCTTTGAAATGCTGATCCTGCAGCCGAAATTCGGTGGAAAGATTATAGACATTGTATCGGGAGATATCGACACACCCGAACAGAAAAGTAAAGCTTTAAAGGAAGTCACAAACACCATTGTATACATCACATCAATCGTCATAGTTGGGTATGATAATTTAGACTTGTTAACCTTAAGCGCATAATATATTGCAACAGCCTAGCCCACCGCTAGTAGATATTGTCTGCTTTCCTCTTGGGGTTCCCCTCAAGGTTTTAAAACGCGTATGCTAGGGAGAGGTTTCCACACCCTTAAAAAGAATGCTTCGTTCCTCTCTCCAACCAATGTGGGATCGCACAATCCACCTCCCTTGGTGGTCCAGCGTCCTCGCTGGCACACCGCCCGGTGTCCGACTCTGGTACCATTTGTAACACCCCTAACTCACTGCTATCAGATACTTGGGGTCCAACGTCCTCACTGGCACACCGTCCGGTGCCTGACTCTAATACCATTTGTAACACTCTTAACTCATTGCTAGCAGATATTGTCCTCTTTAGCCTTTCCCTTCTGAGCTTCCTCTTAAGGTTTTAAAACGCACCGGCTAGGGAGAGGTTTCCACACCCCTAGGAATGTTTCGTTCCCCTCTCTAACCAATGTAGGATCTCACAATCCACTCCCCTTGGGGGTCCAGGGGTCCAGCGTCCTCGCTGGCACACCGCTCGGTGTCTGGCTCTGATACCATTTGTAACAACCCTAGCCCACCGCTAGTAGATATTTTCCTCTTTGGGCTTCCCCTCAAGGTTTTAGAACGTAACTGCTAGAAAAAGGTTTCCACACCCTTATATGGAATGCTTCGTTCCCCTCTCCTAATGTGGGATCTCACAATCTACCCCCTTGGGGTCCGGGGGGTCCAGCGTCCTTGCTGGCTTACCACCCAGTGTCTGGCTCTGATACCATTTGTAACGACCCTAGCCCACCGCTAGTAGATATTGTCCTCTCTGGACTTCCCCTCAAGATTTTAAAACACGTTTGCTAAGAAGAGGTTTCCACATCCTTATAAAGGGGAGACACTAACCGGTTGTGGATTGGGATCTGCTTTATGAGATCTGCCATTTAGAAGTCTATTTTAAACGTATATCTGGGCAATTCGAATTATATTAGGTCCAGTATTATGTCATCTGCAAAATTTATGTCACTCACTCATGAAAAATGTGATTTCAGTTCGGTTTGCTCAGCTATTCGAGCTTGGTTATTTAATTCTGCTAGTGAAAGGGTTGTTGCTCGTTTAAGGAAGAATTTATTTACTCATCTTCTTAATCAGGTACCTCCCAATGAAAAAACTGGAACAAAAAGCTAAAACTTTTAACTTATATTCATTATTTTTAGCATTTGGTTAATGAATTTTGTAGGAAATAGCCTTCTTTGACGTTACCCGAACAGGGGAGCTTCTTAGTAGGCTATCTGAGGATACCCAAATCATTAAGAATGCAGCAACTACCAATCTTTCCGAGGCTCTAAGAAACCTATCAACTGCATTAATTGGGTTGACCTTCATGTTCTCAACTTCTTGGAAGTTAACATGTAAGAATTTGAACATTGAGGCAGTTAAAACACATCTTTTAAGGTTCCAATATGCTCATTGTTTTGTCTGCCCTATCATTTCTAGTATTGGCTTTGGTTGTTGTCCCTGTTGTTTCTGTTGCTGTTCGTGAATTTGGTCGCTATCTTCGTGAGCTGTCTCACAAGACTCAAGCTGCAGCAGCTGTCTGTGCTTCAATAGCTGAGGTATAAACTCACTGCACGTTTTTAAATTTACATTGTCATAGTTAGATACACATTATTAGTAAAACAGTCATTGTTTTGGTTTTGTAGGAATCTTTTGGTGCCGTGCGCACTGTCAGATCTTTCGCTCAAGAATCGTACGAGATATCACGGTACTCTCAGAAAGTAGAGGAGACATTGCAACTTGGACTTAAACAAGCTGTGAGTTTAATGTGTATGCATCTATCTTTCTGCAGTCTCATAGCTCTTACTCCCAATCTTATAATGTAACAGAAAGTGATTGGATTATTCTCTGGAGGTCTCTTTGCAACGACGACCTTATCTGTTATTATCGTCGTGATATATGGAGCTAATTTGACAATCAAAGGGTTCATGAGTCCAGGATCTCTGGCATCTTTCATCCTCTATAGTTTAACTGGTAAAATTCTTTGTTTTATGGAGCTTCACTTTTCCATATGGCACAATGAAAATAACTGTAATCGACTCTCCGTTTGTAGTTGGAACCTCCATATATGGGTTGTCAGGATTGTACACTGTTGTCATGAAAGCTGCTGGAGCTAGTAGACGAGTTTTTCAGCTCCTTGATCGTGTATCAACAATGGAAAATTCAGGAAATAAGCTCCCTATTGGGTAATAACTCAATCAGCTTAGTTTATAAAGCTTTGGTGTTGATTGTGTTCTTGTACTTATGGTATAAAAGCAAAGGGTAAGTTGTGATGCTTGCTGTCTTTGTTCTTGCTTCTATAGTTCTTTTGAAGATGTGAAGAAATGGATTGAGGAAATCAGTAGGGAGTTGTCAGAGTTGGTTCTTTCATCTTGCTTTATCTTATTAGTTATTGAGATGAACAGGAGAAGAACTGTTAGTTTTGATTTTCAAAAGGAACAGAATGATAACGCGCAGTGATTTAATGCAGTGATCAAGATGGAGAGGTCGAGTTGGACGATGTCTGGTTTGCATATCCGTCCCGCCCGAACCACACGGTGCTGAAGGTATTGCTATCTTAAATTCTAGTTATGTGGGAACAGATTATGCAGTGTTATTGAGTTATAAAAACTTCCATGATACAGGGAATAACACTGAGATTGCAGCCTGGCACAAAAGTTGCTCTAGTTGGTCCGAGTGGTGGTGGAAAAGTAATTACTTTCTTTTGCTTAGTGCTTATGTGAGATCCCACATCGGTTGGAGAAGGGAACGAAACATTCCTTATTAAGGATGTGGAAATCTCTCCCTAGTGGACGCGTTTTAAAACCATGAGGCTGACGACAATAAATAATTGGCCAATGCGGACATGTCTGCTAGCGGTGGACTTGACTTGTTACAAATGGTATCAGAGCCAGACACCAGTAGTGTGCCAGCGAGGACGCTAGACCCCCAAAGGGGGTGGATTGTGAGATCCCACATCGGTTGGAGAGAGAAATGAAACATTCCTTATAAGAGTATGGAAACCTCTCCTTAATAGACGCGTTTAAACCTGTGAGGCTAATGACGATACGTAACAGGCCAAAACGGACAATATCTGCTAGCGGTGGGCTTGGGCTGTTACAAATGGTATCAAAGTCAGACACCGGCGGTGTGCCAGCGAGACGCTGGCACTCCTAAAGGGAGTGGATTGTGAGATCCCACATCAGTTGGAGAGGGAAACGAAACATTCCTTATAAGGGTGTGGAAATCTCTCCCTAATAGACGCGTTTTAAAACCGTGAGGCTGACCACGATACATAACAGGCCAAAGCGGACAATGTCTGCTAACGATGGGTTTGGGTTGTTACAAATGGTATCAGAGCCCGACACCGGCACTGTGCCAACGAGGATGCTGGACTCCCAAGGGAGGTGGATTGTGAGATCTCACGTCGGTTGGAGATGGGAATGAATAATTTCTTATAAGGGTGTGAAAACCTTTCCCTAGTAGACGCGTTTTAAAACTGTGAGGCTGACGGTGATACGTAACAGGCCAAAGCAGACCATATCTGCTAGCGGTGGGCTTGGGCTGTTACAACTTGTTTCTTCTTTTATGAGTTTATGACGAGAAGTATGTGAGTTTTTATGCGTTAAAAGTCTGCTAACATAGTGCATGTTTCTTCGTTTGCCACAGACCACCATAGCAAACCTGATCGAAAGGTTTTACGATCCTATTAAAGGACGGATTCTGATAAACGGCGTTCCTCTGGTTGAGATATCACATGAACATTTACACAAAAGGGCAAGAAGTTTACTTTTCTAACTTGATTGAAAGTTCAAGTCCATGTTACAGATCTATCTATATGATCTTTTTTTCAAACTTTGACGGTCGGCTTGTCGGTTGCAGATCAGTATAGTGAGGCAGGAGCCTGTTCTTTTCAACTGCTCCATAGAGGAGAACATAGCCTATGGTTTAGATGGCAAAGTTGATAGCATTGACGTAGAAAATGCAGCTGTAAGATCTCATGTCCTTTTGCCTCTTGCAAACCAATAAGGCTAAACCAACCTGTTGTTTTACTTAAACTAATGAAATGACAGAAAATGGCCAATGCACATGACTTCATATCAAACTTCCCTGAAAAGTACAAAACTCACGTCGGAGAACGCGGGGTAAGGCTGTCAGGCGGTCAAAAGCAAAGAGTAGCTATAGCAAGAGCTCTACTGATGAACCCAAGAATTCTCCTGTTGGATGAAGCCACAAGTGCTCTAGATGCTGAAAGTGAACACCTAGTACAGGTCTGCTGCGAAATGTTCTTGTTTCATACTTATCATTGTGAATTCTGATCCATGGACACATTTTCAGGACGCAATGGATTCTTTGATGAGAGGCAGGACGGTGCTAGTCATTGCTCACAGGCTATCAACTGTGAAGACCGCAGACACTGTGGCTGTTGTTTGTGATGGTGCAATTGTTGAAAGTGGAAGACATGAAGAACTTCTTAGCAGGGATGGTGTCTACACTGCACTAGTGAAGAGACAGCTGCAAGATACAAGAACAACATAAGCCAAAACACCCTTTTCTTCCTTCCTACCACTATACTCAGAGAGCTCCCCGATTTCCGATTTCTGATACTAAATTTTCGATTTTGTGTCGGATAGATCTTTGAAATTTCAAATTTTATGTATAATAGATAATTTGTTCGGTCAATGATTTTAAAAAGTGATAGACATATTAACGTAAAATTGAAAGTTTATATATGTTAAACGTTGAACACTGTAAACTACTCGCACTCTTTATTAAGACCAATCGAGAAAGGATTACAAGATACTCGGTAGAATACCACTACACTTTGCTCTAAATTATCTGCTCGTTTATTAATAAAATTTCTAAATTTTTTTAGTAAAATATTTAGGTATGATTGCTGGCTTAGAGAATAGAGATCGCGGGTAGCCCAGCAGTCCAAGTATAAACCTGTTTTCCAAACTCCCAGCCGGAGCTCTCTGTAGACCATAATCAAGGAAAACATGAACAAATTCTTTTCTCGCAAACTTGCATCAAGGCTTTCGAATTCCTATGGGAATTCTCACTATTGCAGGGATTGCGCTTCTTTTGCCACACAAGTGCGAACCGGTAACCAAAACCACTTCTATGGCTCCTTCATCACTCGACCGGTCAAGGATCACTCGCGTTCATGGAGTTCACATCGAAGTTTTGCCGAGAAAGTTCATGGGGTTTTCTCAGGCCCGGTGGTCGGAAAGCGATTCATATTGAGTCCTTCAAACACCCTTTTCAAGGGGTCCATTAAGAGTCTAGTAGGAAGGTCTCTCTTTATGGGAAGCCCATTTTCGAAACTGAAATTTCAGTTGAAACCAGGTTTTGATCATCGATGGCCAGGCAGGTAATGCGTCTGCTCTGCTAGTAACTTCTTTTAATCGCTGAAGAATGTGAAGTTCTTTCATATACAAATGAATTCGTACCTGAAGAGTGTGAAGTTCTTGTTCTTCATTCAGTGCTGAATATCTAGTTTCCATAATTTCATTTTCGACGGTGAATTCGAATTTTCCCAATTGCATTGTCCTGTTAAAGTTTGCAAACCATTATGCACTACAATATATTGAATGATTGCATGAGCAATTGGGAAATCTGATTAGTTCAAGAACAATTGTTATGCTGATTACTACTTGTTGGCATGAGGAAAGTGTGGAACTTCCAACTTCGTCAAATAAGTTTCAAGCACCCCAATCTTTAGATGCCCCCCGTAGCATAAGAGACTCTTACCTAGATTAGTGCTTGCTGTTTTGAAGCTTCCTTCTTTGTTATTTTAGAATTAGCATTGTTATTATCATGGGTTACTTAAGTTATTGTATAACATATCAAAATAACTTATTAGCCTTCTAGATTTGAATAGGCTTGGTGGGTCTTTTAGTATTGAATACATAAAACAGGTTATAATCATTTGAACAAAGGGGAGGATACTTGGTACCTGATAAACAGTGTTGATTATCTGGGGAAGTCCTTATTTTTGTTTTCCTATTCACAGGAGGGCATGGTTTCAAAGGCTGACGGCTAATGATGTAGTGTTGGGCTTGATTATAGCTAATGTTGCTGTTTTCCTCCTCTGGCGGATTGCTGATCCTATCTTTATGTCAAAAAACTTTACTGTGAGTCCTTGATTGCAATTACATGCCTCAGAATTGTAGGCACCGATAGACATTATTTCTTCTCACCGATTTTGGTTATGATCCATTTCTCTTGAATTGAGAGACTATTAATGTTCCATGGGAGCTCTTAAGGGGCCATTCTTGAGGGAATCAGGATCCATGGGAGTCAATAATGTCCAGAAATCTAGAATATGGGTAATTGCATGTCTAGAAATCAAGAATAATCGTGTTTGTTTGGCATGATAGATTCATGAAAATTTTGTAATTATGGCTGAAAATATTATTACCTATGTTGCCAATTCAAGGACACCAATTACCATTCCAAAAGTGGATGGTTCGATCTCCCACCCCGCAATTGTTGAGCGGAAAAAAAAAAGGATACCTATGTCTGTTTTGCTAGAATTGTCCATATAATTGTATAAAATATCAATTTGTTCTACTAATGCCTCTATAATTTGAAACTAGAGGATTTGGATTAATGATAGGATATCCATCTTTAAAACCCATTTCATCTCACTGATATCCAAATCACCCCTCCATTGGCATCTCAAACACCAAAGATGCTTAGTAAACCACATTCCTTGGAAGAGAAACATGAGATTTGACATATCCACCACATGGACGTTCAGAACTTCTCAAGATGAATGGCCCCCGAAAGTTGTGAGATCCCACATCGATTGGAGAGGGGAATGAAACATTCTTTATAAGGGGGTGGAAACCTCTCCCTAGAGTTTTAAAAACTTGAGGGGAAGCCTCGAAGGGAAAGCCCAAAGGGGACAATATCTGCTAGCGGTGGGCTTGAGCTGTTATAGTTATGATCAACTAACACCACTAGTAGTTTTTTTTTTTTTTTTTTTTTGTCAAATTGATAAACATGGTTTGAGAAATATTTGTGGCAATGTTACAATATTAGATGCCGTTTTGGAAATTTTAAATTTCAAAGCTTGGTACTTCAATTCAACTGTTCTCTGTTGGCAACATTATATTTTCAATATTTCAATTTTCTCTACACAGATCTCTGTAGAAAATGTTAGAAGCGGACGCATACATACATTGATTACATCAGCCTTCAGTCACGTAGAAATTGGCCATATAGTATCCAACATGATTGGACTATACTTCTTTGGGATGAACGTATGGCTATCTTTCTTCGAACTTCTACTAGGTCCTGATTTTATTTGTTTTATTTTCTCTGTTTATACGTGGGTGGCATATATACATTTTTTTTTGTTATGATCTTTACCACTTTCCTCTTTTTGGCTTAGATTCTGATCTTATAGTTATTTTTTTAACACATAATCTTGTCAGTATTATCTCACTTTGAGGTAGCTATGATAATATAATATATTTTAACAGCCAAATTTGACCATCTATCTTAGAGTTATGCCTTGTGAATAAAAAGAATTCTGAAGAAACTTGCTTCGATAAATATTGATTAATGAACGATAGTGTGCCTTGTATGCTAATTTTAGAGTTGACATTGGATTTGGAGTAATATATTTCTATTCAAGTTGTTGTCGGGTGAGCTTGGTATGACTTTTGGATGTAATGTGTTCATCTTCAGTAAAAGTATTTAAAAAGTTCTAAAAGTGCTCACCTAAGATTGTGCATCCCATACTAACTGTTAGTCTACTTATGAACTACAACCCAGTCTATTCTGTTTGTCTCAAGAGTTTGTATGCTGCTTCTGAAGTTAGCTTTAATGTTTTGAATTCGTCTTTCCAGAACATAATAATACCCCGTTCGTGTTAAAACTGACCTTTATCATCCTTTTTAGAATTGATACTTGATCTTATATATTTTGCCTTTAACAGATCGGTAGAGTATTTGGTCCTGAGTTTTTATTGGGATTGTATCTGGCTGGAGCAATTGGCGGGTCAGCATTTTACTTGGCACATCATCTGTTTCAAGCATCATCCTCAAAGGTATGCAAATTTTTTCCAAAGAAATTGTGTATGGGCTCAGTTCGTTCATTCAAATTTCTAGGACGCTTATCTTGCAAAACATTGTTTGCTGGTTTTCTGCTTTCTACAGAGCCGGCCATTTTGGGGCAAGGATCCCGCACGAGCACAAGGATTGGTATGCTCTTGGAAATCCTTCTGGTTCTTTACTTGGCTCATTACCTTTCCAACTACAGAAGCCCTTCTTATTCTCTGTGTTTAACCTTACATTGTACTGATCACCTTCAACGTCCGAACGTCAGGATACTTATTAGAACTTGAATATGATTGGTATTCGTTTTGAATGATCTCTTAGGGTGCAAGCGGAGCTGTAAATGCTATCATGCTGCTTGATATCTTCCTCTTCCCAAAGTCGACCCTCTATCTTGAATTCTTTATACCTGTTCCTGCCATCTTACTGGTAAGCTGAACTCTAACTAGCACAAAGATTCACAGTCCGCTGTGAAAAATCCTGAAATAGTTCTTGTGGTTTCATTACAGGGCATTTTTCTCATTGGAAAAGACATGTTGAGGATTCTAGAGGTTTGATGCTTAATTGAGAACACCTTCAGTTCTTTTCTCTGTTGCATATGGCTGAACTCCTACTGTTAAAATCTGTATGGTCTCTGCAGAATGACAGCCAAATTTCAGGATCTGCACACCTGGGGGGTGCTGCAGTTGCAGCCTTAGCCTGGGCCCGAGTTCGCCGGGGACGTTTCTGAATATCAAAAGAACTTTCGTACTCGCAATCCAGATTTGATGCAACAATGCACATCATCATCTTCTTTCCCATTTCTCTCATTCTACACTACCTTCATTCTAGTGTATAGAAGCTGAAAGAGTTTTCAGGGCTTAATTGGTTTAATACATTTATATTTCATTACACAGTTTGTTCATTAAACTTCTGATTGTTTATATATGTCACGCTCCCTACCTAATGGTAATCCATTAAACTTCTGATAGACCCTGTTTGGAAACATTGACAAGCTCATTCACGACTAGAATTAAATTTTGGCCTGGATAAGCCGAGGGTGGAGACCCATTGATTTGGCATGTCATTTTCTCAATTATGATGAACTTAAATTTGTTTAGTATTAATGATACAATTTGATGGGATGGTAATTGATATCTCCTAGAACTTATGATTTCAGAGGAACCAAAAAGTTGTTCATTGTCTAATCTTTTATGAAAATTATGATACTATTACGAAATACTACAAATGTCTCGAAACTTGTAACGTAATATTCTTATAATATATATATAAGTAAAGGCTAATATTCTTATAATATATATAAGTAAATGCTTTACAATTTTCTCGATTACAATTTTTGTTTTTTTTTCTCATTCTTCGAATGAGTTAGATAACAAATTTTAAAGTTCATTGTGTATATAATTAACATAAAAATAGTAAATTTATGAGTTAAACAGTCAAGATGATAGTGTTATAGGTTATGAAAGAGAGTGAGAAGCATGTAATTTATTTGATAATGGAAAAAAATCAGAGGAGAAGATCGATGGTCAGTGAGCCGCCGATTCGCAAATGGGCTGCCCCCGTGAAAAACGACGGCGCTACATCCAACAAAAGAAGGGAAATTTTGAGCTGCCCTCTAACGATATTCAATGCTACGGTCTTCTTTTTTATGTCCTGCCAATTATTGATTATTCCCTGTTCCTCTGCGTTCGATCCCATGTTCGATCTGTTAAGTCTCTTTGTCTTTCTCTCGGATTTACCCAATTTCCCTTTTAATTTTTTACTATTGGGTCAGGTTCTGATGGGAATTCGAACTGGTTTTCTTTGTTTTGAGATGGGTTTGACTTGTGCTGCTTGTTGCTCGTTTGTTCTTTACAGTACAGATGTAGACTATCTTTCCCATAACTTTTGAGAATTATCTGAGTTTTGCTCGTTTAATCGTTACTGTTCTTGATTTTTCACTTCAATTTGTGTTGTTTTGAGGTCAATAAGAGGGCGAATCTTTATGAAGCTTTGGAAATGAAGTTCCGCAATTGTGTTCTTATTTAACCTCAAGATTAACCCATGTCGTGCTATTTGCTGATATAGTTTAGAGTCAGCTCCTTGAACTTTTATTGCCGTTCTTTTTCTGGTATATGTCTGATTATATGTATATATGGCTTTGTTCTGTAAGCTGCTGTGCTTTGAAATTTTTGCTTTTAACGACCCTATGCTTGGTCTGAACTGGAGTTAGGCTATGTCTTCTCATTGATAAACATGTATGATTAGGCATTGAAAAGAGATATTTTGATTTTGCTGACCATACGTTTTATATACGTCAGATAGGAGACGATTCCCTCAAGGAAAATCTTACATTTTTGCACACAAGAGGATATAGTGCAGGATTTCTGCAAAATATCTGGAAAGATTGGTCATGGATGTTTCAGAATGTGACACAAGCGAAGGCTTGGAGCATAAAATGAAAAAGAGAAAGCAAGAACAGTTTGATAATGTTCCTGTAGGAAACAATATGGACAGTGTTTGTTCTGGTTCCGAAGATGCATCTTCAATGGATAAAATCCTCTCTGAAAATGATTCTGCTTCTGCCATGTTCATTATATGCTCGAAGTTGGAATCTGAAACAGAAAAGATGTGTAATTCAAAAGGAAATGTTCATGAAAAGAAGCAGGACGATGACCGAAAAATGTCCGAGGATATGGCAACAGAGCATGAAAATATAAATGGCTCTGGTGATCTTATCCTGAATACAGCAGTTGTAAAACAAAATGTTGCTAGATTTAGTGTTGAAATGGAAGAGCCAAGTTCCATGGATACTTACAAAGTAGAGTCTGGAATCAATGAAGATACAGGTGGTATTAGAAATCATGATGATCATGAAAACGTTGTCAATGTTACCGAAGAACTGAGCGAGGAGACGATAGATGCGAGGAAGGATTGTCATTCTAGAGAACAATTCTCCGACTCTGGTAATCATTTTCCATGTAATGAGCAGGAATACGAGAGGGATCGCTCATTGAAAAGTTCCGATGTAGAACAGATAAATGGGGGAGGCGCTGTGGAGGAAGCTTCTGTTTTCGGTTCAGTTAGTGAGCATGATGATGAAGCTTCATCAAGCAAGGAACTGATTATATCAACTCGTTGCTGCGTGCCTCCTGAACTGGATAATGCTGAAACTGTGAAGGAAGAAGTTGTGTGTTTCTCAGGTTCTGGTGAGACGAGCAGTGGTGTTGACGCTATCATCGAAGAGAAAACTCCGACGCTAGCATTGGATACTTCAGAGAAAGGAGATTCTATTGGTTGTTCAAGGAAAAAGCTTCTTGTTCTCGATGTAAACGGCCTGCTAGCAGATTTTATTTGTTACGTTCCATATGGATATAAGCCAGACCTTGTAATTGGACAAAAAGCAGGTGATAATCGTCATCGACAATAACATTCTTTCGTTTTCCATTTTCCTTGAATTGACTTATTTCTCTGTTCCAGTGTTCAAGAGGCCATTTTGTGACGATTTTATTAAGTTTTGTTTCGAAAGATTCGAGGTGGGCGTTTGGTCATCAAGAACTCGGTAATGCTCTATTGACAACTTAATATACCTTTACACACTACTTTTGCTGCATTGTTTGATTGTGAATTGTGAATCATCCACAATTCTGCAGGAGAAATGTGGACATGGCCATAGATTTTCTAATGGGAGACTTCAGACAAAAATTACTATTCTGCTGGGTAAGGCTACTTACACATATAGTATAATATATTGTGACATACCCAAATAATATATATGTTTATATTCCATTGGGGAGAGGGTGATTGTTGTATACTTTTCAGTGGCTTTGTTGAAGTAAGAAATGCAAACAATGTGTTTAGAAGTAGTTAAGATATGGGTTATTACTGTACATTGATTCAAAATTATCTCATATGAAGGTGTGACTCTGGGCTAATGCTGAAAGTTGTGAAACCTGTGGTGCTTCTAAAAGGTTAAGAGTTGTTTCTTATTTTATAAGAAATCCTAGACCCTCTTTTCTTTTCTTTTTTATAGGAATACCCACTGATAGAGACACCTATATCCTGGGAGGCAAGGCAACCTCTGTTAAGTGAATCTTTTTTTCGTTTCACGTGTCATAATTTCATCATCTTTATACTACGTTTCTTGTCTCACTGAATCCCGGACTTCTTTTTGTACCTTGTGCTTAAGTTCCGAAGGACTGTTGACGGCCTCGGTCATTTGCTTCAAAAAAAAAAATCAGAGGAACTAAAACTAATGAAACCAAGTAATGTTTTTGTGAGATTCCACATCAGTTGGAGAGGGGAATGAAGCATTCCTTATAAGAGTATGGAAACCTCTCCCTAACAGACGTGTTGTAAAACCTTGAGGGAAAGCCCGAAAAGGAAAGCCCAAAGAGAACAATATCTGCTAGCGATAGGTTTGGGTTGTTACAAATGGTATCAAAGCTAGACACCGAGCGGTGTGCCAGCGAGGACGCTGGCCCCCAAGGGGGGTAGATTGTGAGATCCCACATCGGTTGGAGAGGGGAACGAAGCATTCCCTATAAGAGTGTGGAAACCTCTCCCTAACAGACGCGTTTTAAAACCTTGAGAGGAAGCCCAGAAGGGAAAGCCCAAAGAGGACGATATCGCTAGTGGTGGGCTTGGGCTGTTACAAATGGTATTAGAGCTAGTCACCGGACGGTGTGCCAGCGAGGACGTTGGGCTTCCAAGGGGGGTGGATTGTGAGTTCCCACATTAGTTGGAGAGGGGAACGAAGCATTTCTCATAAGGGTGTGGAAACCTCTTCCTAGCAGACACGTTTTAAAAACCTCGAGGAGAAGCCCACAAGGGAAAGCTCAAAGAGGACAATATCTACTAGCTGTGGGCTTGGGTTGGTCAGTAGTTTTCAAGTCTATAACTCGTATTAGTTCATTTATATCTGGCATGAGATAATGTATTAGAACTGTTTCGTGAACTAGTAATTTATCTATCACAAATATTGATTAAGAGGGTCATGCAGGTTTTGGGAAAAGTTTGATCATTCAGTTCTCTAAACCATACACAGTTTTCTAACGTCAAGTCATTTCATATGAGTGTGCCATCATTCAAAAGTAATGTCTTCTGCTAAATCATGGTACCATGCCTTTTCTTTTTGGTCATCTAACCCTGCTCTCTACAGGATCAGTCGCATTGTACCGACACCACGTTCTCGACCGTTGAGAACAAGCACAAGCCTTTAGTCTTAAAGCAAATCAAGAAGCTGTGGAAATACCTTAAGCCACGAGAGTTCAATGCATCAAACACTCTACTGTTGGATGATTCCCCACCCAAGGCATTGTGCAACCCGGTAGACGTCTCATCTCTCCTTCCTTATTTTAGTTCCTCGTTTCATTTTCTGAACGAGGTCGTTCCCCCTTCTTTGCACTCCAATCTAATGGCTATCTAACGGGCATTCTTCGTTTTTCGGGTGCTTGTTATTGTGTAGGCAAACACTGCAATTTTTCCTGTAACATATCGGTTTAGGGATACTGACGATACGTCGTTAGGTAACTAACTGCTTTTAAGCTTTACAATATCATGATAGTGCCAAGTTTTTGTGCTTCATCCATAGTTCATGTCTTGACGTTGGTTATTTAGCAAGTCATCTTCTACACAAATTTTGATTCAAATTGTTACTTCTAAGTGATCTTTCCTATTCGTGTTACTCCTGCTGCACATCATTTCTTACGATTAATGGTTCACGATAGGACCGGGGGGCGATCTTCGGGTTTACCTGGAAGGTTTATCAATGGCAGAAAATGTTCAAAAATACGTCGAGCAGAATCCTTTCGGTCAACGTCCCATTACAGAAAAGAACCCGTCTTGGAAGTTTTATAGGCGGATCATATATTTCGTTGAGCGCAGAAACGATCAGGAGGATGCCAATTCCTTCATATGGAACTGAAAAAGGTAAACTTGAGAGGCATTTTCAATCTTTTTGGTATATCCCTTTGTATGGATGGAAAAGGTTTCATACGTTAGTTCCCCTCCTGATGTTGAGGGGTCTTTGATGCATGAAACCATCTATTTCTAACCTTAGTTTCTCTTTGGTTAAAAAACATGAATGAATGAAAAGTCTTATGCTGGTAATTGATGAACTTTGTCATTTGCTTTAATATTACCTCATAAACGTTTTAAATCTATCTTTGAACTAGAAATCCTTTCGATTCTTTGAATACTCAATGATTCGATCCTTATTGATATTCGAATGAATGTTGAACTGATGGGCTGTTTGATTGATTATGATGGGGTGGATATTAAAAAGAAATCTGTATACTCAATTATTTCAAAGAGGCTTTGCAGGCAAACAATGGTAGCAAAGTATATTCTAGTTTGATTCATCATGTGCAGCAAAAGATGTTGTTGGATTCATATGCCCTCGCAAACCAACTACAACATCCTCGCCAACTCAAGCCTCTTCAACAACCTCTCTCTTTCTTTTTTTTTTGAACTAACTTAAATAATTTGCGAAATATTCTCTCAGTGTTTCTTTCTATGTTCATCATCCTTCACAAAACTATTGACCGACCACTCTGTAATAATTTAGTCAATTTGAACATTACTCAACTCAAAAAATGATATAGATTTGAACTTCTTGCTTTCACGTGTTATTGATCTTGCATTAGTGTTCGAGGCTAGTATGGACTAGGGGACTTTTTTATTTGGTCGCTACTCTCCCGTACTTTTTGTCCCAAGAAAATAAATTTTATGGAAGAAATTTCTAACCCCCTGAATCATAGGTTTATGATAATTCAATATTATTTTTCATCTCCCAAATTAACGATGACACCATAACTTAATATTATACCTCCATTTTCATCCATCATTTTCCGTTTAAAGTAAAAAGTCTTTATTAATATATTATACTTAACAAAAGCGAGATTTTTTTTTAATATTCGAATTATTAAGGTACTTTTAAGGTGGTACCATGCACCTAAAGCCACCCAAATAATTTGGTCCATGTTCACTCAATTGCAAACAATACCCATATCATGAAGATGATGAAATTATTGATTGTATGTGTTTATAGGGCTGAAAATCCCACCATTTTGGGCTTCATAATTCTTCCACTCATTGAGGGGTTTTGAAGATGATAAAATATTATTGGTTGAGGATTGAGATAGATAGAGCCTTGAAAAGGTCATGATATCAAAAACACACATATTCATGCAATGAGTAGCAAGCATTGCATATTGTTCCATGGAACATGGCTTAGAATGATATTGATTGGTTAGTTGGTGGTGTCCTAATCTTTCCTAGGCATCCCACATGCCATGCAAAACACCCTTTTCTCCTTCTTTCTTTTCGGATATCATGTACGTCCGCATTTTCGATGCTCTCATTTTAAAGATCGATACTATTTTATATATTTTGTATACTTTTTGTACGTTTTCATTAGTAATATTGTCATTTCGATCCATGTTTTTAGATATCAAACAATAAAGTTTCTTAATCCATTGACGCCTTATAATTCGAAGTTCTATAATACATCATTTCTAATGTTTTGGCCATATTATAAATATATAAATTTTATTTCATTTATTGTGTTATGTGAGAGATTCGGTTTAAATTGTATTTTAAAAATTTTAAACATAAAAGTTCCGTTTAATTAAAAATAAAAAATTTACAGATGTACTAAACATTTTTTAAAGTTTATATACAAGTTTTTTGTGCCCGTAATAACAAGTTTTAGACCTATCACTACAAGTCGTGATATGTGTCCTAACCAATTGCATTTTTATTATTTGAAATTTTTAAAAGTAATTAATAATATTAAAAAGGAATGTCTCCATTGGTGGGTCTTCTTAGAGCGTTGACTTTTTTTTATTTATTATATGAGTATAAAAAGTCTTTATCATTTAAATTCATTGTATTATATATATTGGGTTGGTTAGAATAAATCTTTTTTAACAATAATTAAACTACTCCTTGATTCTTAATTACTACCTAATTGATTTCATCATTATAATACAAATTAATTAGGTTGTGATTAAATAAACAAAAGTTAAACAAAATAAAATAAGATTTTTTTTGTTCATGTTATATTCAAACTCTTCATTTTTGGATTAAGAAATAAACTCACCAAACATACATTTCCTTGATGCTCGTAATTTGAAAACGAGAGATCGAAGGTTAGAATGTTCATAAGAAACCGAACACTAAGCCTTGCCCAAGGTCCCAAATTTATGATAAGGACTAATGTAGAGCTTGAATTCATGTTGTTTGAGTTAGTATCATCACATCAGCTGCAGCCATTTCAGGGATATAGCTACTTGAACAAGGTAAAGAGGATTCAATTCAATGGAGTTTCTATTTTTTCTTTCCCCCAATATCTCTATGGTAAGCAAAATTCCCCTGTTTCTCTCTATAGATGGAGAGTACTGACAAGCTCACATGCACATGTAGACAGCTCTTGACCCACTCCAATACCCATTCCCACATGGAATTTGTGAGATGGGGAGCTCAGGAACATCTGACCCACATTCTCTCTCTCCCTCTTTCTCTCTCTTCCGCTTCTCTTATTTCGCTCCTCTAAAAAAATCCCAAGAAAGAGAACAACCTTTTTTGCTTGGAACCCTCAATTGGGTTGTGCTTACATTTGTTCTTGGAAGATTGTTTTTCACACCTGTTCATAAATCCTCTGTTTCTTCCCTCGCCATTCGTCGTTGACCTTAACCCATTGGCTCCTTCTCTTTGTGGATTCTTCTTCGTTGCTGCTAGGAATCAAGATTTGGGAAATTTGTGAGGAACCCAGAAGGGAATTTTGGGATTTGGGTGCAAGTTTTTGTGGGATTGGGTATTTACATCGCGAGCTGAGCTGTAAATTGCACTGTTTCTGAAGCTGTACATATAACCCGAGAAGGGATTTTATTTGAGTGGAGAATCTGTTTGGAGCATTTTATTTCAGGCTTTCAAAGTTCTTTATTCTTCTTCCCTTTTGGTTTTTGGACCATATACGACTCAGTGGAATTTGGGGAATGAGATTTGATTCCTTCTGCAGAAAGTTGTATGTCTTTTTAGTGATAGAAGGGTTCTTCGAGATGGGTTTCTTTCTGGGTTGAAGAACTGGTTAGAATATCCATTGCAGTAGCCATTAGATTGTTGATATATCGAACTCGAAGATGGCTGCAAAGCTTCTGCATTCTTTAGCTGATGAAAATCCAGATCTGCAGAAGCAATTAGGATGCATGACTGGGATTTTGCAGTTGTTTGATCGTCAGCATATTCTGGATGGAAGACATATGAAGCACAAGCGCCTCCCTCCTGGTATTTCCCTATCTGAATCTGCTTTATTGTCTTATAGTTTTGGATGTTTTGATCACTTTGATGCATCTTGTTTAAGTGCACAGTTCTTCTGAGAATTGAAAATGCCACTTCTGAGGGTTGTTTTGTTTTTCTTTCTTGTTACTGTTTTATGAATATCTCTGTGATTGGTGCTCTGTGGAACAATAAAGAAAACATGCTATACTCTTCATAATTATGTGTCTAATCCAAGGATGATCCTTTGAGCTTATATTATTGAACTTCGGATAGATTACTTCTGTTTGAGCCACTCCAAAGGAGTTTCATAGTGTAACAGCTCAAATCCACCGTACCTGGTATATATCTGGATGAGTATCAGTTCCGTTGCGTAACTCTAAAATACGCGTTTTAAAATCTCAAGGGGAAGCCCGGAAGGGAAAACCCAACGAAGACAATATCTGCTAGCGATAGGCTTGGGTTGTTACAAATGGTATCAAAGTCAGGCACCGGTGAGAGTAGGGCTAGACCCTCTCCATAGTAGACGCGTTTTAAAAACGTTGAGGGAAAGCCCAAAGAAGACAATATCTACTAGTGGTGGGCTTGGGTTGTTACACATAGTCATTTAATCGGTTGTTACTTATAAATCCTTTGGCAATCTTGTTTTCCTGTCATTTTGTGAAGCATATGGCTTGAGCAGAATAGTATAATCTTTCGAGGAGCGGAAAGGTCCAGTAAGAAGTTTCGAGAGGCGATTGGATTTAACTCGTCTTTGTAGGTGTTTGTGGTATGCAAACTGATAGCATGCCAATTTATTTGCAATCTTGTCTACTGCAGGCACTTCTCATCTAGATATTGGTAGCACAGGAAAAGAGTACAATGTCTTTCAGAGAGAGGCCACTGTAAGTCTCCTAATGACCATTCTCTAAGCCGATTAGTTTACGAAATTATAATTATGCTTAAGCGTTTAAGTTACGGTAATTGGAGTTTTCCTGGATCTTAATCTATGAAATCGTGTTCTTGCAGGTCATGTCCCTAAATGAGAGTTTCAATGAGAAACAAAGGCTTAATAAAGAATTATCAAGAGCTTCTTTCTCTTCTTGCTCATCTTCCTTATCCTCTAGTGAGTACAACAAAACAGCTCCATCGCAAGCTTCGTCGTTTGATCAGATACTCTTATCAAGAACGCCCTCAAGGGATTCTGTAGCAAACCAGTCAAATACCTCTCCTCGTGTCGGGAAGCAACACCTTGATCTTCGAGATGTTGTGAAGGATTCTATGTATAGGGAAGCTAGAACGTTGTCGGTCAAAACATCTACTAATGAGGAACTACTGAGTCGTTCTATGAAGCTTAGAGACTCTCCAAGGCCTTCACAGCTATCCCAATCTGCAGATGGGGCTTGTAAGGTTGATACAAATTGGAAACAAAAGATGCCAATTGATCTAAAGGAGTCTCTTCTAGTTCTTGCTAAGCTTCGAGATGCACCATGGTATTATAATGAAGCCATAGAGCACGAACGACCGTTTCATGAAGTGAAAAATGGATCTTTGCCATCATTCTCGAGAGATGCTCCTCGGTTTTCTTGTGATGGGAGAGAGGTTGATCGATTGTCCTTTGAATTGCGAGATACCGTTCGATCAGCTCCAAAATTTAAGGACTTTCCAAGACTCTCATTGGACAGCAGGGAGAGTTCAATTCAGGATTCCAAATCTGTGTCAAACTCTATTAGACTTTCAAAGAACTTGCACGGTAGAGACCCTTCTGATCCTCCAAAACCGTCAGGATCTCGAAAGCATCCTCCTAGTGTCGTGGCTAAGTTAATGGGATTAGAAGCACTTCCAGGTTCACCTTTGGCTAGTGATACTCAAGTTAAAGGTGACCCTTTTGTTAGCTCATTGGATGGCACAAGCTCTATCAGGCCAATTAGAACTTATGACTCTCCTCAGAACATATTGAAAGGCCCGACTTCACCACGATGGAAGAATCCTGATTTAGTCATGAAACCTATACCAAATTCGAAGTTTCCGGTAGAAGTTGCGCCATGGAGGCAGCCAGATGGAGGTCGAGCCTCTCCCAAACCTACTCTAAAGAATGCAAAAGGATTAGCTGGATCGTCTGACCACTTTCCTTCTGTTTATAGCGAAATCGAGAAAAGATTGGAAGACTTGGAGTTTAAACATTCAGGGAAAGATCTTAGAGCACTAAAACAGATCCTTGATGCTATGCAACCAAAGGGGCTTTTGGATACTAGAAATGAGGAGGAACCTTCTAAAAGTGGAACTCAAAGAGACAACGAACCAAAACGGGAAAGCGCTAGCGTTAATTCTAGGTTGATCAACGAACAAAGTCGGAAAAAGAACCAAAAGGCTGCAACAACTAGCAGGCCTGATCCTTCTAGGTGTAGGGAATCTCCAATTGTGATCATGAAACCAGCAAAACTTATAGAAAAATCTGGAATTCCAGCTTCATCTGTTATTCGAATCGACGGCCTTCCTGGTTTCCCCAAGCTTGAGAAGGCTTCACATGGCAAGAAGAACACCAGTGGTAGCCGAGCAATTAAAGATACGTCGCCTGAAACTAGTCACAAGGACTCCGGTGCGAGTTCCACCAAAAAGAAAGACAATGCAAAAAATGTAAGACCAATGCATTCTTCTTCAAAGCCTCAACAAAACACCATTAGTTCAATAAAAACCTCAGGGTCTGTGAGCCCAAGACTGCAACAGAAGAAGGCTGAGCAAGACAAACGATCTCGACCACCAACTCCTCCATCCGACACAAATAAAACTAGATGGAAATCCAACCGAAAAGGAACTGATTCAGGTTCTCCCGTTGGAAAACCGAGAGTGAAACCTTCCCATGTCTGCCAAATGGATGACCAATTGAGTGAAATAAGCAACGACTCGAGAACTTTGAGTAACCAGGGTGATGACATATCTCAACTATCTGACAGTAATTTATCCTTGGACTCAAAGACAGATATTGAAGTCACCAGCAGCGAGCTTCCATCTGACATAAATGGCAGCCATATTTTACAAATGAAAACTTCAAAGGACTCGGATTCTCGCTTAATGGAAAACGTCGGTGACTTTTTCATTTTATTTTCCCCTCTACTACGTCTTTTAGATTGTTTCAGAAACTCAAATTTGAGATTTTTCATTTTGTGACTTGCAGGCAGAACTTGCTACACCTGCTCCTGAACATCCTAGTCCGATCTCCATTCTCGATGCTTCTATATATAGAGACAACGAACCGTCTCCGTCTCCTGTTAAGCAGACAAAAACCCTCAAAGGTGATCAAATCTATCACCAAAAACAACAATCCTTTTTTATGATCAATCATGATATGAAGCTTCAATTTAATCCCTTCTAATACTGTTTGATGCTTACATTTCAGGCAATAGGGAGTTGGGCTCTGGAAATTGTGGTGAATATCAATGGAGTGCCACAGATAACAGTGTGGAGCCTGGTCTTAGCACAGAAATCAACCGCAAGAAGTTGCAAAACATTGACAACTTGGTTCAGAAGCTCAGGCGCCTGAACTCTCACTATGATGAAGCAAAAACAGATTACATTGCATCATTATGTGAGAATACTGACCCAGATAACAGATACATATCTGAAATATTGTTAGCTTCTGGCCTCTTACTTCGGGACCTCGGCTCAGGCTTGGCAACGTTTCAACTCCATCCATCTGGTCATCCAATCAACCCCGAGTTGTTCTTCGTTTTGGAACAAACCAAGACGGGCAGTTTGCTAAGAAAGGATGACTGCAGCTCTCATAAAGTTGCAGATTCAAAACTGAGCCAGGAAAAAGCTCACCGTAAACTCATTTTTGATGTTGTTAATGAGTTTCTTGCTAGGAAGTTGTCTGTTGTTGCTGCATCAACTGAGCCTTGGACAACATCCAGAAAACTAGCAACTAAAACTCTTAGTGCTCAAAAGCTTTTGAAGGAGTTATGTTCTGAAATAGAACAGCTTCAAACAAAGAAACCCGAATGCAGCTTCGAAGACGAGGACGATGGTTTGAAAAACATCTTAAAGGAGGATGTGATGCAAAGATCTGAGAGTTGGACTGATTTCTATGGCGACATCTCCAACATCGTCTTAGACGCTGAAAGATTGATCTTCAAAGATTTAGTCAACGAAATCGTATATGTCGGGGCTGCTCATTTACGCGCCAAGTCAGGCAGACGAAGACAGTTGTTTACTTGATTTATAGTTTCTTCTTTAACCTTCCTCCACCTCTATCTGATTTTACCTTTCATAGTGATGAAACTTTCATTTTTTTTCTATGATATATATAATGCTCAGAATCATTGTGATTAAGCATTAAGAAGTGTTGTAAAGATGGTTTACAAGCTTTCGAACCATGAACATTCTTGTTATGAATCAATATATGAAAAGATTTGAAAATGGTGAACGATTCTGAAAGTTGGTTCTAAAATGCTAAATTTATGTTTTAGTCCCTAATCTTTGGATTTTTCCCAATTTATTTCCTATTGTTTAATAGTTTTAAATTTAGAATAAATACTTAGAAAATTATGGGGGAATATCATAAATTTTTCCATTCAAATGCGTCTAAATGCAAAAATTGAATTTCAACTATATAAAAAGACTAAAATGGTTGTTATTTATTTCAATTAAAATGATATTGTTGACGATATTATTTGACAATATTATTTATAAAATCAATGTTTATACATCAATTGTCATACGATCTTTAAATGAAACAAGAAAGACTTAATTGTTCGTCTTATGAATAAAAAATATTTTTGAATTAAAATACTTATCAAACTCCATGAAAATTTGAATAGTATTTTTTAAAAGTCATCTCAAACACACCTTTAATTTTCACCGTTAGGAAGGTAAGAAGAAACTTCGGGTGGCATCGTCAATGGACAGAACAGCAACTGCTCGGAAGGTGAGGAAAATGAAGATGGATTGGCCTGATCCATTAATGGGAATGGAAAGCTTGGAGGGTCAAAATGGCAACAGTTTTCATTCATGGCGTTGGTTTGAAGTTGAAGAGCAGATAAAGAAGCATGGTTAGGTGAAGGAGACAGCTTCTGAAGCAAAAGCATCCCATTTTCTTCATGTTTGGCCTTCGCTGCAGCATCTGCAATATCAAAATGATGAAGAAACGAGGCATTTGGGTCAAAATCTTTTGGAAAATGGAGTGGTGGGAGCTTATCAATATCAAATCTTGCGACATCAATCAGCCAGTCTATGACTTTGCTGGGTCGGCTGAGGCCAAGTCTGTTCTGCAAATCATAAACTTGAATAGCAGTTGGAGCTGAAAGCCTAATCCTTCTGTCTCTTAAGCCCTTCATTGTGCAAACTTTGCTGTGCCTGTCTTTTCCTCCAAACAAAGGAGAAACTCTAAAAATTCTTGGATTGCCTCTAAGAAATGGCCCTTGCCTTGAAGGCCCCTTCTTCCTTCTGCCCTCCATTTGTTTTGCTTCAACATGAACGCCCTCTTGCTTCAATTTTGAGATCGTATTATTTACTGTTCCTGTCATTTCTTCAAAACAGAGCTTATAGAATGATACAAAAAATGATCTATAAGTTCCCTTTTCTTCGAACCAGATGGCTTTCAGGATTACAACAAACCCATATCAGATAAGAGAGAGAACATAAATTAGCAGCAAAGTGAAGGATTTTACAATCGCATATGGAGAAGGGAGAATGAATAAAGAAGATTGTTTGTTTAATATTGAGAACTAGGCGTCATATTACTAATGACTATTTATTTGCTTGCATTGATATGATGGCTAAAAGTCAACAAGAGAATTAAAAGCTTTATTAATTAGGGTGGGTTCGTAAAGAGGTGTAGAAGAGAGCCCTTATACGGAAGAAAAAATAGGGTAGGAAAATTTAGAGTCATTTGAGAGTGACTTCAGAGTATATTATAGCTTGTTTCAAAGGTAAAGGTGAATTGTGTGGTAATGGACATGCTACGCGAATAGATGAAGGACCAATTATATCGCCATAGACTTGTTAAGATACCTCAATTTTGGCTTAGTTTTCAAAAATCAAATGGTTATTCTACAATAATAGATCTGGATTTATAAGATGAGATTTCAAAAATAAATAAAATAACCCTAAAATTATGCTATTGGTAGGACTAAACACGCCTCCTCCTCCTTACCCTTCCACAGTCCACAGGGTCTATGTAATACTTGAGCAACCTATATACCCTCCTACATATCCTAGTTGCCAACTACCAAAATCCCTCGATATCTTCATAACATGATTCAAGGTATAAAAAGAGCACAGAAAGTGCAACTTATATCAAAAGAAAAATTGCAAAGAATATATGCCTAATAAAAAGTTTCCTGAGTCAAAAGAAAAATTGCAGCCAGAAGAGGATGTACAAGTGAGCCCGGACTGCAAATGATCATAGTCTAAACCAGAGTGGTGGAAAGAAAAATTGAAGACAAGGGAGAATTCAGTTCTTTATTCATATGTCCAGGGGATTAAAATCCCAGCCTTGTTATTGTTGCACAGTCAAAGACAAATAACACAAAGCTCAGGATATAACAATACTGATATGCAAGAAAATGTCCTAAAATTCAGGAGCAATGGAAGTGTTTCCTGGTGCAACATTGTTGCAAATGGTTGTAGTACAAGCAAATAACATTGCAAAAGAAACAAAAAAAAAATTGAATAAGAGTTCGAGGAGATGTACTTTATTGACGCCAAATCCCATGTCTAGTCTTGAGGTATAGGCTAGGCGTACAAACAACTATATCTAAAAAACCCACTCTCAGGTTAACAAAGACAGGCAGAGTAGAAGGATACAAGCTGGAGAGAACATTTCCCTGAACACAACGAACCTGGTAAAAAATCTGAAGTTAATAATGGTCATTTACAGGATTTTGCAATCAAAATTGACAATTATTAGACAATAAAACAAATGGGATCAGAATGCAACGGAATAACAGCAACAAAAATCACGCAGAAGACTGGGCAACAAGAGGAAAGAATCCATAGTGCAGCAAGCAGGTCATTAAAATATCATAGAAACCCACCAAATCTGATGAAAGAAGGACAACTTATTTATGTCAGAAAACTAGTACATACTATCATTCCAAGCAATAGCATTACCAAACAAAAGTCATTTTACTTCATAAAATTAATTCACTAGACCGCATTTATGTTCCTAATGATATGACCGCATTTATGTTCCTAATGATATAAAAATATTAATATCAAGTTGTCCTTTTTTTTAGGAAACAGTCAGTAACCCTTCATTGATACGATGAAATGGGAGACAAAACAAGTTCCTATCCAACGTTAATAACTACAAAAATCTCCTCCATTGATTAGCGAGGGGATGATAAGAATATAACAAGCGAAGTGCCATTTTATCCAATGTTAATAACTACAAAAATCTCCTCCATTGATTGGCGATGGGATGATAAGAATATAACTAGCGAAGTGCCATTTTATGAAACTGAAATACGCCACTACAAAATCAAATTATAGTCAACAGCCCACGTCTGATGAGACTCCCTATAGTCAACAGCCTACGTGTGCCTCCACCTCGACTACTACATCAAACTCCACCTGGAAAGGAAATTGAAGTAGCACGGTTGAGTATATAAAATATACTCAGTAACCAGCTTGCTAGTAGTTCATAGTTCGTTATCAGATTTTATTAACCTTAGTTAAGTCGTTCAATATTTTATTCTCGTTTGGGGGTTCGTTCCCCAGTATAGGCACTTTCTAGGCTACACCCTAGGTTTACTCATTCGATTTTCTTGGTTCTTGGTTCTTGGTCCTATCTGGACCTCACGCCCTCGAAATATTCTTAAGCTCTCTAGGTCTCCGGGTTAGTTGTTTCTGCTAGTCTCTTTCATCATCATATCTCTAAGTCTTTGAGGCGCAACCTCAGTATCAATCTCATAGGGTTCGTGCATGCTAAGACTCAACCAACTCTAAGGTGCAGTTGTGGACCCTTGCCGCTCGTGGCAGGTTCACCATTATAAAGCTAACTGGCAAGCTTTCTAATAGTCCCCACAGGGCACAAATCATACATCATATGCCAGTTCTATGGTTATTCAGACCCCTGACAATCGAGTCAGGTTTACGATTAGGGGTTAGCTGGTGAACCCCTAACCGTCCCCGTATAACCGCATAACTCACATGCATGAACAATAATCGTAACCAACTCGTAAGGTACAGTTGTGGACCCCTGTTACTCGTGACAGGATCACTACAGGAAGCTAACTGGCAAATTTCACCGTAGTCCCCACAGGGCACAGTCATAAGTCATAAAATATCATAGGCCAGTTCTACGGTTATCTGGACCCCTAACAATCGAGTTAGGTTCACGATTAGAGGTTAGTTGGCGAACCCCTAATCGTCCCCGTATAACTGCATACATCACAAACAGATGGAATAGAGACATAGCACCTAGGTTTACTCATTCGATTTTCTTGGTTCTTGGTCCTATATAAGGGCAACTTTAAGGAATACATCATCTCCTATTTCAAATTCGAGTTCCTTCCTTCCGGTGTTTGCATATTTCTTCTACAATTTCAACGCAAGGGAGTATCCATGTTCGGCTCTTTGAACACTGGAAAACCATGACATTCTCCTTATCTCCTCTAAGTACCTTTATGTCCACTTGTCTATTAAATAGGTGGATTTCCTAGTATGAAGTGTGTCGACTTCGCTAGTCTGTCAATGGTTACCTAAATCAATGTGCAACGTTCCCTTGTATTTGGCAAGCTTGAAATAGAATCTATTGTCATGTCCTCCCAGTTCCACTTTGGGATGCTCAAGGGCTGCGATAATTCTGAGGGTCTCTATCTTGTTGTCTTAACTTGCTGATAAGTCAGACATCGATTCACAAACTCTACTAACAACTACATCTATCATACCAATACGATAATTTCGCTTCTCTATCACACCTACTAGTGAAAATTTACTCTTGTGCCATATTCCTCTCAATACTTGTCCTCATGCAACACCCTTCTCAAGCGTGATCCAAGGTTCGTCCGAAATTCCCACCTTTTGTTGCTTTGTGAGTCAGCAAGGACGTTCCTTCACGATTGGCTGAAATGCCTCTTAGATGGCAAATCATCAGCTTATCTCTCCACACCTCTTATGGTGTACTTATTATTGGTTCTTCTCTCAGAATTGACCGATGTGTTACTAGCACTCATACCAACTATAGTGCTGGAATATCGAACTTCACGTCTCGTGATGGTCTTATAAACTCTTGATCGTATAATAAGTCTAGTTAAGGGTTCCATGCTTTTTGACTTGAGATCCTTCTCATTTATACTCACAAATTCACGCAATATTCATTCACATGATAGCTCATTGGACCGCAAAGAATTTCTGAACATCACACTGCCTGCCTGGCAATAAATAGCCAAACGTCTATACAGAACAGGAACAGTGCATCCACAAAGAATTTCTATAACTTCACTTGTGACTATCCAAATTAATTAAGAAAGGCTATTAGTTGTTCAACCTGTCTTTTCCTCTTTTTCTCTCTCTCTATCTCTTTCTTTTCTTTTTTGAAAAGGAGTGATTATTACTGGTTTTCCGGTAGAGAACAAAGATTCAAAGTTGTATCTCTTCCCGTGTCCTATATTGGTAGTGCATAAACAGCCTAGACCTAGTTTATACTTAAATCCCTAAGAGTAGAAAATGGGACAAAGAAATTGTCCAAGAGTCAGAAACCATGGCTAGGGATAAAACAGGATAGCAAATGTGATTTACGCAGCAAAAGTAGCGGGTTTCACTTATCCTAAGAACTTCAAGAAATGTGTGACATACAACTATAGCAGCATTATATTCAATGTAAGTTGTATGTATCATATGAAATTTCCAAAGAACAACCAAGGAATGAAAGCCAAATTCTAAAAGATCAAAATTCAAAAACAAAAAGCTATAAAGTCAAATCACTTCCTAGATCTTTAAGGTTCTGCTTATATTATGAACCAAAAATTGGACTAGCCCTCAGATCCACCGTTTGTTAAGGGGCAATGTATTCAGCTTTCCTACCATCTGCATTGACAATGATCCCAAAATAACCTATGTCATTTTAAACAAAAGGGATGGCTTGTACACTTAATAGCAAACGCACAACTTACGCAATTGACAGATTACTGACTTGTGCAAAGAAGATGAGTCAGACTACCTTTACGAGGGCGGGGGGTAAGCCAAGAACAGAACAGCAATATAATGCATGTGGTATTGATAAATTCAACTTCATACCCTAAGATGCCTTTAGCATTCGATCAATGACCAACGGGATCGCAAACCAAAAACCTAAATCCAAAGATCACGACATACGTAATCGGTTGTTGAATGGGGAAAAAATGAAACATAAAAGACTTACCATACTACTGATAACCACCTCCACGGGCATTTATATCCTCCTCGATCGCGGCAGTCAGATAAACTTTGGGGAAGTCAGCAGGGTCGAACTTCGTCTCCTTCATCATCTTCTCGACGTCAGGTTTCTTGAGGATGGTGCGTCGAATTGGAGGGCGATTCCGACGCTGGTCGCGGCTGTAATACTTAATATCAAAGACGGTCTCGGGATTGGAGGTAGGGACAATGGCTTTCTCCTTCGTAGTGGCGGGGCAAAAGACCCTGTACTCTATGGCACTCGGGACGGCCAATTTGTACTCTGGATCTGCACACGGGCCGGTGATCTCCCAAGGCTTCTTGATGTAGCGCTTTAGGGTTTGGAAGAAGGAGGAAGAAGCTTTGGCCATGGTGACGGTAGCGAAGCTGAGCGGAGCAACCCAAAAATTCTTCCGACGAAAAAACGAAACGTTTAGAGATACCCAATAAATTTTGTGAAACACTTTTCTAATTTTTTATGACTGAAAAAGATCCTAGCCAAAACCCAACGGTGCCTTTTATTTATTTATTTATTTATTTATTAGTAAAAAAAAGTTCTCACATTTTTATAATATATTTTTATTAATTATTGATGAATTAGATGAAAGGTTAAAACCATTCTTTTAATATTTTATAAGAAAAATTTTATTTTAATATATGATATTTTTTATTAAAATAAAGAAGCAAGTAATGAGACTTTATCATAGAATATAGAATATGCAATGTGAAATGTCTGAGTCATCCTGTGCCAAATCTGAATTATAAATCCATACATGAAACGGAACGGAGAGGGCTTTGGACATTTGAATTTGAATGAGCTTAGGATAGTAGGTCATATAATGTATGAAATTTTTCTGCCATTTTAATCCGCTGGAAAATGATATATTTCAATAATTGCAGTATACAAAACGACGACGTCGAAGGAGACGAAAGGTGGCACCTACAATTCATTCCCACGGCAGGAAAACTCCACAGCCGAAATTCAATTGGATCTCTGCAAATTGGACACCAAATTCGACGCAGCAAATGCCGCTGAGCCGCCCACGATTGAGACCAGAGCCACCGCCGCCTGCAACGCGATTTCCCAAACACTCTCCTCCGGCACCAAATACACGCATGAAGGCCCCAATAGCAACAGCCCCAAGCTCAGACTAAATAGCGCCCCGGGAGTTCCCGGATCCGTCGCCGCCGATAAAATCCCCAATTCCTCAGCCTTCGACAGAAGCCCTAATTTCTCAATCGACGACAGAGACAACCCGGCCTTCTCCGCCGCAGACAGCAGGCCAGCCTTCTCCGCCTTGCTCAGTAGCTTCAATTGCTCCACCCTCGTCAGTAGTTTAATCGGCGGCGAGGTCGAGAGCGAGATGCTACTCCTCGGTCCTTTCTCCCCGAGAGGGAACACCGTCGAGTTGACCTGCAGAATGCTGGCTCTTGAGTCTTGGATTTACAGAAATTAAGTTTATGCGACGACATTGAAGCGATTCAGAGGAATAAAAAGGAAATATGCAAGCGAGAAAGAGGAACCGACCTTCTTGGTGGAGGCGACGGTTTTAGCAGCAGAAGGTGGAGGTTTGTCGGCGGCCATGGAGCGTAGATCAAGAGATTGTTTTCTTGCATTCGTTTTGGATGGATAGGAGTAGATGAACGAAGCTGCTCTGCTGCTGCTACAGAAAGAAGTGACCTCCATAGCTGTGCGTCTCTAGCCGGGGAGTGTGTATGAACCGAGAAGAATGGCGATGGTTAGGGCTGAATCTGACTGAGAGAATTGCAGAGGCCTGCACCATGGACATTAATGATGAGAGTCAGCTGATCGGATTGGTTTTGAGGATTCAGATATTTGAATTTCCACGTGTCTTCATTTTACTGCTCCACGTGTACTCATTTTTCGAAGATCAAATATACACCTTTGGATTTTAATTTTTAATATTGTCCAATCAGTGGTGATTTTTTATAAATTAAATAATAAATAATAATAATAAGTAAGGGTAAATTCGTAATCTTACCGCTTATAGTCCACAAGGCCAATTCTTCGGCTCCCATGTCCCAACCAAGCCCAAAAACCTAAAACCCTAACGTTCTCATACGCCTTCCTCTCTGTTGTACGAGCGAAAATGGTTGACGCTTCGAGTTCAGTGAAGAAGGTGAAGAATTTTCTGTTTTCTGGAACGGCGAATTCGGTGGAGACTGTGAAATCCTTTTACAATTCTCAGGTTCATGACGAGGAAAAGTGGGCTTTGAACATGGTACTCTTCCGATCATTTTGATTTCGATTTTTTTTTCTTCCTTCTTAATCTGGATTTTTTTATATGTCTCCCATAAAGTTCTAAGTTTGATTTCTAGGATTGGGCAATATCCGTTTTAGTGCTCTATTTGGTAGCAGAGAAAGTTTGAGAAATCGTGAGATTTTTGTTCATATAGGGCGACATAATTTAAAGTGTCGATCCTTTAATGGAAATGCGCATTTTAGAGTATGAAGCTAGTAGATTTAACTTTTTGTTTGTCTCAAACTGCGATCTTCTTCTTTTTTCATTTTTTTTTTCTCTCATCTTTTAAACTGCGTAATTGAAAACAAAGATTTTTTTGGTTTTTGATCATTTCAAACGAGTGGTAGGTTTGCCTGTCTTTAGCACCTGTATAATGGTTTGTAGGAGCTGGGAGGAATGAAGGGAGAGTTGAATGTAATGGATTTGGGTTGGTTCTCTGTACATTTTCCATATCATTTAAATCGATGTTTTAACTCAAGCCAAGGGTCTTAACATTTTTAGCCTTGAGACTTGCACCTTATTTGGGCTATTAGAGGCTCATTCCATCATCATAACGTACTCAGGCTAAAAGTTCCTTAATGTCTTGCGTAATGATTTGAAGAATGAAATTAATTTGTTCAATTCTTCCACATTTTAAATGTTCCTCCGTGTGTGGAATGTTAATACATGAGTTGTGGCAATTTAACCTATTAGTAGATTTGTTACCTAAGATTTAACAACATTGAAGACAAGAAAATATTGAATAATTCTATCCTTTAATTATAGTGGTGCAAAACTTGATGGATCATACAATTCTATGACTTGTATAATTCTTTCTTTCTTTTTCTATTTTATTACATATGAGACTTGCGCCTATACCACCTCAAGGCCTATTAATCGCCTCTTCAAGAGGAAAGGCCTCGAGGCTACCCTTAGCCTAATGTTGATTCAAATTGAATAATTTGCAGAAAGTTCTATGATATGTTCTGTCTCTCTAAGTTTTGGGAAGAGTTGCCAATGCATGATAACGATCTTATGTCTTGTGCCTGTGGACATGCATCATTCCATCTTTTTTAACCTAAAACATAAAACTGAACATTATGGGTGTTTTTCCATATCCAATAAGCATCATGGCTTTAGCTACAGCTAAATTTGAAATTTGAATGCTTTGGCATTAAGAAGAGGGATGAATGCCTTGAATTGGGTTACAAAGAGAGTAGTTTTATGTCGATTCTTTTTTGCTGTGAACACTGACTTCGAAAGAGAAGTATCTTTGTTATTCTTGAAATCTCAGGCACCAACACACAACATTTCAACTTCCTCTTTGTTGTTTCAGAAATTGCTTCGTGCTGCTGGAATGTTTGCAGGATCCATTCTTCTCATGCGGAATTATGGTGATCTTATGGCAATATGAGAGAGAGTTCACGAGAGGGCAGCAATTCTTATCTCATAACTTTACTCTATTTCTGAGTTTGTTACAGCTTTATTCAATTTCAGATAGGAAGTTTCAATTTTGTTTCTCTTGATAATGCTGGAACTGATGAGAATGCGTTCTCTCCTATTCTCTTTGAAGTAGACCCTTTTTTAGACGTACTATTTGTCACCTGAATCAGATGGACAGATGAAATCTGAAATCCAAAACACTTGATTAAACCTTGAAAACTATTGCCTTCCTTCTTCCCTCCCTGCACTGAAAGAGATCAATTCTTTTTTGCTTTTTCAGTATAATCTTTTAAACCTTTATGGACTCTACTTTCATGTATAGATTATGAACATTCAAAGTATTTCAATTATCATTGATGTTTCTTAGAATAGCCGTTCTGCAAATTCATCATCACAGCCTTGCTTTTAAAGGTGATTTTGTCACTTTTAAAGCAGTTTTAGAAGTATTTACAAAAAATCATGAGAAGGTAGAAAATTCTACACATGATTTACGAAAATCATAGATAGAAAAAATCTCTATTTGGTCTTGTGAGAACAAGCAGGGAAACGTGGGATTAGTAGGAGAGACAAAGAGCAAGTTTGTCCATACAACTTGCTGCTGTTGGAAACCAAAGCAGCTGACCAAGCAAGTGGATTGCTTTAAACTTGTCTGTATCAGCGTACCCACCTATTCTCCTCTCATCTTCCTTTTCTTTTCCCCCACCAAAAAAAACAAAAACTTCTTTTATTCTTTGAGTCTTTTTCAATACGATTTTGATGAAGATTTTGTGTCACAATTCACAATTGTATTCCAGAGAAAGTCATCAAAAGAAAGTCATCAAGGACGATGAATAGTTTAAGTGGGTAGAATATCACAATCATATTAAGAAAAACATGCACCGTCTTCTACGGTCGCATCCTACACATCTATCTATCTCGACCTTCAGATGGCTTGATAGGCACTCACTTGCATGTTGCCTTCTATTCATCTGGGAGGCTCAACCTACTCTCCTTAATATTATTGTGACTTTTTATCCGCCTTAAATGTTCGTATTATATGAATGTTTTCTTTTTCAAACAAATTTTTCATTTAAATTAATTTGGAAAAAAATGCCAATAAATTTTCCTAATTAAAAAAAAAATCCTAATTTTCATTGTTTGCTACTCTCACGAAGAAGATGAGAATGAAATAATCACAAGATTTTATATATTCCTTTGTTTTCACCATCAATCATTAATTTAATAAAGATGATACGCTGTGAACTTTTTTTGTACATCACTCGCAAAATAAAGTCATAGCCTTATGTTTAATCCATTTAGCATAATTCTCCCTTTAAATAGATTGAGTCAAAGATATGGTTTAATTTATGTAATTAATCAAATTGCACAATTGTAAGCTTAGCTTAATCAATTTAATTAAATTGCACTAGTCCAAGTTGATATCAAGTTGCCACTTGATTTGATGCTAATTGATTGATTACCCATTATATTTAATTTAAATCAACTTGCTTCATAGTTTATTGTTTATTTCATAGTTTATTGTTTATTGTGGAGAATCCTATCATATCATACTCTTATGTGTTTATTTTAATAATTACCAAAGTCTTCATGATTCCATCCTATGTGACCACTTTACCTTGTCTATGGATATCTTATTAAATCTTTATACAAAATCCTCTTATAATATCATATTTTATATCCCCCTTGCAACTTGTCTTAATATTTAGAATATTGGATGGTCAAACTAAACGCTTTTAAAATTTTATATTTTTTTTATGTGCATTTATTGCATACAGCTAAATGGTACTTACGTTTTAGAAAATCCAATTAAATAATTATGTCTTTAAAAACGCTCGTAATAGATTCATATTCAGTATCCAATCAAAATCGAACATATGATTGACCTAATCACCATTTACGTAGGTGTCTCGTAGCTTATTAATTATCACGTGTTCGACTATCTAATTTGTTTGTTCCCTATTTCTTCAATTAATAATATTTTTTTCAAAAAAATATTTAAATAATAGATTTAAAGAATGTTATGGATATAACGGTTTTTTACTAAGTAACGATGCAATGAAATTACCATTTTGTACCCGAAAAAATTATTTTGATTATTGTACTTTAACATTCATTTAATTTATTTTAGCATATATACATTTAAATGTTTTAACTTAATTGTTTTAATCTCTTCAGTTCCCATCGTTAGTTTAGAGACTTAATACATATTATTAAACTTAATCATTCTTTTTAAGAGTATAAAAACCTCTCTTTAGTATACGCATTTTAAAATCGTGAGGCGGATGACAATAAGTAACATGTCAAAATAGACAATATCTGCTAACGGTGCGCTGGATAAAAATTGTATCCGAGTCGAGAAGGTGGATTGTGAGATCCTACCTCTCTTAGAGAGAAACGTAACGGACCAAAGCCCACGGTATATTTTTTAAGGTGGCTTTCAATACATTTTAAATTTAATTGATAATTGATTATGAATAAAAGGTGACTATGGTCCTTATGGAAAAAATTGGAAGTGGTCCACACTCGATAGTTGGCGCGTGTGAGACACCAGCCTGGTATCTTTTGGCAAACCTGTCAGATAGGGGGGACAAATCAAGTTGATGCCTCGTCATTCCGTACGAGGCTTTTCTTGACACGTAGCATGCAACTTGCCAAGTGGCAACATGTCGTTCCCATTCTATCCCTTCCATATTAAGCCACGTGTGTCTTACTATATATATATATTTATTTTATTTTCCTTCATTTTCTTTTTTGACCTTGTAAATCGCTCTCAACTTGCTTGTTGGGTCCCACTTCCACTCCTTACTGGGCCCCACTCCTCTCTTGTCCCCACGTCCAATCAAAACGACCACGTGGCGCCGCGATAATTTTCACCTGATTTCTCGCAATCGTCCGTTAAATTAAAACTAAACGTCGCCAAGTTGCAATTTTGCGCGCAAATCAAGAATACGTTAGAAACTAACGACGAACGTTAAAGTGGTTTTCTTTATCCCTCGCAAATCTCGTTCAAAAAAAAAGAGAAAAACAACAAATTTTCATAATTATTTTACCTTTTATTTTCTAAAAAGTTCAATAATTATAATGTTTTTTTTTATATTAAATTATAAATTTAATCCTCTAATAAAACTTAACTGTGTGCTCCTTTTATCTACTAAAGTATAAATTTACGGAATATAATACATAAATTTTGTTAAATAAATTACTTAAAAATAGAATAAAACAAAATTATCTATATTGGCATATTCCTCGCTAGCAAAACTAATTCATACTTTATTTATTGGTTTGTTTTAATTTAATTTTGTGTACTTTAATTCGTTTGCAAATTAAAGAATAAAAAAATATTGTTTTCATCAATATTATTTCAATATGTTTCCATTTTTAATTTCTTGAAATTTTTCATTAAATGTTATTCTAATATTTCATTTTGGGTTAAACCAAATTTACAATAAAAATAATTGAATTATAAATATTTTGCAATTTTCTTTGGCAAAAAAAAAAAAAAAAAAAATTATGAGATTGTAAAATGTCCATGTGGATAGATAGCCGAATGGGGCTGCCATGTCTTCCTCAACCCTTGATACGGTCTATTTTAATGGATTTTCTTGCTTCCTTTTTTATAAATGTCCCTTTCAAAATCAAATTTTCTTTTATTTTTTTAATTTAAATTTTATTCTATCACATTTCATGCCCATCTCCAAGATAAAATGAAAATAAATAAATAAATCATAATATTTACACTCACTTGTTCATTTCTATAATAATATTTTAATTATCATATTTTTAGAAATAAAATTAAAATTTTCGAAACTATTTCGTATTTTTTAATTGTGTATATATGCACCGTCTTTCGCTTTTATCATTTATTGTCATCAATTATTTAATAATAACTCAAATCTGTTACAAATACCGTTTTATTATATAGTATCTACTAGTAACAAAAAAAAAAGAATAATTTAATTTAAAAAGTGCAACAATGATAAAATTAAAATGTAATAAATATTTTTACTACCGAGATATTTTTTTGATGTTTTGTAATTCTTATAAAATGTAAAAAAAAAAAGTTATTAGTTTATTATTTAAAATATAATATTGATGAAGGGGCGCCGACGACGTGAAGAAAAAGAACAAAACAGCGCCTCGAGGGGCTGTTACAAAATCCCAGTAATGGACACGTGTCAGATAGAGGATCGAACAGAGTGTTGGGGCACACTTCCCAAAATGCCCCCTTTCTCTCTCTTTTAAATTCCGTCCCCACTAATTCTCAATTAAAAAACAGCCACCGTTTGATACGGCCACCCAAATTTCACGTTCTTCTTCCACTCCTTTTTGCCTTCCCTTTATTCAAATTGTTTTTATATTTTTAATTTTGTGAAAATAAGAATTGTATCAGTTACTCAATGGATAGTGTCTTTGTATAATATCATGTTTGGTTTCTTGTATTTTTAATCAAATATTTATTTATTTATTTTTAAACATTTATACGTCCTTAAAAATTATTTTAATTTTTTTAGAGAATAAATAATTATGAAATTAAATAAAAACATTATCTTGAAAAAATGGATATTTTAAAATTAATAATAAATTTGAATTGATTCGATTAAACTCAGTATAGTTTTAAGACTACCACCCTTAACTTTGGAGGGCAGTTTATTTTTTTTTCAAGCGGTCAAGGAGGGTCTAATATCGGGTGAGGTAAGAACAAGGTTCAAGTCTACCGATTAGGACGGCTCAAGTGCATACATCATCGCACTTCCACTTGATGCTATCGCGATGATAAATGCCTCATCTCGTCGTAGCCTTTCTCTTCAATTCTCAAAACTTCCGACCGTTTGCACACAAAAGAAGAAAAAAAAATAGTAAAATTTGATTGAGGTTGATGAAATTGAATGTAGGTAGGGGGCGTGTGGGAAGGAAAGTTGAATAAACGATGAAAATGAGATAGAGAGAAGGAAGGAGGAGTAGGAGGGCGAGGTGCCAGAAATTGGAGAAGGGGCGAAGATTACGGCTGGTTGCAGGTGGTGGGAGTGGCTGATTGGAGCCCCAACCTGCAACTTGAGAACACTCTCCTCACCAGCGCCTGCGTTTCACTCTAACCGTACACGATGTGAACCCCTCACCACTGATCACCACGTGGACTCCTCCCATTTTCCTCCTCCATGAAACCTCCCCTTCCATTTTTCCCCTTATTTTCTGGGTTTCTCTTCTTCTCTCTTGCTTTTGATCCCCTATTTCAACACCCTCTTCTTCTCTCACTTTTTCACACTTCTGCCTCCCTTCATTTTCTTGGGGATTGGGTTTTCTGTGCAATCTTCAAATCAATCACCCCTGTTTCTGTTTTGATTTTCTGGGTTTTTCTTCTTTTTGTTCAATGAGGGAAGCAAGTAGCGGATGTGCGGATGACCTGACGCTCAGACTCTCGCCGGAGATGAAAAGGGGAAGGGAGGTTTCTGATTCTGAATCGCCGGACCTTACTCTTAGGCTCTCTGTTGGTGGGGTTTCTAGTGCGAAGCCGAAGGAGAATTCCTTAACTCGATCCTCTTCGGTTATTGGAGTGATTTCTCAGAACTCAGAGGCGTGGAAATGGGATATGCGGAGGCAGGCTGCTTCGTTTCTTTCCTTGTCGAGATCTTGCTCTCTTCCGGTCGAGACGGACGAGCTCAGTCGGATGAAGCTCAAGCAGTTCCAATTCTTCAGAAGGCTGGAGGCTAGAAAGAGGCTGGCGGAGCAGAGGTATGGCAGAGCAGCTGCGGCGGTGGAGGACGATAAGTCGGCCGTGGCGCCGCCATCGGCCTCTGAAATGGTAGCTTGGGCTGCCGCTTCTGCTGCAAGAAGTCCTGCCCTATGTCGTGCGATTGATAAGATCAAATCCAACCATGGAAGCCTCTACCGGAGTTATACAATTGATGGTATACCCACTCACTCTTTTCCTTCTTTAATTTCTTCTTTCAAAGCTTTTTAATCAGCTGATTTCAGCTCAGATGTTGTTGTTGTTGTTGTTCTATGTTCTTTAAATCGAACAATCTTCACCCTCTAAAGAAAATTTCAGTTGAATTTGCTGGATGGTTCATAAGCTGAAATGCATGGGAAAGGGAAGTATGAACACTTGATTATCTTAGTGATGATGTCTTAGCATGGAGCTGAAATGAACTATTTCCCTTTTGAGATGGGGAAAATGGTTCAAAATTCATCTTCAAGTGTTTGTTCATACCTGATTCTACTTATCTTGTTAATAATGTATCCATGCAAGACTGATTTTGTTGATCCTTTCATAATCATTGAGTTTTTGCCTTTCAAATTGTCAAATGGGATTCTAGTTGCTCTCTTTAGCTGAAGAACTGGATAATAACACTGAATTCTCGCGAGTCGATATGGAACGATAATATCAGCTGGTTTGAATAGTCTGAGTTTGATTTTCATTGACAGGACATGGAAGTGTGGGATCAACAAAGGGCTCATCCAGTTCTCAATCATCACTGGAATCAAATGAAAGAGAGCCAGTAGTGAACTCAAAAACAATGGCATCAAGAAAACTGGACATACCGCCACAGATGAACATGGCGAAAAGAGCTAGAGTTTCCAATGGCTGGATGGTGGGAGGGGACAGAGGGATGGACGTGATGAGGATGATGCCGAGCGTGACGACGATCGGGGAGGGGCCGAACGGGAGGAAGGTAGAAGGGTTTTTGTACAAGTACATGAGGGGACAAATCTGCATAGTGTGTGTGTGCCATGGAAGCTTTCTTACTCCTGCAGAGTTTGTGAGACATGCTGGTGGGAGGGAGGTGGCTAACCCCATGAAACACATCCATGTTTGCTGTACCTCATTTTCATTGTAGGTTTTCCATTTTGGTTGATTAAGTACTTGTGTTCTAAAACAAACTTAAAAATGCTTGTTTGTTTTCTTCTTCTGATTATTCCCCTCTGGCTGTTTGGTTTCAGGGAGAAGGGAAGAACACACCAAGAACGTTGAGGTTCTTCACATCAACTCAATGAGATTATTGCTGTTTCCTTCTACCATTCTTGATGCAACCTCCAAAACACAGCCACCCTCAGCCCTTCTATTACATCAATCCATGTGTTTGTTTAGTGATTATTCAATCCCACAGATATCAGCAATTTTCATTTCAAAAGTCTTTTTCTCTTTACCCTAATACAAAAATGGGTTGTTTGTGAAATTATCTCCATCTTTTCCATCTTTTTCTTTTTCCTTTAAAGTACTTTTAAATTATTAACCAACAACAAGTTTCTTTTTAATTTTTAAAAATTGATGGAAATATTAAATTATTTTTTCTAATGGGATGTAATGAAGAAATTACGCGAAAAGATTCACAATCGAAGCGAGGAAAAAGTTGTATTACGAGCCTTTTATCTCGTAACAAGTGGAATTAATTTAAAATCTTATAATTTGGAATCATTCCCAAACGAAACAAACGAACAAATACGTCATGCATCGAAATGGAAATTTTTGTTTTTTTTTGTTCTATCTTCTTCCAAGTATTGAAGTCAAATCCAAAAGTGACGATTTACATAAATTTCTATTTACCGTAATTTATGACAAAATACTATTTTGATTCACGTACGTTCAATTTTAGTGTATGCATTTTTAACGGACCGATTTTAAATCATGTACTGTTAATAAATCTTAAATTTAGTTTCCAAGTTAAATTTTGGTTAAATTAATAAAAAAATTTAATGATATTTAAAAAATATCAATGAATAAAAAGACATTTGAAAAATAATTTAAAATTTTATTTACCACGCGTCGAAACGTGGACATCTATAGGAAAGCGTTGAATGTTAGTGTCCGCATCTTATAATAGCTCTTTGAAGCCCGCTTTTGCTTAATGATTGACTTACTGTAATCCAATCATTACTTGACACGTCATCACCTCCACAAGTACATGGACCCACTCCCTCGATTGGCTAATATCTAAACTAAACCCAAAAAAGATCCAATCGCTTATTTGCCATCCATATCAAGAAAAATATTATATATATATATATATATACATACATACATACATACATACATACACATATACACATATGTATGTGCTAAAACGATCCGGTGTTTAATTAAAATTGGAAAATGAATTAAATTTAAACATAATCATGAAAACAAGAACATTCTCCAGCAGCCTGTAAGATCCGCAGTGTAATCGAACGGGTGAGAGTTATAAAAAGGCTCAACCGGAGAAGAGGTTCCGTCGGAAAAATTGGTGAAAAATTAAGGACGACGGAGAAGCAGAGACATGGGCAAAGCCATAGCCGCCGTACTCTGTAAGCTTCAATCTCCGATACAATTTTTTGATGTTTTTAGCTATTCTGTCATGATCCTCAGCCATTTCCATTGGTATTTTCTGTTATTTTCCTCGGGATCGAATTTTTTTATTTGGAGCTGGGATTTTTGGGAAAGGAGCGTTTGATTTGTGGGTCTCTTTTCTGGTTTTCCGTTCGTCTTCTTGTTCGATTTGGTGATTGAGTGAAAAATTGAACCGTTTAGGGTGAAGTTGGTTTGTTTTTTTGTTTGTTTTGCCTCCCGGGTTTGCTCCCTGATGAGCTATAATGAGTAGCCTACTTCATTTTTCATGCGTTTGCATCATGAGGCTCCTTGTTTTTAAATCATACCATGGCATTCTCATAATTACAGTAACGTCTGCATGGTTGGAAATGTAAAAAGGTAACTTCCTATGGATTTTTCTTTCTCATATTGCCCTCTGGAAGACCCACACTTCTTGCCTTTTGTAAAATTGTTACCCGTGTCTCTGCATTGAGGTTTTTGCTGCATTTACAGAGCAGCTCATGCATGTTCTTATGGTCGTATGTAATGAAAGAGTCTACATCTTTATATGTTAGATTCAAACTGTATTGGTTGCTCTATCTATGGAAAGGAGATTCAAATTTTGGAAAATAGTCTTTGAATTGGAATGTTGTTTCATAAAATGTAACTTCAGATGCCTATTAATCAACATTTGGTGCGTTGGTAATTGGACCCCATGGAACGCCACACCTCTAAGTTCTTTATGTCCCGCCAGCATTATAGGACGGTCAGGTGTGATATTGTCCACTTTGAACATAAACTCTTACGATTTTATTTTTGGTTTCCCCAAAATGTCTCGTATCTATTCCTCTTAATTAGTCAATGTGGGACTACTCTCAATAATCCTCAACAATCCTCTCCTCGAACAAAGCACACCATAGAGACTTCCTTTTGGCCTCCCTTTGTGGAGCTTTCAAAAAGCCTCCCCTTAATTGAGGCTCGACTCCTTCTCTGGAGCCCTCGAACAAAGTACACTCTTTGTTCGATACTTGAGTCACCTTTCACTACACTTTCGAGACTCACAACTTCTATGTTTGACACTTACAGATTCTATTGACATGACTAAGTTAAGGGCATGGCTTTGATACCATATTAGAAACCACGACTCTCCACAATGGTATTATATTGTCCACTTTGAGTATAAGCTTTCATGACTTTATTTTTTGTTTCCCCAAAAGACCCCATACCAATGAAGATAGTGTTCCTTACTTATAAACTAATGATCTTTCTGTTAATTAACCAATGTGGGATTACTCCTCTCAATAATCCTCAACATCGAACACCACAACTCAAAGTTCTTATGTCCTGCCAGCATTATAGGATGGTCAGGTGTTCCTGCTTTATAATGTATGCTAAACTGCTGATATGCTAAACTTTTGACCAACAATTGATTATTGAATTTTGGTTTCTTTGATGCGGCAGGCTTCGCTATTCACGTGTTGGTTTTATTTCATTTTATTGGGTGTGCTGCAAGGCCTTTCTATCCACTTCATAGTAGGTTCCTTGAAGGAACTAGACAGCCTCTTCAAACCACTCGTCCATATAATATTGCTCATCGAGGTTCAAATGGAGAATTTCCCGAAGAAACCCTTCCTGCATATAAGGTGGGCACATCTATTTCTATATCTATTCTTTCTAATATCTTGTTCACTTAACATTTGAAATTGTTGTGTCCATAATCCAGCTCATAATAGACAGCTCAAGGTTCAATAATGAATCATCTATTTCTTGGAAGATAATGCAATTAGTGGAAGCAGATCAAATGTTTTCATTTGCTTGGAACTGAGACCCAATGAGCTGCTTGATAAATTTTAAGAACATAACATTACACATTACACATTAGTGAAGTTCCATTTTACACCCTGAAGCTTGTGGGTCCTCTTCCTAAAAATCTGAATACATGGGATTTGTAGGCACTGATCTCCTATGTTCTATGCCCTGTTTTATCATATGATCTAGTGCCCGTTCTTGTGTAGAGTAGTTGAAATATGCGCTTCCTATACTCAATTTTCTTCTATGTTCCAATAATCTGGTTTTGACCAAGGACTTCTCCTTCAGAGAGCTATAGAAGAGGGTGCAGACTTCATCGAGACCGACATCTTATCTTCCAAAGATGGAGTTCTTATATGCTTCCATGATGTTACCCTTGATGAGACTACTGATGTTGGAAAATATAGAAAGTTTGCTAATCGTAAAAGAACATATGAAGTCCAAGGAGTTAACATCACTGGTTTTTTTACTGGTATGGTGGCTGTATATTCAATTTTATGCATACACATTTACAACTCTGTTTCTTATATTGCTTTAAATCTATTTTAGCATCCTTATAATACTACAATCTCCTTTCATGGTGTTTCTAAGGGTTCTAAATGATTATATGCAGTTGATTTCACACTAAAAGAATTACAGTCATTGAGGGTGAAGCAGAGATTTCCTTACAGAGATCAACAATATAATGGTAGGAGATGTCTTCTTTTAGCAGCCTTCTCTTTGTGTGAGTTTATCAGTTTCCAAGCTCCATCAATTGTTATCTGAATGTTATTACTTCCCAAATGTACGACAGAATAGAATTCTGGTTAGATTTGCACTAGATTGAAAGACTAATGAGAAAATCTTTTACCTGACTTCTGGTGCCTCCTCGTTTTGCATGATACTAATCAACGCATGTTCTCTAAATGATGAACCCAGGAAAATTTTCAATTATAACTTTTGAGGACTTCATTGAAATTGCACTGCAAGCACCGAGAGTTGTTGGAGTATACCCGGAGATTAAAAATCCAGTATTTATTAACCAGCGTGTAAGTTTTCTAATGCAAAAGCAAACACTTCCAAACAGTTTTGTGTATTGCTTATTGATCTACTTCTCATATATTCTCGAGATAAAACCCCAAAGATGCAGTGTTTCTGATACAATGGTGGCTTAATGATTCCTTTGTACCAAAACTTTTGAAGCCTAATACTTGAGTGGCAATGCGCACAGGTCAAATGGGGAGATGGTAAGAGATTCGAGGACAAGTTTGTTGAGATTCTGAAAAAATATGGATACCAAGGTTCATATTTGTCAAAAAACTGGTTGAAACAACCTGTATTCATTCAATCATTTGCTCCAACATCCATAATACACATATCAAATCTTACAGACCTGCCCAAGATCCTATTGATCGATGATACTACAATTCCAACACAGGACACAAATCAGGTACTTCAAACCTTTCCCTTGAGCATTTTTCTTGTGTTTTTAGAAGTTCATCAATCAACCTAAGGTTCCAACTTCAGTCGAACGAGATAGGGCGTTCTGTGGTTACTGAATCTGCTCATTTTGGAGAGCTTCTTGACAAATTTTCTCTGCTCATTTCATATTAATCTGAATAAGCTTCTTTGGATCATGTGCAGACATATTGGGAAATTACCTCTGATAGCTACTTTGATTACATAAGGAATTATGTGGTTGGAATTGGACCTTGGAAGGATACTGTGGTTCCTGCAGTAAACAACTATATCCTAACACCTACGGATCTTGTTACCCGAGCACATGCCCATAACCTTCAGGTAAAACATACTTTTCTGTCAAATCCCTTACACCTCATATTCATAGATGGAATGTGGTTGGATCCCTTATTCGAATCGAATGCTAGTTGAATCTTATAAATGGTTAAAGTCCAACAGAGTTCACTTACGTATGAGGTCCCGTTTGAGAATCATTTTGTTTTTAGTTTTCTATTTTATTACTTAGTTTTCAAAACTTAACTTGGAGCGGTATTTATAAACTTAATTTTCTAAAAACTAAATGGTTCTGTGGTGCGATTTTCATTTTAGGTGCATCCATATACTTTTCGAAACGAGTATAACTTTATCCACTTCAACTTTCATCAAGATCCATATGAGGAATTTGATTACTGGATCAACACGATAGGCGTCGACGGGCTTTTCACCGACTTTACAGGCAGTCTCCATCATTTTAAGAACTGGACCTCTAATCTCCCTTCAGATGATTCGGATGAACAGAGGGCATCAGATTTATTGCAGAAAATTACCTTGATGGTAAATTCATATAGAAGTCGTTAGGACAGACAATTCACAATGTACATAAGGTTGGGCTTATCCTGGCTTCATTTGGACAACAACATTGTAGAAATTTATTTAAGGGAAGGCAAATAAATTGGGGCATGACCTTTAAACCAGGATAGGATAGAATTGTGAATCAATAAAGAAAAGAAACACAGTTGGCTCTCTGATCTCAGCTCTTTATTTTGTTTGATGACTCTTCTTTATTCTGAAATGTAACTGGATAGTTTCAGAATTCTTCAACTCTGCTTCAATTTTCATGGCATCGATCTGATCTTCCTAATATTTGGCTTTCTGTTTTAACTAGTTTTGATTTAGATAACAAGAGTTGGAGCGAGGAGCTTCTAAATGTATAAAATAAGGATGGAATTGACAAATGGATGGAGAAGAGGAGAAAGGCTGAGAAAGAAAAAGAGGAAGAGGAAGAGGAAGAAGGAAAGGAAACAGAAAAAGAAAAAGTATTATGGTCGGCGGTTTCTCCCACAAAACTGCTGATGATAATCAATATTTGTGACCTTTCATATACGAAATTAGGATTCAGTATAAACGAATAGAATAGGTACCGTAGGTACTCTGAATATTTGGCTAGAGTCTTAAGCATGAATGACAACTATCAAACAATATAAATAAGAAGTGCCTAAAAAGACAACCAGAAAATGAGGATATGAACGTGGAAAGGGGCAAATGAATTCTAAAACCATTACCAGCAGAAGCTTTCATCTCCGGCGTGAACTTTGCAACGAACGCGGTGAGCCTTGAAAGAGATCCAGTATATGCTTGCTCAGATCATCGATGGTATATTTGATGTACTTTTCACAGTTAAATTGAGACTTTAAGTTGCAGAGGAATCGATATGCTTGAATTACACAATTTGATGTTAGAATGTGCAAGTCATCACGTAGTTCAGGATCTGAGACATTCCATCCAGTTTGGTTCTTATATATCTCCTCAAAAGCTACATTGAAGGCCCTATACTTTTCTTTAAAAACTGCCTTCGGAGTGTTGGTTCCATCACCATCAAGCCTGAGCAGAGAAAGAACCGACTGCCAGGTGACTCTCATATATATGTTGGCGTGGATCTGTAACATTCTGTTATGTTCTCGTATCCACTCACCTCCAAAAAAGGCTCTGAGTTCAGAGCCTTTAACCTTTTGAACCATATAATGAATGTTATTCATTAAAAAAATATGTCGTAGAGCATCATCATTGTACAACTTGGATTTGTTGTTCAGATTGGATATTAACTGTGAAGTGATCGACTGTAGGTGGAAAGCCAATGGGCAAGGCATACTATTGATTTCGTTCAGCAGCTCAGAAGCTGGACCTAAGCCATCTGCTGCTTCATCTCGGAGAAGGAAAACAAGCGAGTCTCTGTAGACAGTGAGGGTCCTAATGTAGTTCATAACATACTTAGTGAGATGATGAACACCACCACCCGGAAAAGGGCTTGTTGATATGGAACGTGCAATGAGACTTCCAAAATCTACAAACGTGGCCCTTGCAGAATCACTTAATTTCATGAAAAGATTATGGAACTCAGCTTTGAGAAAAGAACCCATTTCTGTGTCTTCTGAAAATAATGCACCTATGTCCCCAAGAAGATTTTCCAGGACCTCATACATGTCAAGCACGCGAAACAGCTTTTCCGGTCGACGAGTTGTCATAGCTATGGCCTCGCCAAAATTCAATAGGCAGAGCATAGAAGTTGCTGAAATTTCAGCAAAACAGGTTGCACTATAAGATTCAAAGCCTTCAAATATATTGTTACAAAGTCTTTGTTCACTAGCAAGGTAGACTCGAATAACAACTTTAATCAGCCAAATCCATTTCTTGATTTTCACGTTTAAGACATCCCATTCCATCGTCTGCAAATCACCGATGCTATGCCTCTCCATTTCGAGAATGAGCAAATACTCATCCAACGCATCTTTCCGCATTCTAACAAAAGCCAGGGAGAATTCCTGAATATAATTTGAAGTAAACATAGCATTTGCGATGGACTTAAGATGAGGGATCACGTGTGGATGGACCAAGTTTACTATACATACAGCAGGAATACTCTCTCTCTGGGAAGTTTCCTCCTCCAAACTGTCCTCAACTGAAGCAAAGGACTCGTTATAGACAACATCATACCCACCAGACTGGAAAGGAACACAGTTGGGCTCAAAATGTAGTTTGTATTGAGCAAGAATATGGACTAGTTCCTGCTCTAGCCTTGCCATTGCGAACTGTATGACAGACTCAGCTTGGCAAAGAAGATCCTTTTGCTTCCTACCGTCATTTACGGGCAGACTTTTTAGACCTTCCTGAACTTTATGAATTTCATCAACAGCCTTCATATATTCACAAGCTTCCTTGGGTCCAGAATCCCATATCATGGATTCGTTAGATTCCCATCTCCTAATCTTCTCCTCAACAGATTTGAATCTCGATTCTAGCTCATTCAACTTCCCATCCTCTAAATGAGTATACAGAGTCATGGAAGTCAAATGAGAATCAAGATCGGTAAGGAGCCTTTTCAATTCATCATTCACGTTCTGGCTTGTTCTTAATAACTTGGCTAGGTGCTGAAATGCAGCTATGACATGCTGCTCTCCTTCAGAGGTTGGTATAATTGATTCGCAGTCCCCCATCTGACAAAGAAGAAAGATAGAATCAACATGTGAAATCAGAAAGCGCTTTCGAACCAAAAGTTCACTCTCATAATTCCCCGTTCATTTCTAATTTTCTGTAATCAACCATCTATGGATTTATAACACTCATATTTCCCAACCTACTAGGCAAGTATAACAAATCTGTCGGTACTGCAAACAGAACAATTTTTATGAGTTTTGACTTGGTCTCGGTGAGCCGGTAGTTTGGCTTCTCTACAAAGAATCGAAGTTCAGAATGATGACCTAAAGAAGCGGGAGGAAGAATTCTACATGAAAATGGTAACTGATCACCGCGAAAACATCGAATACTGCAGTCTACAGCAGGCTTCCTCTAGAATTGACATCTAAACAAGACAAGGAACGACCAAGGACCAAACACTTATAAATTACAGGTTCAGCAAATATTTATCAAGCTAAAAAAAACCTGATATAACCAAAAGAGAAGAAACCGAAAGCACGAATTCCTAATATGAACAGTTAATGACTCAGAACTAATATTTAAAAGAATGCCTGATTTTATTCTGTGTACGGCAGGAAAAACTTCAACAATCTTCAGAAAACAAGATGAAATTAATCGGCCGTTAATCACACCGCTCTTCGGCAGAAATGACATGCAAACTCAGACCAAGCCACAGAAAAGAGAAAACAGCCGATAAAACACCAAGAAATCCAAACTCCATTGAACTAACTCCAATCAGCATCGCAAAAGACAAAGAACTACTCCATCAATTATAGAGTGAAAAACACGGTTTCTTCTGCTCGTACAGAAGCGAGTTTCGTTGAGAAACATTAAGAAAAATGGGAGAGAAAGTCTAAGAACGAATGGGAACAACGAAAGTGAAAGACGATGAACTTACGTTGATTAAGGTCGGTGATGAATTATAGAGAGAAATTGAACTTGAAAATCGCAAGCTCCGAAATTGAAACTAGATTTCCCTGTAACTTCCATGATCATCTCTCTCGTCGCATTGACTTGTTGACATTTCGCGTCAATTCTTATAATTTAGTAGTTCTTGTAATTTAATTCGAAAACACACTCTACCCACTTTATAGGCTGGACAAACCAATTTAAACCAAATGACCTATATGAGTCCAATTTATGAATGACACTATGACCTAGTCATCGACCTCATGTATTTATAGAAGCGGAGAGTAAAGATTACATTGTAACAAACCAAGAAATCATAGATTTAGTAACCAATCATGAAATCATAGATTAGCACGCCTCACTTGCTTTCTTTACTGCATAAGGGCATAAATGAAGTCAACCGATTTCCTTCTAACTAGAAGTTGAGAGTAAGCAAGCTACCTTCATTCAACAGATTTGAGGTTGAGTCAATAACATGCTCTGGGTCGGGAATCTTTTCTCTTCTTTTTTGTGTCTGTCCGCATAGCTGGTCGACGCCGTAATGGTTGAAAATAGGGGGCCAACCAAGACCCTCTAATAAAGCTTCGATAAAGCAAATGATTCATTCCGACAACTTCGAACCAGATTCACTCCTTTGAATTAGTCGATCTTACAAAATAGATCGATAAGCAATCATGAAATCATAAATTTGGTAACAAACTAAGAAATCATAAATTTAGTAACAAACTAAATCATAGGTTATTTTACTATACAATATGATATATTCTACGTTTAACACTTCCAAGATTTAAAACACTTCCAAGATTTAAAAGATTATTATTTTTAAACAAAATTACATTGAATTAAAAATTGAAACGATTTAAATTTTACAATAATATGTAAATATGCTTAAGATTTATTCTAATTTTATATTGGTATATTTTCCAATAATAAATATTAATAAAGAATGAATTAAAAATTAAAAAAATACTAAAATAAAATATCTAAAAGTGATTTTGAATTAGATTATAAATAATCGTGAAGTTGAGTTATGATTTAATTATACCTCTAGATTTTGATTTTTTTTTCAATTTAATTCTTGAATTTTGAAATTTTGACAAAAATAAATAAATTTAATTTAATATTTAATGATAATTTTAAAGTTAATGGTTAAAATGAAAATTTTAAATATTTAATAATATAATTGAAATGTATTTTAAAATTTAGAGATATTTTTATATAGGGCGTAAAATGGTACAAATTGGAGGACTTCCGAGAGAAAGGGGCAAATATCAACGGGAAGAGTTTCCAAGGGTACGATAGCAATTTTACATAACTTTTGGGTTTAGGGTTCAATGTAAGAATGACACGTCAGCCCTCACCAATATCTTTCTCATCCTACGGTCTCAATTCTCCCTTCCATTATCCAACGGTTCATATACAAGCTTTAGCTTCTACTTAAATCGCTCTTCCAATCATTCGGCTGTCACAAAACCCTGCTCGAATTGAAGGCCTAGGGTTTAAGCTCGACTGCGAAAGAAGGGAAGAGAGGCAACAAAGGTTCTATCTTCACGTCCGATTCCTTGTTCCTTTCCTTTACTTTCCTTTCCTTTCGTTGTTTTGTAATGGTGTTCATCTTCATTCTCATGTGTCTGTATCATTTTTACTTTTTGTTCTAGATTTTGACTGATTGTGTTTTGTTTTTAGATCTTTTGTCTTTCTGTGGTGATTTTTTATGAGTCCAGTTGAACATATACAAAGATTATTCTCCTCACTGAACTTAGATATGATGTGATTGGAAGCGCTTCTTTCATTTTTCTTTTGTGTTGTGTCTTTTCGATTTCGAAACGTAAGACTTCTTAACGTTCCGGGTATATATGTTCTGCTTAAGAATGATACTGGTTCTGATTGTGATCCTGTGTTCTTTTGCCCTGGTTGAGACTTTGAATTTGATATAACTCTCTAGAACGTCTATTCAAAGCGTGCATGGGAACATAATTAATTTTTGAAGTGTTTCCACTTTTGAGATAACTCTGGTCTTATGTTCCCTCGGATTTTATTTGTTTATCTGTTTATTATGGATTTTATAGCGGTACCTAGAGCTTTCTTTTCGATTATGGAGTCGATGTACATTGAAAGTTACAAATATTTGCATGTACAGTGTTATCTTGCACAACTACACTTTGTTCCCTCTGGATTTTATTTATTTATTTGGGTTAATACTCGTTTCAGGTCGTCAACATGGCTTTTCTTAGTAAAGTTGGAAAGATATTCAGCAGGAGTTCTGCATCAATGATCCGTTCGGATATGCAACCTTCCAAACTGTCTATCTTTCAAAGTATTAGATTGATGTCAAGTTCGAAAGTTTTTGTTGGAGGTAAGCCAGAATTCCCGTTCTTCTGTTCTTTCTTACACCTTGGTGGTCTTTTAAGACTTTCCCTGAGATCCGTTGCTTTGTTCTGCAGGCCTTTCTTATGGTACTGATGACCAGAGTCTGAAGGAAGCGTTCGACAAGTATGGGGAAGTAGTTGAAGGTGTGCAGGCAACTTATCTGTATTATTGAGTAAAAAAACATACTTTTATTTGCTAGGGTACATACACACTGTTGCCCATCATCTGTATATAAAAAATTGAATTATATTTAGACTTTCTGTGAAATCAGTAATATTCGGGGGCACTTCCTCTAGCTGGTGAATGAATCTGATTGTTGTGTATGTCTACCTTTGTCTTAGCGAGAGTGATAACGGATCGTGATACTGGTAGATCCAGAGGTTTTGGGTTTGTTACCTTCACCGCGAACGAGGAGGCTTCCAGTGCTATTCAAGCGCTGGATGGACAGGTAGACATTCGTATTAAGAATGCAAATTTATGTTGGGGGGGGGGGTGCTTTTGTGGTATTTAAACCACCAACAATTGATTCTGTTGTGGGTTAATATCTTTACTGTTTTCTCTTACGTTCATTTTATGTAATCAGGATCTCCATGGCCGTAACATTAGAGTGAACTTCGCGACTGAAAGGTCTCGTGGTGGTGGTTTTGACGGCGGCAGTTCCGGCTATAATCGCTCCAGTTCATACCAGGGAGGAGGTGGTTACAATGACTGATGACTTTGCCAAAAGGGTCTGAGGGGAGAAACTGCTTGATTCATTTGGAAACAAATTGCTCCTAGTGTAACCGTCTTATGTCTCTCCTTGTATCGTCGAATTATAAGCTTTGCGTTTTTTTTTTTAGTATTTTTAACCTTTATAAGAATGTTGTTCGTCAGTTTTGACGTTTTAAATGGAGAACTAGTCGTAATTCAAACCCCAAGTTTTGTTGGTTAAATTTACTCTTATCTGGGAATGAGAATGAATGCCTCCGCCGTGAAGAATTCTTGTACCCTTGCATCAATGATTATGACATGCATTATTTGTCAATTTTCTTTCATAATCTATTATTTGTTATCCAATATTTTGCTACATGAAAATTTGACGGCAGACTCAGTGCTACATGAATTTTTAGAAATATCCTGTCGAACTCTCTGAATCAATGATCCCCGCTCAACATTAATTTCCAAACAAACAATTTACAGAGAAATTACAACTGTCAAGCTGAGACCCATCTTCCAACTTTACCTATGCCACTGTAAATCCTCATCTTTCAACCGCCCTAAATTTTGCCCTCTGCTTAGAAATATTACCCATTCAAACTTGAACGTCGTCCACTCCACTTAGATTATGTGAGAATTCCATTAGAAATTCATACCCTTCTTCCCAATTCAACCGATCCTAATGTCGATTGGCTTCTTTGAGAAAGTCATGTCCAGTTATAAGAATGTAGAAATCTTTCTGCATTTAAAAAATTATCAGGCTGACGGCGATACATAACGTGCCAAAGCGAACAATATTTATTACATAATCGCTGACTTCAGCTGTAACTATCATTAGAAGTAATCAACAATTCAATTAACGATTTGCTTATTCAAGCCAAGAACTGGTGTATTCTGTATTAAGAAGCTGCTGCTTCTTGTGATTATTTTGAAGGGCATTTTCAAGCTCCTCGATACGTGCTTCAAGTCTTGACTGAATAACATCATGCAAACGCAAGCTGAGTTCCCTTGGTGACACTGTATAGTTTCCAGAGTGAACGGTTGAGTCGCTTGCTTCTTTATTAGCCTTGCTCCTCCCACAACTTTCTCCACTCATCATGTCATTTCTCAACTCACCTTCAGCAAAATCTTCTTCAAATTCTGGTTCAAGCTGCACATAATCATTTGATCTGTGATTCTAATATATGAAACTCATGACTCAACTATCCATATGAGAATGCTAACAAATGGGGGCACCGTTACCTCGTCGTCGTCGTCTTCGTCGTCGGGATATCTCTCTGTGCCTTCGGTGCTTATATTTAATCCTAACCTCTCGAGTTCCGCTTCCAGTTCGGCTTCAATTCTGCGGATTGATTCAGAACTTTCCTCTGCCATATGCTTGTATAGTTCTTCAGTATTGAAGTTTACTGTGTAATCCATGACATGTTTTGGAGAAGATTCATCCACTGTTTTCTCAGAGAAGCCATTACTATAAGTGTCATTACTGAGCTCCTTCAGCGTTAATGAGTCCTTCATTTCAAGTTCCTCTTGAAGATCTTCAACCAAACTCTCGGTTTGCTTTAACAATTCTTTCAACTTATGAACTTCCCTCTTATTGGATATGAAAGAATAGATTATGCCAATGAAAAATCCAAGATATAATACCAACGATTCATCTGGGGCACCTGAAAAACATAAACAATAAGCAGAAGTTAGTAATATAATGTGAGATCGTACATCGGTTGGAGAGGGGAACAAACATTCTTTATAAGGGTGTGGAAACCTCTCCCTAGCAGACGCGTTTTAAAACCGTGAAGCTTAACGATGATACGTAACATGCCAAAATGGACAATATCTGATTCATACCAATCATTACAGTTGATTCATTTGGTGAAAATATGATGCAAACTAATACCAATTCGAAGCCAAAAATCCATTTAAGACATATTATCGATCAATGACGAGTTTGAAAGATGGCTACTACACCTTCAGAATCGAAGTGTTCCCTGTTAGCCATTTTGCTGGAACTTCTTGAGTTTCTTTCCCATCCCTTTCCTGTCTTCTTATTACTTATTGTATCAGACAGAGGCCCAAATGGCAGTTGAGAAACCGCGCATACACTTTCATTAGCATCAAAATGAGATCCCTTGGGTAGCTTATGTTCCTCCAGTTCCACAGCAATGCATGGACTCAAAGAACTCTGATGGGCTGGAAGGCAATCTTCTTCATAAGTCAGAGGTTTGATAAGATCCCCACGTGAGTATCTACCTTTAGCTGTGCTTCTGTTTCTTGAAGAGGCTGTTCTTCCAGAAGAATTGCAAACTAAGATTCCAATGTCATTAGCCATCGTGTTGCTTTTGCTGCTTTCTCCGACCCGTTCTTCAGAGTTCAAAGTCATATTTGGTGTAGAGAACACATTGAAATCTTGGTGACTCCCAAAAAGTCCGAGCTTTCCAATTTCAAATCCTCCACTTATGCAGGCCAGATCTGCAACTGAAGCAATGTCTGATGGGTTCTGATCTGAAGATGTTCCTTCCATTCCTCCATGTCCAAAAACATCTTCATATCGTTTCTTCCTTTGTGAAAATTTGCTAAGCAAATGATTTGAGTATTGAGGACTCACCAAATTGGAATCCCCAAAGGATAACTGTGATAAAGAACAATCCCCATCCTTTGATTGATTCTTCCAGTACTTAGCTACGTATCCAGCACCAGTAGCTGCTGCAACAATCCACAAATCCATTTATGCTCTCCAATCTCAGATGGACCCAAAATCAGTTCTTGAAGAATCGCCTCTTTTTTGAGAGAAAATAGCTTAACAATCTAATGGAAAAACCACTTGCTGCATGAAGAACTATGCTCAAACAGCAATGAAGTTGGCAAAAAATAAGACCCTCAAATCCAACACAGAAGCGGTGTAATAATACCCACTATTATCATATGGCTGTATTTATTCTGGTTGAGTTTATTAGCAGTTCGTTCCATCACAAGATTTTAAGACTTTGAGGCTTTCTTTTTTGCCGTCCACTATTTTTCTCCATTGTCTTCTACTTATTTTCGTCATTTTTCGGTTGAAATTGGGAAACTTAAATTTTGTCTTCTGAATTTTCTGATGCCTCGGGGACAAATTCGATATATGCACTCTCAATACAATTTTGTGGCCAGGACTGGTCAATCCGAAAACAATTTCAAAGGCCGTACAGTATTTAATCTTCATCCGGCATCACATACAAATTTATTTCTTGTTCTCAAATTCAATGAATGAAAAGATGAGTTTCAACCTAATAGATTTATTTCCAAACCAAACATTTGAATCTAATGCTTTAGAAGGTGGTTTTTTGGAAGTGAGGCGCCAACATTTCTTCCAAAATGTGCCATAAAGCAATGTCAAAAGAACATTACGAATCCATTTCCCTTTACCCAAACCCGGGTTATTGCAAGCAAATTATCCCATGCGTACGCACATAAAATATCATACTGAAAATCAAGAGGTTTCTCAGAAAACAAAGTCAATTCAAGCATTGGAGCTTACGAGAAAATCAATTGATATCTAAACAAACTTAGTTCCCAGGATGGAATTGAAACTGGGTGTATTATTACAAAAAAGCTCAAAAGGCAACGTCGTGATAATCAAATATCGCCTCAAGATCTTAGTTCACCAACCATTGAGTGAACCAGCAGAAGATCTAGGAACTAGCCCTCCAATGCTGATGCTCCAGATATAATTTCAATCAACTCGGTGGTGATAGATGCTTGCCGAGTTCTATCACAAATTAACAAATGAGGTTCAGTTTTACAGAAAATAAACAAAGAAATAACGTAAGTTGCTAAAATTGATTCAAGTGAGATGAGAAAAAAAAAAAAAGGATAGTCGGATAAGTTAAGAGAGTTATAGGAGACCTGTTGTAAGTTAATGTGAGGCGATCAAGCATGTCCCCAGCATTTCTGCTAGAGCTGTCCATTGCAGACATCCTTGCACCTTGTTCACTGCAAGCATTTTCCAATACGGCGTTGAACAGTACCTGTTGAGCATGTATATAGTTTTCAGTAGTTACATATATGGCCAATGAAATGGGAAATGGCAAGAGTGAGATGTCCCTGCAATAAGTTAATATAAGAGATACAAAATAAAGAAGAAAATCGAGTAATCAACATTATTGCATAGAACTTTTTTTATATGAAAAGAACTCATTTTTCTATAATGTATCTAGTTCTTCTCTTCTTTGAATTGATTCTCATGTAATTTTGCAGCATCCTCATCCTAGACCAACAATCATCTGAGCAAGAACCATATACCGAAATTACTTCATCACTTATTCATCCTCAAGAAACTACTATTAACCCATGGTGATCTGGTTAATGTCAGCATCTATAAGGAAATGTTTTGCCTAAGCATTGACTCACCTAAAATTATCAAAAACCAGTCAATTGAAATGATAATTTCAATACAGAGAGACCTAAGAAAAACGGAGGAATGAAAAAGCCAACTGACTCATATCTTCAAAATCACAGTGTTTTTGTGTATTAATTAAGCCTGAATTTGAACCGCATGGAACTTCCTACGGATTAAAAACATCAAATCTCTAACCTGCAGATTTGATTTTGCAAATAACCATATGATTTCAACAATAAACCAATGCCTCGTTACAAGAATATAAGAGGCTGTAAGGGTGAGCTTACACAAGAAAACTGGAATTCTGTTAGATTTTGGAGAACCTCAGACTTTGTCTCGCCACCTTCAATCTCATATAAATCCAGGTCACCAAGCCTTCCCCCAGATTCTGCCTCCCTTTCAACAATCTGAAATGCAGAACGCACAATATTCACAATATTCACAAAGGCGGCAAGGGCAAGAAATTTAAGAAGGGGAGAAGAAAAGGTCAGTATGTAAAAAATTCCAGTATTCTTATTACCTCAGGGGACAGCACGGTAGATACTGTAGGCATAAATAACACAACTGACTGGAACTTGTTGAAAACAATCCTCAGAGCATCATATTCTACGTTCTTTAGAATATCATCAGCTAAAACAGAGACCTAACAGTGCAAAAAGGACAGTAAGAAATGGGCATTTCAAAATGTCAAGGAAGGTATCCCATCACACAAAAGTTTGAAGATTTTACCAAGCCAGTAAAAAAAATAAGTGCACTTTTGGAAACAAAAAAGAAATTCACTCAAAACTTTGGAAACATCATTTGCTGCCACAATGGATCATACTCATGGCCTTATCTATTGTTACTTATCCTACACCAATATGAAGACTTCAAATCTACGGTAGAAGCCCCTACATATGGAAGCATAGGCAAATAGACAGAAACATATACTCACAAACGAACAATGAAGATATTATATGTGATGAACTATGTGGTATGGTTGACTAACTTGAGTATAATTTAAAGGATTCTTCTGCAGCTCAGTGATGATGACTTCTATGTCCTTCTTGGAGTCACGTACTAACTGAGCCTTTGCCTTCTCTCCCAATATAGCATATTTTGTTTCCTGTTCAGGACCTATGAGCAGAGTAATTATAAAATTAGTATCTTATTTACTGTAGTCTCACACTGAAAAGAAGGATAGGATAAATTTTTTTTTTGCAAGTAATACCAGAATTTATCTTGCGCAGAGCCTTGCTTATCTTGACAGAGGTAGAATTAATTCCACCACAAAGACCTTTGTCAGAAGAAATGGTAACGATGACATTCTTCTTTACATCAACACCTATGTTTCCAACAATAAATAACCCATGAGTATGATGTGTACTTTGACATAATACACATGGAAAATACAAAATAAGTAAAAAGAAGCAATTCATGTGTCAATATAAAGTAGAAAACATATGATATAAACATACTTGGAATATCCCCAAGAAGTGCAGTAAAGGGTTGCCAAAGGCCACGAGAATTTTCAGCACGCACTTGAATTGCCCGAAGCTTTGAGGCTGCAACCATCTTCATTGCCTTTGTAATTTTCTGGATATTTCTCACACTCTTCATTCGATTTCTAACTGTATTCACATGTTAAAAAAATGATAGTAAATCATCAGTAAGTAAGAATAATAAAACAACAGAATAATTGTCAAAGAAATGCCAGTTGATTAACAGGAAGCAACGTATTTTTTTTTTTTAAAAAAAACCACCATAAAATAATATATATAAAAAGAAATAGCAGATCCAGTGTAAATAGCACCTACCCACTTGAGTGGAGATAGAGCGCACACCAAGAGGAGCTTGTTCCCTTCACAAAAAACACATATTCAGGATTAGTGATTTATGTGCAGAGAGAGCTTCGGCAGATATTCATAATTAATGATAAGCTAACCAGAAAACCCAGTGTAGTATGGCTCTCTAAAGATCTAAAAGAAAAAAAAACGTAATACTTTCACGCATCTTTATTAATGGAAGATCATTGTATTTTTTCAAAGAAAAAATAAACCACGGCACATTTCAGAAAAATTAGTCAAGCATTAGACGCAGCCCAATCTTAATATAAAGGGTTCAGACAGATACGTAGAACAAAAATTAACAAAAGAGAGGTAACCCTTAATTTATGAAAATAAAATAGCAATTACTTCAGGATTTCATCGATCAAATGAAGGAACTTTTGGGTCCAGAACAAAACAGCCTAATCACAAAGAATCCGTCGCACAGATAAACGCATTAACGCAAAATAGAATTAGGGTAAAAGTGAATACTCGCAAACGAGGGAAGACCGGAGAGCGGTGATTGGTTGAGAAGAGATCACGGTAGCGAACCGCCTCCCCTCACGTCTTAGAGCTGCCATGGCCATTTCTTCCTAAAGCGAGATCGGAACTGGAAGTTGAGGAAAAAGAAAAAGTAAGGCCGACGAAAGGGTTTCTTCTTCTTTTCAATAGCAGCGAACTCAAACGCTTCTCACTCAGTTTTGAGAGTTTTTCGCATCTAGCGGAGGCGAGGTCAATATTTACAGTTTTTGTAAATGTATCATATCCATGCTTCTTTACCCAAAATACCCCCATTAAAATTTAATTTCCCCAAAATACCCCCATTAAAGTTTCAGAAATATGACACAATCATTAACAGAATTATACGGATGGCCTTCTTGTATTTATTGAGCCATGTCCTGTATTTTGGAGATTTGTATTCCATTGGACCATTTTTTTTTTACAAAATTTCTGAGTTTTTGGTGGAGAATTTTTAGTGCTCAATTATTTAAATAATGTATGTACTATAATAATAATAATAATAATAAGCTATATTACAAATTTAGCCACAAAATTTTCATCTATCAAACCCAAAATTAGAAGATAAAATTTAAATTTACATCAAATAAATAAAAAAAAAATTAATTTTTTTGAATTTTCTGAACACCTAAATATTGAATCGCATCCCTGCACTAACTCCGTGCTAGCAACTGCAGTAAGACGGGAGAGGAGGGCAAACTCCGTGCTAGCAACTGCAGTAAGACGGGAGAGGAGGGCAAGTGTTCTTTGAAATGACTGATAGTAAAGGATGAGAAATATGGAAATAAAAACGCTATGTTCATTGAGCCAAACGTAGTTTAGGATTTGGAACTCAAAATCACACCAAAGTAAATTGGAAAACGAAAGTTGTTAAACTTCTTAATCAACCCATTAATAATCATAACCTCCGAGCAAAGATAGAACTGTAAACAGAAGCTAAGCTACACGTTAAATTCGGATTAAAACCTTCACAAATTTGTTTTCACTACATATGAAGTTTGCCAAAGAACCTCCACTTTCAGTGGTCGGTGAATATGAGTACGACACATTTGTTGGTCTTCAACAGAAGAACTAACACAGTGTAAGTTCAATTCAAACTGCTTTTATATACCAAAAAGAAGAAAAAGAAAACTATGTTATAGCCTTGAACTGTAATATTGACATGCTAAGTCAAACAAGTGTAGATATCTACGATATACTGGAAAAGCAAACCTTGAATGGCTTAAACACCCAAGTTGCTTCATTCACATCAGAACTAACGACGCTCCTTTTTAATCCCTGCATTAAAGATTTGGAGATACTTGTCTGCAACTCTTTTGGGAACATCTTGGTCAGTTAAGCCAGTTCTGTTTTGAGAGCCATCAATACTAAATGTTGGTGCCATTCTCGAGCAATGCTCCGATTCCAACAAGCATTTTTTGTCACTTTCTTCCGCTTTAATAACTGGTATAGGTTCAGTCTTTACTTGTGACTGGGAAAGAGAATACGAGCCAGTGGCTGCGATTGGAGCAGGTTCCTATCATATGGTTAGCACAATGACAAAAAGAGAGGGATCAGACAAGATTTTCGCATCATCATAAACAAACTACAGAAATGCTTGGTTCTCCACCTCCTTTTTTTTATTGGAACGGCAACAAGCAAATGAAAACCAGGAGGGAAAGGTTTGGTTCGGTGGGGCTAGGATGAGATATTTCTACCTGATCTTTGATTTGAGCAGTCGTAGTTAATGCATTGACATCGGACTCCCTGGGTTTTTGTGACCCAAATTCTAATAGTAATCGCTGAATGGTAGAGTCTACATCCTTTGCAGTTGGAGACTTCCCAGCATTGTCTTCATCGTGCTTTTCATGTCCTTTGGGCGTGAATTCCAGCAGGGGAACTTTGGACTCACTTTCTACAGAAGAAACTGCAGAACCATATTCTAACATAGGAACAGGAGACTGGTCTTTCTTTATAGCACGGAAGATTCCGAAAAGGAGGCATTTAGCACTTAGCATATTAAGATCTGCAGAAAGAGTTACAAATATGTTATAAAGCGTGGTTAAAGTTTATGTCTAACTGCTACGAGCAGTACGAGGATACATGCTCGAATGGAGCTGTCAACAGAACATACAAGTTTTTAAAGCTTAACGTAAACGTATCAGTATATCCACTACTAGGAGGAGGCCACTATATGCAAAATACGATTATGACCACTAGCACATATAAATAGGAAGAACGTAACAGTATCGACATTCAAACCAACGTGAGACTAAAGTATTACACTAAAGAATGGCCACATAATGAATGTAAGAGCTTTACACTGTGAGTGGAGATCCAGCTGTCTACATGTAAATACAACCAACTCAGCACCGTCAATAACACTTCTTATCAATAGATCTTCTCCTTCCATAAGTTCAAACAGGTAAGAGTTGTTCTTTCTGGACCTACGCATTAATCAAGATTAGCTTTACACGGATATACAACAACAAAAATTGTAACCATTCAATCCGAAATCATAACAGACCTTTCAATATTGTCGGCGGGAAAGAAGTACAAAGCAATATCAGCAAGATCCGGACATTCATCGTGAAACAGGTCATCCCAGATATCAGAACGACTAAGAAGCTTCACTTGAAGAACGGGAGGAATCTTCCTCGACAATTCATAAGCTCTACCATGTACTACACATGGAGGCTTTGCCAGGAATCCATCATAAAATTCACCGCCCATACGTGTATCAATAAATTGGAAGCCTCCCCTAAAGAATAGAAATTTCTGGCAGTAGTAAATAATTTTAATTTTCAGCGAATCAAATATATAATGTCAGAAATGTTGCAACAATGGATATGAAGTACTCAACCATCAAGAGTCACTGCCGAAGCACCATGTACTAAAATTTAAAAACGCCATAAAAAAGGACAATTTTGAGAAAATGAGATGCGATCCACTAAATATACACGCAAGAACTGGAAGCATAGATTACATAGAAAAAGAATTGGTCAGAGCTTCACTTATCATAAAAAAAAAACTAAATTGTTAGATCATAAAAACCTATTCTACAAAAGTTAAATCTGCTTTCGGTAAATATATACCCAACCCCAAAAGAAGGAAAGAAAGAAAGAAGAAAAATGGTCTTCTTCTGATCTTAAAAGAATGTTCGATGAGAAGGCAAATTTTCGTGTGAACTCAGAAAACTATTCATCGTTCATTTTCATCCAATACGATATGCAGCGAGAAGCACAATATAACATATGCACTTTGCATATACTTAGAAATCACAACAACAGCAGTGGCACATGATATTTAACAAATAAGAAACTTAAATGACCAACTTATTCGAGCCAAGTAGGTAAAACACTGCCATAAATCATCCAATAAATTATCCATAAATTCTGCACGGAATTGGAGAAAGCATAATTTTTATAAAAAAATAGATTAATTAAATACAAAATTACTACATTTTCAATTGTATGCATCTCTTAAGTTTTTTAACAGGGTTTATCCATTCTAAAAATGGAAACAAAGAAGCGAACCATAGAGGAAGGGACTCACTTCCAAGAGGCGTGTAATGATGGGAGAAAGTCACGGTAAGCATGTATTTCCTGTGTCATCAAAGCATACTTCATTTGTTTTTGCTTATCCTCCAACTTAGAGAGAGGTGAAGGAACTTCTTTTCCTCTGTTGCCACGGTATGCATGTATTTCCTGGGTCAACGAAGCATTCTTCCTTTGTTTTTGCATATCCTCTAACTTAGTGGAAGGTGAAGGAACTTCTTTTCCTGTGTTGTAATTAATATTGGCAATAAAAATAAAGAAACAATAACATACAACTAGAGATGGAAACCAAAACTAAGGGAAAGGGCTATATTGATTGACTTGGGATTGGATCCCATAATAATAACACAATTTAAGAGTTTCATTAAGATTGCAAAGCTCTTCTCTCTTACCTGTTTTTGTGACAGGTAAACCATGCCTTGACACGGAAGAAGCTTTAGCAGGTATATCTGTAACTTTCACCTTCGCCTTTTTTAATGTTTGTACTGGGTCTACTGGCATTGAAGGTAAACAAGTAGCTAATGCTTGTTTCTTCACACCACATATCGTTGGAGGCATCGTAGCAGAACTTCGTTCTGAAAGAGAAGAACAAAAACACAAACTAAACATTCAACAAAACATAAGTCAGAAAATGAATAAAAAGTATAAATGCATGTGTCTAAAAGGACATGACAGACATGATTTCTGGCATTATAAGTTTTCATTTTACACCTCAAAGGTTGCTAACTTTGGTTCACAAAAATAGCTCCATACACTTCTAGAGATTCATAACTGAAAAATACTGTGTGACCAAAAGCATCATCACTAAATAATTTAGTTTTTTAGTGAGAAACTAAGCTTTGAGAACATAAATTATTAGACCTTGCATACCAAGGACTACTAAGATCATTGGTTAATAAGAAGCACAGACTTCGTCCAACTTAGAAGTGGTGGGCATATCCTTTGAAGATATGACTTCACGTGCACAGTGTGGAGTTATTTTTTGGAGGCATTTGACTTTCAATTAAACCGTTATAGGGACCCAGAATAAGATCCTTGAGGAGTTATTTCTCCATCCATCTTTTAGGAGAAGGGCCATTAAAAAAAAAAACTTGTTGAGCATATATGGAACAACTATTAACACAATAAATGTGTTAAACTAGTTGTACAAAATAAATATGGATCCAATGTTTGGTAGGAAAGTATAAAACATTTGTTTAAGCATAATAAATAGGCACAAACGATAATATAGAAAAATAATAAATTTTGAAAATGAAATATATCAAACTCGGCATATAAATGTATAAGTATTGATCTTAAATTTTTTATTGTATAAAAATGATATATATATGTTTTTAAACTTATATTTTAATGAATATGTCATTGACATATTCATGTCCTGGATTTTTAAAGACCGTAAGTCGTGTCATATCCATAACATAGTGTCCGTATACATGCTTCGTAGATGGACACACATAAAGTAACAAATACAAGAAAGGATAAGAACGGGCTCAAAAACCTTGAGATTCTTTTGATGCCTGGGAAAGTGGTCGGGGGATAGAGCTTTCAAAGAATTTTCTGGACTTAAATGTTCTTTGCGGTCCAAAAGCTGCGTTCAATTTTGAAGGTCCCTTAACCCCTCCCGATGATAGCTTCCTTACTTCTTCAGTAGGTAAGAACTTCACTTTGCCAGTTTTAGCATGTCTTGGCATTTTAGGTTGAACCAGAGATCCTGAATCATCAGGACTTTTGGCCTCATCTAATGTACAATTACCACAAAGCCAGGATTTGGGGACATCGCGACTTTTATTGTGCATACAATAACTGAAAACAAAGAGATCGCAGCATATAATTATATAAGGGTAACAAAAAGGGAATGCTTATTAGGACATCGAATGGACATAACTATAAAGGACGCTCAAATCAACCATATGAAATCGAATGATCAAAGCACTAAATGGAACTAAAGGGATTAATATCACCAACGTTACAACTTCTTAACAAATTTTAGAAGCTCAAGCCTAAAGTTCAAGCAGTCAATTTTTCATCAGCTTTGTTAATCAGTCCAACTAGCTGAAATTTAAAGCTAACGCGATAAGAAGATAACAGACACATATTCCCATCAGGTAGAGATCCTAGGAGTTTGTTTCTTCTCGGTATATCCCTAAAATCAACAAAATATGCAACACATTCATGATTCAACTGTCTACCAACTACAATACGAAAATCAAGGAAGGAAAATGTGTTGAGGATTGTTGGAGTCCCACATTGGCTAATTAAGGGAAAGATCATGGATATATAAGTGAGGAACACTATCTCCATTGGTATGAAGCATTTGGTTTCAAAAGTAAAGTCATGAGTTTATATGCTCAAAGTGGACAATATCATATCAATGTGGAAAGATCATGGATATATAAGTGAGGAACACTATCTCCATTGGTATGAGGTATTTGGTTTCAAAATTAAAACCATGAGAGTTTATGCTCAAGTGGACAATATCATATCAATGCGGAGGGTCGTTGTTCTTAATATGGTATAAGAGTCATGCCCTTATCTTAACTTAGTCATGTCAAGATACCCCTCAAGTGTCGAACAAAAGAGTTGTGAGCCTCGAAGGTGTAAACATAGTGACTTAGGTGTCGAACAAATGGTGTATTTTGTTCGAGAGCTCCAGAGAAGGAGTCGAGCATCAATTAAGGGTAGGTTGTTCCAGGGCTCCAGAGAAAGAGACATTCAGGTGGTCGAACAAAGGGTGTACTTTGTTCCAGGGCTCCAAAGAAGGAGTCTATCCTCAATGAACTTGAATAATAACAGAGGAAGAAATAACCATACAGATGTTCACGAACAACTTTGCACTTGGAGCAGGTTATAATCAGCTCTGCATAACCAACATCACCACAAACGTAACAGAAGTGATCCTGAAAATCGAAGTAGAAATGCAAAAATCAACATAAAAGTGAGTGAAAGCAAGTCTAGAATGCAGGTGGAGAGTACTAGAGAAGTAGAAGCACTAAACGTACAAATTGTTCTCAATATGGAAATGGTTCTTTACTAAAACAAATCTGATAGGAAAAGTGCCAAGCAGCCAGCCAACCTACGATTCTCATGAAATGGGAAGGTGAATTTAATGCAATATGATAAAAACACGTGACAGACAGAAAAATAGAAAATATGGGAAACAAAGATCTTTGTGTTTGCTAATTTTTCTATCACGTTGACATATGACAAACTGGAAATCAAAAGTTGGATTCATGGATTGGGTATTGATTGTGTTAGAACTAAAGACTTGTTTGGGGTGATCTTGAAATGATTAAAATCACTTCTATCATATTCAAAATCAGTCTGAACCAAGTCTTTAATCATTCAAAATTAATTTAATGTTTTATTTTACACTTCTCAACACAATTTCATAAATTAAATTTATTTGTGCTTTTGAACATGATCTAAATGATTTAAAATCAATCAAACATGTACGAACTCTTTAATTTGTAATACTACATCAAAATATGCAAACATATATGAAATATCATTCAATTTTTTCACGTAGTTAACGCATACAAACGACAACGAAGAGAGTCAAAACCAAAAACAAATCGGTTCCAATATTCCACCGCAAAACACACTAGACTGAACATAAAGAGTCCAAACACAGCAGCTCAAGACAAACAATATAATATTCACGCAAACTCAGATTCTGACAACAAGAACAAGCAGGCAAACTCCTAGTTTAAGAACATTATTTCAATCCAACAAAGTCTCGTCTTCTCGAGATGGCATACAGATATGCAGTCTACGCACATTTTATCAAAAAGAGAAAGCGAGGTACAAACAGACTAGGCGATGTGCAGAAACCCAAACAACGCAACATAACGTACCGCCATTAACAGACACGGAAGCCCACATTCAACACCACAATAAGTTATCGCCCGTATTCACTGCACATTCAACGTCTGCCAAGGGCCAGAGAACAAAATACGAAGATGAGAATAAACGAAATAAATGAACTAACTGCCTGTATCAGCCACGCCATTAAAATGGCATTCTTACGTGAGAAAACCAAAGGATCATAGAAATCAATAGTTTAACGAGGAGCACCATACGAAAGCGGAAACAGAGGCATGAAATGAAGAACAAAAACAAAACAAGAAAAGCAAAGCAAAGAGATAATTACTGTGGAAATGGATGAACAGAGTTGCAGTATCAATAGCTCGCAGGCTGCATTGATGATTTGTTGGAGACTAAGCAGTGGAAGGAGAAGAAATGCGTTTGAAACAGAACTGACCGCAGATGAAAACTTGGGGAGGGAAACAATATAAATAAACTCCGAAGAAAGTATAAACAATGTGATACGTCGGCGCCATTTTTTCGTGAGGGGCCTGTCGTGCTCCAGACGTGCCTCCATACAGGGGCCCACGTTTAATCAAAATAGGGTTAAAAATACTTTTTTGGTTGCTTCTTTTATTTATTTTTTTTTTTTAAATATCATTTTAAAACTTATTTCTGTTTTAGTTAAACACTTCAATCTCTAAATTTAGTTTGGATACTTTCTATAAGTTTATTTCAAATATTCTTTTAACTTTTACATAAATATTTATTCTCCATCAAGTAAACTTAACCCATATATATATTAATAATGTATATGATACAATTTGATATATTTGGAAAATTTAAATGTAAATAATAAAAAAAAAACAGAAAAAAGAAAATAATAAAACATGCCTTTGATATGACCTGTTGGCTTATTAGTGGAACTAAATCAGAAGCCTGCCAGTAAAACACATTTTTATTTAATTACACAATTAAGATTAGCATTATTTAAAAAATAACAATTGTATAAATAGCTGTCAATTTTAAAGTATATTTTAATAATACAACCGTGTGAAATTCATTTTTACCCTTGAATTTTATTTTTGTTTCAAAATAATCCTTGTGTCGATTTTTTAATTAATACAGAGATAAAAGAATAATGTGAGGATATAATGGTACATGGACAACTATCAAATTTCATTTTAACTCACATTCTTTAAAATTATTTCAAACATTTAAATTTAGGCACGTAAGATAAAAAACACTTGAATAAGATAAAAAACTCAATTTATAACGTCTTACATTATTAATTCATTATAAAAAAGAATTTAACATTTAAATGGATAAAACTTCTACTCACTCGTGCATGATTGAACTAAAAAACACTTGAATAAGACATGGAAACCAGGAAAGAAGATGAAAGAAGCTAGAGCTTACTTGAGTGGCCAGCCATGGCGGCGAGAAGGAGCAGTGAGAGAGCCAGAGCAGACATAGCAGATGGAAGCTGAAGAAAAGGTGGAGCTTGACTAAGATGGTGAAGGCGGAGTTTTTCGTTTGCATTTGTTGTGTGAAGGAAAGCTGAATGACTGATTTAAAGCAATAGAATGTAGGAGAGATAGTCGGCAACGATGTCCAACGAGAAATAGAGAGACAAGATCGAGCAAAGAAATGGAATTTGAGGAGAGAGTCCAGTGGAGAAATGAAGAGGAGAGCGACATCGATGTTGGAAGACACATAGAGACGAGAACTGAGAAGTCGAACGACGACATAGAGAAAGACGAGAGGAGTTGAACGACGACGACAAACGTTGTGATGTGGGTGTGTGATACTATCGGTGTGAGAGTCGAGACTTCGTTTCACTTGCCTAATTAACTTCGAGGTCGAAGATAAACGTTGTAAGACAAAGTCTCAAACTTAGGATCAAAGAGCAGAGAGAAAGAGAGTCGTATAGACAGTCTGCATACACGGCCAAGGCAGGGGCAGATGCATGCGATGACTCATGGGCTCTAGTTCTCGGATTAACCGGATGGATGTACACCCCTAAGAGAGTCCTTAAAATGCCAAATCTATTATTTTACCAAAAAAAAAAAAGAAAAAAAACAAAATATTTTTATTTTTCACATTATTCTAAGATTCAAAAAATAAAAATTAAAACTTAAAATTAAAAAACACGTGCATACAAAAATTATAGCGAAGTGTAAGCCAAATTGCGTTCGCTCATGTTGTGTTTGCTGGCATCAGTCGACATGTCGTTTGTATTATCAACAGGCCGTCCACAAACTCCAGCCCATATATGAGTATGAGAAATCGTTATAAAGTTACCGACGTGTCGTCTAGTGCTAGTGGACAAGTCGGCCGGGTCATTACAGTGATCTACCCGCCACTGCGAGAGAAGCTTTGTACACAAGCCAGAAGCTGGTGCCGTCGCAAGCTCCTGACTTTCTATCTGCGATTCATTGTTTGGTTATGAAGCAGTGAAAATGTTGTTTCAGATTCCCCGATTGACCAGCTCCCTCAGGGAGCCATTCGATGTCGACCAGGCGTATCTCCATCGCAAGTTCCTTCTTCAGAATCACAAACCGACCCAGTATTATCTCTCCCAATACAATTTTTTTTTTTCATTTCTCGTAATTGTTCTGTTTGTGAATTCAGCTTTAAGACTTTGAGAGTCTTAGCTGTTCTTGGGTTGATTTAAAATGTTTGTAAAGCAAGGAAAGCGGACTCTATAGGATTGGGCTAATGAATGATTTGCAAATACATAGCTGCTTAATTTCTTATATCCTTTCTTCACTCCATCAATCTGTGCGTTACCCACTTTGATTTTTCTGTCGCTTTAGGAGCGTCAGAGTATTGACTGTTTTTGCATGGAATTAAAATATAAGTAAAGCAAGGAAAATGGACAATATAGCGGATTGAGCTAATGAATGGATGGTTTTTGAATCTGAATACACAGCTTCTTAATTCTAATATGTTTTTTTTTTCACTCCATCAGTCTATGTGCCAAATCGAGCCAGTTCTTTATGCTGAACGTAATGAAAATGTCTCTTTTTTTAATTTCTTTTAATCATGTTATGCAATCTAGTTCTGTAACTTCATCTGGCGAGTCAGAGCTTGCACGGAGGATAGTGTATCAATGGGATGAAGGTACAGATCATTGTCACTTAGCATCTTTATGTAAATTTGGTCGTGAATATGCATAGTGCTTAGCTTCTCATGGTGTTATTTCCTTGATCGAAATTCGTGGAGCAGCATCCTTTGAAGTTCGACAAGCCTATAAGCAGTTCATTGCGGGAGTTGTTGGATTGGTGGACAGAGAAGTACCATCGGAGGAACTTGGTGAGGTAGCGCTGACTATTTATCGCCTTTTTGGAGAGCAAAAAGAAGAGAATGATCGCGAATGTACTGCTAAAAACAAGTAAGAATATGGTTGCCAATATTAAATTTCTGTTTCTTAAAGATAAAACCTGAAAGCACAATTGTTATTTTATGTTTATTAGATTTTTCTTGTTTTTATTTCAAAACACAGCATAAAAGAACTAAGGTTCCTCGAATTAGAACTCGAAATAGTACTTTTTCACGTTGAGAAGTTAAAATTACCATCACAGAGGCTTTGGACTGTAACTGTGAATTGAGCATGTTTTTGGGATGTTGACTTCTTCTATTATTTTGAAACGCAGAGAAGAACTGCAAAAGCTTATTGGCCATACAGTTTCAGATGGTAGGCTGCAGAAAGTTGTTTCTCAAGCTCAGAAACTATTTATTTTGCAGCCAAGGGATCATGCAACTACATTTCTGGCAGAGAAGCATGTTAATAAGGGTGACTCCGAAGAAGAGTTTGGCGCTGATCTTGTGTTTAGAGAACCTGCCAGGTTTATGGTGGATGTGTCACTGGAAAATTCAGATTTACTGGGCAAGGATATTACTGCACCTACATTTTATGACAGACAACATGTGCATGATGATTCCATTAACTTTGATCTCTCTAATGAAAGAGGAAAGTTAAATTTAAGTTGGTTGAGGGATGCATGTGATGAGATAACCAGAAAAAGTACCTCACAACTTTCCACTGATGAACTTGCAATGGCTATTTGCGGAGTCCTTGATTCAGAAAAACCTGGCGAGGAGGTAGCCAAGTATATATATTTATATATTTATATATGTTGAATATATTTATCATAGAACTTGCTTATTTTGTAACATATGAACTCTCTCTCTTTCATTCTGAAGATAGCTGCAGATCTAATGGATCTTGTTGGTGATGGAGCATTTGAGTTTGTTCAAGATCTTATATCAGTAAGAATATGAACTTAAATTTTTTTAAAATCCTTGTTTACTACGTTCATATTTCCCACCCCTAATCTTCCCTTGCTCTGCTTTGTTTCTTTGTTTCTTTTGGGTGTGGGTAGGGGGAGGGTGGAGAGTTAAGTGAGAAATCTTCTAATGCAAGGTTGAATCTGCAATAATTATTGATATTTTGAATATTTAATTGTTGACAAGAATTCTATTGTTAATTTTTGTTTTATTTTTAAAGTAAAAAAAAAATCTTTGTCAAAGTGACATGGTTGATGTTATTAACTTTTCTTTCCCTTCTTGTTATAGCACCGAAGGGAACTTGTAAATGATATTCATCACGGGTTAACAATAATAAAATCCGAAAAAACGAATTCAAGCTCTCAATCACGAATGCCTAGCTATGGAACTCAGGTATGATCTGGATCTATGATTTTAATCAGAATATGCGTTGACAGATGGATAAATCTCTCATCAAACACTTTGTTTTGAATTTAAGGTTACTGTTCAAACAGAGTCAGAAAAACAAATTGATAAGCTTCGACGTAAAGAGGAAAAGCGAAATAAACGAGGAATTGACTATGGTACTGATAGTGATTTCTCTGGTATAAGCTTTTCTTCTCTAGTTCAAGCAAGTCAAAGGAAAAGTCCATTTGACGATCTTATTGGTTCTGGTGAGGGCACTAACTCCCTTACTGTTAGTGCCCTTCCACAAGGAACACAAAGAAAGCATTTTAAGGGATATGAGGAGGTTATTATCCCCCCAATCCCAGCAGCACAAATGAAACCTGGAGAAAAGCTGGTAAGTCTTTTTATTATTATTTGGTTTCTTGATGTCTGAATATCTTTGTTTAGTCAATAATTATAAGAAGGCGTACCATGCAGATTATGGTTAAGATGCAATTGTAAGCTTTTCAGAGTTCACTTAACGATTTTCAGAGTAACTTTAATATAATAGTGTTTGAAGAAGATAACCAACCCAAAAATAAAGTTCAAATTTCAACATGTACTATGATTAATTCAAGGAGAAATATTATGGTTTGATGCCTACAGATTTCCTATTAAGCCAGGGCAGAATAATTTTGAACTAAAAATTAATTAACAGATTTGGATTGCCAAATCCCTCAAATTTTATCAAATATATATGAACATGGTAGAGGTTGATTTCTATAATCACTACTTTTTAAAATCTTTGATGTTTCTGTCTCCTCCTTTTCTAATTATAATGTTCTCACTGCGCAGTGATTTCTTTTCATTAATAACATTATGGTGCCATTTTTCCCCTGATTAATTTTCCAGATATTTTTTGTGTAAGAAATGGTACTTACTAATGCTAGACAATATTTATCAAACTTCTTAAGAACTGGGAATTGAAGTTCCTGTTCTTTAGAAACTATTCTTTATTGTAATCTGTTGAGACATGTATATATTGAAGGCATTTAAAAAATGAGATTGTATGAATTTTTATTTTGCGGAATGTAAAATATGGACCACTAGACTATTCTTTATATACTCATGTTTCATTTAGCTTTACTTGTTTCAGTAACCATATTTTAAGTTTTTGATTCTGCCTGTATTCTAAAATTTGCTCACATCTAATATTGTATATGTATATATTTTCTTTTTTCATTTGCTATCAGATTGAAATAACGGAGTTGGATGATTTTGCTCAAGCTGCTTTTCGTGGATTCAAATACTTAAATCGTATACAGAGTCGCATTTTTTACACTGTTTATAACACCAATGAGAATATACTAGTGAGTTATTTCCTTTCTATTTGTGGAAACTGAAATCTTGAAATTGTACAGATTATCTTTCGTGTTCTGATTGTATAATTATTTTTCTTGCAGGTCTGTGCTCCAACGGGAGCTGGGAAAACTAATATAGCCATGATCTCCATTCTCCACGAGGTTTGTACTTCAATGGTTGTAACAAAAATGCCTTGCTCCTTTGTTTGGATACAATATTCTGGTCGTTAATTCATATATATGGTGGAGTAACATCCGTAGCACAGGCCGCTCTGAAATGGGATATGTCTTTATAGAGGTGATAGGAGCTGAAGAGTTGCATTTACCTTGATATTGTCATCTTTGTGTTATATGATGTATACTAATAGATTCTTATTATATTCACTTGATCATACAGCTAACTGAACTGGCATACAGTTATTTAGAATAATTTTATGTTGATAGTGGCTTAAATGATATTTTCATGCTATTGGATTATTTTAGTCTTTTCAGGTGGTGTACATTTCTTAACCCAAATTTAAAGAAGTATATGAGTGACATTAGGGCTCTGCTAAGCACAGAAAGATATTTCTTAAACTCATATGCAGTGAATGAATTACGGTTTTGTTTTGAGTTCCAGATTTCACAGCATTTCAAGGATGGATATTTGCATAAAGATGAATTTAAGATAGTTTATGTTGCTCCTATGAAGGTAAATAGATTTTAGATAGCTTTCAGTTTGTTTTTAATTTTTCGGTGAGGTTGTGGCATGACGGCTTCTTTTCTTGGCTGGTGTTATACATCCTAGGCGCTAGCTGCAGAGGTCACATCTACTTTTAGCCATCGCTTATCTCCCTTGAATGTTATTGTAAGAGAACTAACTGGAGACATGCAACTTTCGAAGAATGAACTTGAAGAAACTCAGGTTGCTTTACTAAATTATTCATTGTAAATTTTCTTCTCAGTTGTTTAAAGTAACAAAGGTTGTTTCTTCTTTTCAATTGACACCAGATGATAGTGACAACACCTGAGAAATGGGATGTCATAACTCGCAAAAGCAGCGATATGTCACTGTCGATGTTAGTCAAACTCTTAATTATTGATGAGGTACATCTTCTAAATGATGACCGAGGGCCTGTAATTGAGGCACTAGTTGCACGAACTCTTCGTCAGGTAAATTATTCTTATACAAGTTTTGATTGTGTTTTATCTGCTTGAAGTAGAAGTGTTTTTCTGAATCATTGAAATGAGCATAAGTTAGTATACCATTTTACTACTAGTTGTCATGGCATGTTTTCATTCATATCAATAGAATTCTGAAATGGTGCTTTATTTAGAATTCAAGGAATATATGGTGTGTTCATGACTATTAATTTTTCTGTATTTTGACAGGTGGAGTCAACACAATCAATGATACGTATTGTTGGCCTTTCAGCCACCCTGCCTAATTACTTAGAGGTTTTTCCTTCACCATGTTCTGAAAGATCCTTTTGTATCATCATCTTTTACTGGGCCATCTTGAACGTCATTATTTCTGGCTAACTGATTATAATCACTCTATCTCGATCTAGGTTGCACAGTTTCTTAGAGTGAGTCCAGGAACAGGACTTTTCTTCTTTGATTCTAGCTATCGTCCTGTGCCTCTTGCACAACAATATATTGGTATCAGTGAGCACAACTTTGCAGCTCGCAATGAATTGTTAAATGAAATATGCTATAAGAAGGTATTTATATTTGGGATTTACGCCAGATTCTACATTGGAAAAGAACTCCGTTGATTTAACATTTCAATTTAACACATTTGGTGTCAGGTTGTTGATTCATTGAAGCATGGGCATCAAGCAATGGTGTTTGTTCATTCCCGAAAGGACACAGCAAAAACAGCAGAGAAACTGGTATATTGTTTCCATTCTGTTCAATTTGCTAATTGTCTTCTACTTTGCTTAAAGTTCATACACATCAAGAATTTTTTTTTTTTGCCACCAGAGGAGCAAGCATTTGATCACCACCCATGTATTTTAGTTATTTTTCTTTTGATTATGGGAGCTCTAAATGATTATGAAAGGATTTTGAATCAATTTGGCTCCCTATGATTGTCAATGCAATATAATGAACCAGAAACCTATTTCTTTAATCTTCTTCTTTTATTAAATTTATTTTACAAAGAAGTGGGATTGATTTGAACTATTCAACTATTATGCTTTCATACAAAAATAAGTTTAGATTCCACTCTATGGAAACAAACATGAATTGGATAATATCCAAAGGGGATCTGGTGAGAAAATTGTCTGATAAAATGTTTCTAAAGTTGTGGGTGCAAGAAATTATTCAGAATACTCATTAGAAAAGTATAATTGTGGGGTTGTTTTTAGTAGTTGGTTTGAGAGAGGCAAGGAAAACCTGATTATGGACTTTAAGTTGGAAATGATGAGTTCATCTTACTCATTTACAATATGCAGATAAGATTTTCTTTTGTTCAGGAAGATTCTCTTGTTAACGACACTGTATTCACATGTAAGGAAACTTCCAGTCACAATATCAATAGAGCCAGCATTGATTATCGTGAGGAGAAATCTTGAGATGAGATATTACATGAGCTGCTTGCTGATGTATCTTTCTCTATGGATTAGAATATTATACTGGCCGTCTTTCACATCTTTTGTTGCAGTTTCAGTAGACTTGAAGAAACAAAGAAAAGAAGTCCATTATTTAATTCTCTCGATTACTGTTAGAGAAGGTTTTTCCTTTATGAAAAATTTGAAAAATTTAGCGTGCAAGTATTGGAGTAGGTTTTGTCTAATTTGTAGATGTGCTATATGGCTAAGATTCTAGGCATTTATGTGCAAGTCCAATCAGCTAATAGTTAGAATTTTCACTTTTTTCGAATTGATGGTCAGTCATGTAGTAGTTAGATTCTTCCTATTTCTTGAAGGATATTTTTCCATTTTCCCATTGTATTTTTAATTATTTATTTTGTTGCATAGTTGTTAATCTCATCAAATTTTATATGATATGATCGCTATTTTACAGTGGACATATTAGTTTCATACTTTCTTTCCCCTAATTTATTATGCATTAAGTAGGTCGAACTTGGCCGAAAGTATGATGATCTTGAGATATTTAAGAATGATGCGCACCCACAATTTGGTATTATCAAGGTAAATATGTGAAATATGTTCGTACTTGTCTTATGATCCTGGCCTACCTTTTTTCTAATAATTCTTTTGCCCTCTTGTTAAAATTATGCATTTCAGAAAGAAGTCATCAAATCCAGGAATAAAGATCTCGTAGAACTTTTTGATCATGGGATCGGTGTACATCATGCTGGAATGCTACGTTCTGATAGAGGTTTAACTGAAAAGCTTTTCTCTGATGGACTATTGAAGGTTGAGCTCACTCACTTCTAGTTAAAGCCTAGTACCTCGGATTATTGACTGATTGAGTGGTTATTTGCTTTAGGTTCTTGTTTGTACAGCCACCTTAGCATGGGGTGTAAATCTGCCTGCTCATACGGTTGTTATAAAGGTAAAAGTGTTCTTCAAATTGTGATATTATATTGTTTCTGATTCCTAACAATTTGGTTGCCTGTGCATGGGTTCTATGTCTTGGCATGGCACTCTGGAGTGTTTTTGTTTTGGCCTTTCAGTTGCTCCTTAGCAACATTGTTTGTATACTCTCAATGAAAGTCCAAATCTTGGATTCCTTTATTGTACTTTTCTCTTTGGTTGCTCTAGCACTTGGACTTTGCCAGCATTTTTGCATGGTTACCTTTGGTTGTCTTTATTCTTCTAAATGGAAGTGATTTCTGTAGGAAAACTACTCTATTCAAATCTATCATATGTATGTAAAATTTTACAAAATCAAGACCTATGTTGCAAAGATAGAAAAACTAAAACACACCTATATGAGGGATCACACTTTTATCAAGGCACCTCAATAATTATAGTTAATTAAGGTTGAGGTATATTAGTTTTTTTTTTTTTTTTTTTATAAGAGAATTTCATTGATGATTGAAATTTACATAAAGGATGGATAATCCATGATGTTTACAAAAGACCTTCCCAATTTGCAATGAGGGAGGTATAACTATAGGAAGTAAAAATAATAGACAGTTAAGGTATATTAGTGACCACTGTTGATTATCGTTATTTGATGGGTAAGTATATTTTAGACGTCCAATCATGAAGGTTTATTCCAAGAAGGGTAGAAAGGGGAATTTAGTTCCAAATGTTTATAATGAGGTTTAGTTTTAGTTTGTTTTCTGTATTTGAAAGAAGTTTAGTTTATGTTGGTTATATGTATTTGAAGGTTGGAATGGAGAGTTAGGGAATGAGTTCAAGCCATGGTGACCACTTACTTGAGATTTAATATCATATAAGTTTCCTTGGCAAACAAATTTAATAGAGTCATGCAGTTGTCCTTTGTCCCGTGAGAATAGTTGAGGTGCATGGAAGCTGGTTTAGACACTCATATATCATCTAAATATGGTAGGGGCAAACCCCCATTAGAAGGAATTTACAACTTTCTAGTTTGTTATGTGTTTCTCCTTATGTATTGCTTTATGTTCTGTTTTCCATGGGTCATGTTGTCTTGTGTTGAGTTAGTTTGTTAAGGCGTGGAGAGAAAGTTGACCTCTAGAATTTGTCACAAGTCTGATAATTTGTAATTTCAACAGTGTTAACCGATAACAAATATGGATGCCAATCAGTATATCAATTATTTAATGAGTAGGTGTATCCATGATTTGTTGCTCGTTGCTTGCTTTGGTATTGTTATAATGTTGTCTGCATGCTTCACTGCTATTTTTTTACTTCATAATTATCTTCTGCCAACTTCTAGGGCACCCAATTATATGATCCAAAAGCTGGTGGATGGCGAGATTTGGGTATGCTTGATGTCATGCAGGTGAGAGTCACTTATTTCACTCATGGTATACATGTCCTAAACGATCTCATTTTTTAATCTCATATTTTTCTTTTTACCTCCTCAGATTTTTGGACGAGCTGGGAGACCTCAGTTTGACAAAAGTGGTGAAGGCATCATAATTACATCTCACGATAAACTTGCCCATTATTTGCGATTGCTCACAAGTCAGCTCCCTATAGAGAGTCAGGTACGTATGTGTGCTATTGTCAATTTTGGAGCTATGAAGTATGTTTTTTTTTTTTTTTAATTATCAAATCATCTTTCACTACGATCGAAGAGTACCATAACACTATGTCCAACCAACATTATGACTGCAATGAATTACCACAAAATGTGTTGGCAATAAGAACAGGTGGTTACTAAAAAGAAGGTTTAGGAATATGAATCCATAGAGTTGCCAGAATGAGACACCACAGATCTTTCTCCACGCTCTACCGAAACCTAAAAATACTCTATTTCTTTCCAATTTTCTTTCATTTTTAAGATAGAAACCTGGTTCCCTGTGTCTACGGCCATCTCTTTTCTTTCCTGACATTGTTGGTAAACTTGTTGGAACTTGACAATTGACTCCTTTGTCCTTTTTCATGCTTTCATTATAAGAATTGTACTCTATTCGAAAGACTTCTGAGCAAAGATTTTTGGTTAGAAAAACTTTATATTCATTTTCTGTCTGCTTAGGCTGAAACATGGACCAAAAGAAATGAACCATAACAACCTATAAAGCTAGGTTTCCATGGACGTAGGGGAGGGAAAGAAGAGGCTGGAGTGTAGTAGGGAACTGATTTGTTATCTTTGCACGATTTACATTATAACTGCATCTCGTGATTAAAGCTTTCTTGAACTCATGAGTCCTTGTTCTTGTACACGGCTCCTTATTTTTAAGGTTTGGTAACACCTATGTTTATGAAAATTTAAATTTTCTTTATTCTGCAGTTTATTGGTTCTTTGAAAGATAATTTGAATGCGGAGGTTGCACTGGGTACTGTAACGAATGTAAAGGAAGCTTGTGCCTGGCTTGGATATACGTATCTATTTATAAGGATGAGACTAAATCCTCTGGCATATGGTATTGGATGGGATGAGGTATGTTTTTAAGTTTGTTGGTGCAAACTAAGAGGTGGATAATATGTTCTATTATTTAGTCTTGTTTGATCCTTCCATATTAATGTATTTGTACATTTGGAATATCTGTACAGAATCTTGTTTTCTTGTAAATTGTAATATATGTTTGTCTACATTACAAAATCTGAATGAAGTTTGAACTAAGAAATGGTAACCACAAGTCTGTCCTTCAAGGAAAATTAACAATTTCGGAAACTTTTTTGGTTCATATTTACAATTTATAGTTTTCCATTTTTTTTTTGTGTGTTTCATGATCATAGTATTTTCTGTTATTCTTCAGAAAACCAGGATTCTCCTTTGAAGCAATGGCATGCGATGATGCCAATAGTCTTATTCAAAATTGTCTGTATCATATTTTTATTTATTTATAGGGTATCTTTTGATTTGAATTTGGTAGGTCATGGCCGATCCATCTTTGAGTTCAAAGCAAAGAGATCTCATAACAGATGCTGCACGTGCGCTTGACAAATCAAAGATGATGCGTTTTGATGAAAAAAGTGGCAACTTTTATTGCACAGAGCTGGGCCGCATTGCCAGCCACTTCTATATTCAGTATTCCAGTGTTGAGACGTATAACGAGATGTTGCGACGTCATATGAATGACAGTGAGGTTGTTGATTGTGACCTATTGCTATTTTTACTAGATTTTTCCATTCACTTGGTCATTCATATTTTATTATTTACTGAATCTGTTGTCTTTCCTTTATCACAACCAATCACGACACTGATGCTCATAAGGACTGATTGATTTTACTGTATAATTTTTTTCTTTAAAAGTGAAGATTGCATACTTCATCTTTTCTTGTCTATGCTCGTTAATAATGTAGATATCTTTTGGGCTAACTGGTCTGTTGTGTCTACAGATTATTGACATGGTTGCTCATTCTTCTGAGTTTGAAAATATTGTTGTTCGAGATGAGGAGCAGAGTGAGCTGGAGATGTCAGTACGGACATCATGTCCCTTAGAAGTTAAGGGTGGCCCATCAAATAAACATGGAAAAATTTCCATCCTTATTCAGGTTGCTTTGTTTAAAGTTGTTTCTAACTTCAAAAAGGAGGATGGAAAAAAACTTGCTAATAGTGGTTATTTTATTTCAGTTGTACATTTCCAGAGGTTCCATCGATTCCTTCTCGCTAGTCTCTGATGCTGCTTATATAAGTGCTAGCTTGGCTCGAATTATGCGAGCTCTATTTGAAATATGTTTGAGAAGGGGTTGGTGTGAAATGACATTGTTCATGTTGGAATACTGCAAAGCTGTTGATCGTCGAATATGGCCACACCAACATCCTCTAAGACAATTTGACAAGGATCTTTCTTTAGATGTATGTCTGAATTTTATTTATTATTCCTTCAGATTGTCTCAATTCTATTTTATTATTCCTTCAGACTTGTTTCCTCTGTTGAAGCTCTCCGTTGGATTTCTTATTTTCCTTATTTTTTTTTGTGCTACCAGATATTGCGTAAGCTTGAGGAGCGAGAGGCCGACCTGGATCGTCTGCAAGAGATGCAGGAAAAAGACATAGGAGCACTGATCCGTTATGTACCTGGTGGAAGAGTAGGTTTAACTATACGGATGTTCTTGTTTTTTTTTTTTTTTTTTTTTTTTTTGTTAAAGATATTCAAACTGACCTATTTTCCCCCTGTTTTCTTATTGAAGTTGGTTAAGCAGTATTTAGGATATTTTCCACTCATCCAGTTATCAGCAACTGTCAGTCCAATAACAAGAACAGTCCTAAAGGTAAACTTTTGTTGCCATTCTTTATATTTTACTATAAGTTGTCTCGAGAGTTCACTCTATGGTAACCTTGAACTATTGGCTATAATCAGACATCTATAATATTATTAGGTTGAGGTGCTCATAACGGCCGATTTTACATGGAAAGATCGTTTTCATGGTGGTTCACAACGCTGGTGGATACTAGTTGAGGTGATAACTTTCCGTTCAGGTGTAATAGTGTATAATTATGTTTTTTTGTAGAACTCTCACTCTACAACTTATATTTGCTGTAAAAGGATCTTCACTATGCTTCAGGTTAAATTAAGGAAATGCAATCATGGAGAATTTTGTAAAAACGCTCTCTGTTTTTCAAACTATTTCAAAGAATTATTCATTCACATATTAACATCTTGCACTTGGAATTGAAAGAAACTTGATCCAATTTGTTTCTAGTTGTTCAATTGTATTTTTGAAACGAGGATGAACATATCTACTCCTTTTTTCTCTTTTGTCATATTCTTCCCGGTAACAGTTGTTTTACATGTTGAATTATTGTGCATGCTAGTTTATGATCAAATTGTCTTTTAGCTTCTGAATTACCAGTGTGCACGATTATTTGAATAGGACACGGAGAATGACCACATCTATCACTCTGAACTTTTCACGCTGGCAAAGAAGAAAGTTAGAGAGCCTCAAAAGCTTTCCTTTACTGTCCCAATATTTGAGCCACATCCACCTCAATATTATATTCATGCCGTTTCTGACTCCTGGCTGCAAGCAGAAGCATTTTACACTATATCTTTCCAAAATTTAGCATTGCCGGAGGTAATTACTTATTTACGTCCACTTTCCTTTGTATAGATAGCAAATTTGTATTTTTCATGTTACTTTTATGCTTTCAAAAGTTTTGGTTTACCTGTGGAAGTTGTGTTTTTTCAGGCCAGTACGTCACACACTGAGCTCCTAGATTTGAAACCTCTTCCAATAACTGCGCTTGGTAACAGAAGTTACGAATCCTTGTATAAATTTTCACATTTTAATCCAATACAAACACAGGTTTGTAAAAACCGTTGACTCTTAAATCAGTTGAAATACGCTCAACCTTATCGGTGTTCCCATATCTTTACTTCTTGTTTGATGCTTCTGCCTGGTTTGTACAGATTTTTCATATGTTATATCATACAGATGATAACATTCTGTTGGGTGCTCCCACCGGGAGTGGAAAAACCATATCTGCTGAACTTGCTATGCTTCGCCTTTTCAATACTCAGCCTGATATGAAGGTAAAAAATCTCTCCAGGAAAAATTAAGTACTGTGCATAGATAACTCAAAGTACAAGGAGTGATGGTTGTCAGACTTTTCTCCAGTGTTAAAAGTTACCCAGTGGGGAATTGTCGGATGTTGATGTTGTTGGATCAACTTTCTGAAATGTTTCCATAAAATGAATGAAGATGCTCACTATGCATCAATATTTTCTTTGGTACAAGAACCACTCTCCTTTAGCCAAGTGAAAAAACATGAAAAAGCTGGCAAATATATGTATGAAACATTAAATATGGGTTCATTAGCTTAAACTCGCACATATATGTCTTAATTCATGAACTTAAGCTCTTAGGTCTAGTGGTAATTTAAGTTGGTATGAGAATTGAAAATCTTGCTTTCAAATTTCTACCTTGTCATGGCCTTTCGATTGAGTATTTACGGTCACTTTGTTAGGTTTTGGGCTAACTTTCAAGTTCACAAGTGATGGGAGAAGAATATGTATTAAATATTAAATATATCCTAACTTATTGTCTATTTACATCTAGTGGCTATCTAACAAAACTCCTACCACAATACAAGGTTTGCCTTCTAAAAAGGGCAACTCGAGGTGAGCACAGCTCAAATGACATAAAGTGTGTACCTTCAACCAAAAAAGGTTCGAATCCCCGACCTTGTGTTGAACTAAAAAAGAAAAATAGCTATATCTGAAAGAAAACCCAATTAGCCTTTATAAAAAAAAAAAAAAAAAAAAAAAAAAAAAGTTTTAAGGGAGGCATTGAAGTGAGAGTCAAATCTACTATTATCCCAAGAATTCTCTCCTTTGGAGAACCGTTTGTTCCTCTCCAATTAGAAGTGCCACAAAAAAACTTCCTTTCACCCTCAGAGGAGCCGAAATACTCCAAGCACCCGAAAACAGTTGAGCCAAATCAACATCTCTATGTTTCTCTCTTTTTCATTTGTTTTCCATTTTGGGGCTTTCGGCAGTTCGGGGTTTCTTTTCTTTTGGGTATATGTTTCCGTTTATGTCAGTTTATCAGGTTGGATCTCTTGTTGAACTTATATTGTAACTTTTCCTTTGTAATGCAGGTTGTCTACATAGCACCTTTGAAGGCCATTGTTCGCGAAAGAATGAATGACTGGAAAAATTGTCTTGTTTCTCGGCTTCACAAAAAAATGGTTAAATATTACATCTTGGATCTTTTTTACTTTCTTTTTGGGGTTGTTGTGTGTGTGTGTGTGTGTGGTGGGTGGGTGGGGGGGTTCTTGCACCTCTTTGATATTCAAGTTTCTCAATGATTTTGGTTTCAGGTTGAAATGACGGGAGATTATACCCCTGATTTGATGGCACTTTTGTCAGCTGATATTATAATATCAACCCCTGAAAAGTGGGATGGTATTAGTCGAAATTGGCATAGCCGAAGTTATGTTACAAAGGTGAATTGACACACAATTGGATTACTTTTTGGAGAATGAAACAAAAGTTTGATTGCTCACATTCTCTAACTTAGCTCTCCTACCATCGAAATTTCTTTAGACGTCTATGGAGAACACCTTTTGTTGCACACTACAGGCTACAACTAGTGTTTCCATGGAAGTTTCAATCCCTTAAACGCCATAGCTGTCACAAAGAGAGAGAACTCCATGTTTCTCCTACTCTCAGTTTTTATTATCCTTGACTTTGAGGCATTAGTTAATGAAAATTGCTTTCCTCCAATTTTCCTAGTCGTGCAAGTCCAAAATGACAGATTCTTATTCCCATATTCATATCTTTTTGCATGTTGGAGGCACATTATTAACAAATGACATTTATAATAGGTTGGACTAATGATTTTGGATGAGATCCACTTGTTGGGAGCAGATCGAGGACCCATTCTTGAGGTAGTTAATTATCAAGCTTATCAATTTAATTCATGATGCCTTTGATGGATTTTATCTAAACTTATTCACTTTCGATTTTTTAGAACGTATCAATAATAATATTGCATCAAACATGTCAAAAGTTATATTAAACATAATGAATGATTCTTAAAAATAACATTTGTTGCACATGATTTTATGAATTTACCGCTTGAACTCTTAATTTATGCTGTGCCTTGGCTTATTTTCGTGTGAGGATTCCCTTAATGTCAGTTACATTGGAGTGAAGATACAGCGTGCCTCTCATCAGGGAGAAACTTTAATGCTTAATCCAACCCACATTCTTTCTAATTGGATGACTTGTCGATTGAATTTACTCAGCAGACCTTGGAGTTGATTTAAACTGAACTAATGAATATACATTTTTCCCTTTAAAAGATTTAGGGCTTGATAGCATAGGATTCACATTCGTTTATATTACTCACTCTTCTAAATTTATTTCCTCTTTTGTGCCACAGGTTATTGTTTCAAGGATGAGGTATATATCATCACAGACTGAGAGAAAAGTTAGATTTGTAGGCCTTTCAACTGCTTTAGCGAACGCAAGGTATGCAAGCACGACTGAATTATTTATCATTCTTGAAAGCAATAAAAATTGCAGTCTTGTTCTTCTGTTCTCAAATTTCTATACTATTTGATTTTGTTTTCTATTCCAAATATTTTTTGTTGGGAGAAGTGTCTCCCCATGATCAAGAGCACACAAACACACACAGATGATGAATACAGCAAGTATGCTGAGCAGTTAGAAGGACCGCTTGGAAGAATAAAATCAGAGAGATAATAAAAGAGGAGATCAGAAGGCATTGATTTAACTTATGTGCAACGACCTCCTCTAGACAAGGAGCTTCTAACCTAATAGCATACCCAGATAGGTGAAACACCAAGCCAGCTTCTAGTTCCCAACTTCGCATTGCCAAACCCAAACCACCTTGTGCATATCTTGGTCGATGTTAGAGTCTCAACACCATAGACTTAGATTAAACTAGATGATGTCTAAAGAGCTTAATGCGATAAAGCATTTTTGTCGATGCATGAAGATTGAAGAATCGGAAAATATTCACTAGTAATTGTGTTAGGCCTATGCTTCATCAAGCGGAGCCATTCCCAGTGTATAAGTATTGGTTTTGTTTTTTATTTTTATAAATAAAAGATATGTGACCTGTGAGTTATCTATGTTGCATCTTCAAATTGCTTCTGAAAGCCTACAAAATAGACTCCGCTGATAATACTAGATAAGTATGAGTTCGACCCATATTCCATTTCCTTTGTCTGAAGCTGTAAGAATGTTTAACGAATTTCTTGCTTGGTGCACCTATTTAAATGCATCATATGGTTCAAGAATAGCATCAGACTTTTCATGGTGTTGTTGATCTTAAATTCTAAAATAGGGTGTTTATTTTGATGTTTTGGGATTTCATGTTAAGTCTATAATACTCTCATCTCGTTCTTTTATCAGCAATTTGGGTGACTGGTTGGGTGTTGGAGAAAATGGACTTTTCAATTTCAAACCAAGCGTAAGGCCAGTGCCTCTTGAAGTTCATATCCAGGCAAGTAAATTTAGTGTCTTGAAAGGACTTGCCTTTTTGTTTTTGTTTTTTTTTTTAAATTTTTGTCCAAAAAAAAAAGTTGCTTAAAAAGTATTTGATGGCGAACATTTTTATATTTACCCTCTATGGTTGAATCTTGGGTGAATTTAAGAGACGGTATACCTAATGATTCTTGCAAGGTTGGCAAGATAAGTTTTTGCTTAGTTTTATTACATCTATTATGCACCAGTGCTTCTGAAACTCTGCATTAAGAAAGCTTCCTCGGAAACTTGGTTTATTCAATTGGACTTTAATCAAAGGAACAGAAATTTATTGAGTGTTTCCCTATGGTTTGTGAGTCTTCTCATTAGCTTCTATGCCACTAATTGCTCTGATACAATGTCTGAAGAAACATAAAATAATGTATTCAAATTATGTTTGTCTTTAGTTCTTGTCATTAACCCTAATGTAGACGTGATGCTTTATTTATTGAAGTTTAGATAATGTGGCATGATCCATCATGCAGTTGGATGTTTTGGCATGATCCCACTAATTTAGACTGCCTCAAAGTTCTAAGGACCTAAAATTTAAGGTTTCTAGAACTAGTATGCTATTAACTTTTCGTTGACGTGGTTAAGAAAGAACTTTTCATTGATGTGGTGAACGTTTCGGAGTTCCAAACTATGATACTAATTTCCAATGCAAAAACAAAACAAATAAAGTAATTCAGTAAAATTCTCCCTATTAATGTCCACTCAATCTAACGCTCTGAAAAAACTTCCCCAGCTACAATTTATTCTGGCTTTTCCTCAAAAGCATCAACTATAAACATTTTATCATGATTTTATTTCGTTTATGCTTGCTAGCCCTACTAATGAACGTTTTGACATTTTTATTCAGGGATATCCTGGAAAGTTTTACTGCCCTAGGATGAACAGTATGAATAAACCAACTTATGCTGCCATCTGCACCCATTCCCCAACCAAGCCAGTTCTTATATTCGTCTCATCTCGTCGTCAGACAAGACTCACAGCATTGGATCTTATTCAGGTGAGATCTTGATTACTATGAGTAAAATCTCCAGTGTTTGCTTGGTCAATTGAGCATTTAGACTTTAAGAGCTCACTGCAGCTTCAGCGTTGCTTCCTATACAAGTTTCCTGATACAACTTATGCTTTCCTTTAAGTTCGCTAACGACAACCCGTTATCTAATTTTTTATTTTTTATGGTTCAAGTTTGCAGCTTCAGATGAGCATCCAAGGCAATTTATTAATATGGCCGAAGAAGAGCTTCAGATGATCCTTTGTCAAGTTATTGATCAAAATCTCAGGCACACCTTGCAATTTGGTATCGGGCTACATCATGCGGGTCTAAATGATGGAGATAGGTCTATGGTTGAGGAGCTGTTTGCAAACAACAAAATTCAGGCATTTCTGTTACCCAATTGATATATCTATTCTACCAGAAAAAGTCCAGATTCAATACATTAAACTCTCTTTATATTTTACTGATTTAGCTTTTCAAACTATCCAATGGTAGGTATTGGTTTGTACTAGCACATTGGCTTGGGGTGTGAACCTTCCCGCACATCTAGTTATTATCAAGGTGAAGCATACTTTTCTGTTATTTGTTTAATTTAACGTTGGTACTGTAAGCAGGTAATTTTTATTTGTCTGGCATTTGGGCTCTGAAATTGAAAAAAACTTTTAACATATTGTTTATTTTTCAATCTATTTCTTAAGTTTTTTACTAACATGCTGCAAGCAATAGAAATCTCTCTTTCTCTCACCCTCCATGTCTAGCTTATCTTAAATTTCCTTTTTATTCTGTAGTTTTTGTTTCAACCTCGTTGATAATTATTGAGCAATTATATTTTAACAGGGAACAGAATATTATGATGGAAAAGCCAAGAGATACGTTGATTTTCCAATCACAGATATTCTGCAAATGATGGGTCGTGCAGGTCGACCGCAGTATGATCAACATGGAAAAGCAGTTATTCTTGTTCATGAACCCAAAAAGAGCTTTTATAAAAAGGTCAACCTATCTCATCAATTTATATATTTTTATCCAATAATCCTTCATTCTGACAGTCTTGGCTCTTATAACTACTTTCAGTTTTTGTACGAACCATTCCCTGTTGAGAGCAGTCTGAAGGAGCAGTTGCATGACCATATCAATGCTGAGATAGTTTCGGGCACCATTTGTCATAAAGAGGATGCAGTGCACTATCTTACCTGGACATATTTGTTTCGTAGGCTGGTAAAATTTCTGCAAGCACGGTGCATTTCCTTACGCTTGACCAGTGCATGCTGGTGTTTGGTGGTTGAATGCGATGTGAATTGAAATGTTTACCAGGGAAATGAATTGATCTAGTAAACGATACGATCTTTTAATCTGTCAAGGATGTTGTCCTTTGCAGAAGTTCTCACATCGTTCTTTTACAGATGGTAAATCCTGCTTACTATGGACTTGATAGCATGGAACCTGAAACTCTAAGTTCGTACTTATCTAGGTAAGAACACTTTTTGTTAGATCCAGCGGAATTTCTTTTATTTGCATTTCAATTGTCTCTGGATGATGGTATATGTGGCGAGCATTTTCCTCCAACAGTTTAGTACAAAGTACATTTGAGGATCTTGAGGATAGTGGATGCATAAAGATGGATGAAAACAGTGTGGAGCCAATGATGCTGGGCTCAATAGCATCTCAGTATTACCTCAGCTACATTACTTTATCAATGTTTGGATCAAATATAGGTCCAGATACGTCACTTGAAGTAAGTCGTGACTATTGGTTATGGGTCCAATGTGGATGTTTAGTTTACAGTTTGCCCTCTTTGCATAGTTTCTCACTATGTTTGTTGCCTGTAGGTATTTTTGCATATCCTTTCTGCTGCCTCTGAATATGATGAGCTTCCTGTGCGGCATAATGAGGTATTGCTCTTTCTTACATGTTCATTATTTCTTACATGTTCATTTTTATGTTTTTTTTTTCATATCATTTACTGTGAACTGATTGATAATAGCGTATAAATATCATGTAGTTTCATTCTCATTTATTCTCTTTACTATCAAATTTATTAAGGAAAATTACAATGCTGCTCTATCCGAGAGAGTTCGATATGCAGTGGACAAAGATCGACTTGATGATCCACATGTGAAGGCAAATTTACTTTTTCAGGTCTTTCTTTCACTTTAAATGTATCCTTTTGATTTGAAAATCGACTGTTTTTTATGTGCTAATCTTAAATTTGGTCTTGGTTTTTTCCATATCTCTCAATGGAATTCAGGCACATTTTTCTCAGTTGGAACTACCAATCAGTGACTACATTACCGACTTAAAATCGGTGTTGGATCAAAGTATACGCATTATTCAGGCCATGATTGATATATGTGCCAACAGTGGATGGCTGTCAAGCTCGATTACTTGCATGCGTCTGTTGCAAATGGTCATGCAGGTCATTCTCTTCATAGTTTTTTTTTAACTGTTCATACTTGGAGATAAGAAATATAGACTAAAAAACAAACGTAATGGAAAGGTAAAAAAACGGTAAGAAATCAATAAGCTATGGAATAAAAGGCTCAGTGATAGAATAAAGGGATTTGGAAAGGACAAGCGAGCTTGCAAGTACGGGTCCCACATTCAACACAATGATTTGGAATTTAGATTGGCTAACTATTTGTTCCTTTCTACATGTTTTTCCTACGTCTTAGAAATGCTGTTCCGTGCTCTGTTTCTCTTCATGGTAGGAATTTTTAACACACTACTGATACTTCTTTATCCATCGACAAGAGAAGCGAAGCTTCTAGATGACCGTACCCTTTCATTATTGTTATGTGTTTCATATTCTCCTTCCTTATTGTACTTAAGAATCCATTGCCTGAACTCTATATAATACCATGTTTGAGATATTCAAGGATGTCAGACTGGCATTATCCTTCCTTGCAATGTGGGAAACGAACTGTAATAAAATTTGCCGACTTACATGATATTTTTGAAACTTTCAGGGCTTGTGGTTTGATGAAGATTCAGCATTGTGGATGCTGCCATGCATGAATGATGACCTTGCAAGTTCACTTAAAAAATCGGGATATCTTACTCTGCAGCAACTGTTGGATCTTCCCAAGACAACTTTGCAAAATTTGATTGGAAACTTTCCTGCATCAAAATTATCTCAGGTCAGAAATGTTCTCCATGATATTTCTACATGCCTTTTTATATCCAAGGCATTAAATTTCCATTGACATATCAACATTTACGTTCTTGAGTTTAACATGGATGTAAGAAATGAATCTATATTTTGACGAAATATAGAAACTATCAACAAAATGTTACTAATGTGATAGTTTTATTTTTATTTTTTAATTGACATTTCATTTCCATCAAATTAAGGCCTCAACATTTTGTCAAATATCTACATTTAAAACCAATGTTTATAACTTTTTCTTTCCTTCTTTTTTTTGGCACGACGGAGACGTTGAGTATGTGGCTTGACTTCCAATTAGTTGACTTCCTCATAGCATTTTATCTGATTTTGATATTTGTTTACTGTTTTTACAGGATTTGCAGAATTTTCCTCGTGTCCAAATGAAGATAAAACTTCAAAGGAGGGACCAGGACGTTGAAAAACCTCCCTCTCTTCACATTAGACTGGAGAAGATAAGTTCGAGGAAAAACCGATCGAGGGCATATGCACCACGCTTTCCCAAGGTAAAATTCTCAGCTCCATTCTTGACTACCAAGTTGATGTAAATTAAAGTACACGTTCTTTTGCAGATAAAAGATGAAGCATGGTGGCTGGTACTTGGTAACACCTCTACGTCCGAACTGTATGCTATAAAGAGAGTTTCTTTCTCTGATCGCCTGGTCACAACCATGCAGTTGCCTCCAAAAAGAACTGATTTCCAGGTTTAAGTTCTCACCAGTAACTAAAGTTCCTGTGTTCCCCTCATTGTTTTCCCTTTCTCCTCGTTACTTTTGTTACTACATCGATCATTTATTGTGCCTTAATGAGTGTAGAGATATTGCTTTGAAACTGAATTTTTAAAATCCAAACAAACAAACCCACTTCGTTTGGACTCATTGACTTTCATTACTACATCTGTATGTTGAATTATCCTGAACATTTTGACGTGCTTCTAATACTTTAGATGTGGTATGTTTTCCAGGAAATGAAATTGAGTTTGGTCTCAGATTGTTATCTTGGTTATGAGCAAGAATACTCCATTAAAGAAGTGATAAGTGGAAGCAGTTGATCCAATTACGACCTTTTCAGTATCCAAAGGTAAGTCCAATGGCCTGGACTTGAGAGAAGACATTAGATATCACTACTGGAGAGGTAGAACGACGGGCTGTTAGAGATAGAAAGAGTTACCATACATTTACAGGCATTACTTGATATCCATAAATGGGCGTTACAGTTCAGTCATATATGAATCTCCAGTGTAAATAAACCGAACCGACTAGTATGTTCTGAATATATTTAACATTCTAGTTCAATGATGGGAATCTGGTTTAGATCAAGTTTCAAATTTAACCATTTGGTTTACTACCTTGTTCATTTGATGCCTAAATACAATTAAGTTCAGTGTTGCTATCATCCCTTTGTTTCTCGCTCGTTGTATTATGCTAACTCAGGCAAGTTTGGTCTAAATAGTGGAAGGGGAGGAAAGAGCATCCATCAACAGATCCCAACAAAAACAACAATTGATTGAGATAAGAATATCGATTACAGCTTTACTGCTAATGAGTATTTTCCGTTTACGTTTATTTACATCGGGTGTAAAACATTAACCATACAAGCATGCAAATATGGGTTTTGTCAAGAGGCTAATCCCACTCTGAATCAAAGAATCCTGCATCTCTCATCTCTGAATAGTATGCATTCTCCAAAAGGAAGTCTTCCTCCTGAAGAAATGAAAATGATTAATCCTTTGCATCCATTAAGTTAAGAATGAATGCTTTAGCCTACACGGGCATAGTTTACTGAGGTTCAAATTTTCAAACTCCACGTTTGTACTCAAAAATCGACAAATGAACTTTAGATAACGAATAAACGGGTTTCACCTGGAAAAAATCTGCCAGAAACGTCGCATACAGGAACGGAAGATACATAGAATGGTAGCTGATAAGTGTGAAATTGTACAACCTGCAGCATAAGGCACCATCTATGTAACTTTCACAGAGGTTAATAATACTGAAAATATGAACAGTGACTCGTTAGATGATATAAAGGAAGGTAGAATTACCAGATGCCAAACCTAACTCCAAATGCAGCAAGCCCACTGGCGAAAAATGCTAAAGCGCTAACAAAAAACATCACAGCGATGTAATTATAGAATGACGGTCTGGCTGTAAACAACAAAATGACAACAGAATTCCCTGTTAATTTGAAGAACATGGGTATATAAATAGCGACTGAGAAATGGATATGTGCTAACGTGGTAGCTTATCTCTCCATTTTGAGAAATGAACAAACAATATGAAGCCATATGCTGCAGTTGGCAACAACTTGTGGATAGTCCATACACCCCACTTTGCCCAGTGTGAACTACCAACCCTGATGAACAGTGGGATGCCGAACCCGAACACATATACGACCTGAACAGAAGTTCATTTGGTAAACCTAGAACAAACTAAACGAAAACAAAATCTAAACTATACTTCTAATCGAATTTATGGATAATATGAAAGGAGCTAGTAAAAATCAAGGAGTCCAAAGGAGCCATATTTCAGTCAGTGGCAACAAAGAGAAAAAATAGTAGTTACCATCAGCGATCACCATCCACAGGCCATATATCCATTCCAATATAGCTACCACCCTAAACAATCTTTTGATTTCTTTTCTACAAATCATCCAAATAGGGAACTTTACCCACAAAGTCATTATCAAGAAAAGATACAACAGAAATGTTAAACAACGACACAGATGACGAAGAAAAGAGATAGGATGAACATTTGCCTTTTTCTATCACCTTCGGTGTCGACTAATTAAGATATTGGTTAAAAAGTTTCATCTATTGTGCTATCAAATAAGAGAAAAAATAACCTTGACACAGACACAAACCTCGAAGTACATTCATATATTACCTTAAGAAGCACATCGACACCAACTAGAGTTCCCGAGATGATAAGATTGTGGAACATTGCTTCCATCCCACCTGAATAATTTCCTTTGAGTAAGAAGGCTACCAGACTAATTTCCAGAAACAACATTCCAGATGATGTGAACAAAGACAAAATATTCCAAAGAACCTCCTTCCCAGGAGAGCATTCCCATGCCTGCTTTTCAAAGAATTTAAACAGCACAAATTAACAAAAAGCATATCCATCTTAGAAATTGAATAACCAATGGTAAAGATGTGCAAAATTAAAACTGGAGGGATAATACAACACAATAAAATATAAGATATACTATGGCTTGCACAAGCAATATGCCAAATTCTGATACAGAAAAGAGGCACTTGCATACACTAGTAGCACCGTCAATCTCATGAACTTCAGAATATATCAAAGAGTAGTTCCAAGTATGAAAACAATGGGACTCATAGGGCTATTTGGGAGCTACCAGCAGCTTTCTGTTTTTGTTTATAAAATTCATTCAAAAGCTAACAGGGCAAGTGTGTAGAGAGAAGACTTTTGTGCAATCACTATCCTACAATCTTGATTTTAGGGAGAAGAACAACTCAAAATACTCTAATAAATCGTATAATCCAACAGAAAAGAAATCAGAAGAGAACAAGTTTCAAAAGAAATCTTCCTAAGTTCTGGTTCTAACAATCCAGAACTGTTTTCCCACAGCTCTCAAACAAGCCTTAACATTTTACAAAGAAAATTTCACATCATTTTGCAGAAATGAAAAGAACAAAAAAAGTCAAGACAAGAAGAAGAAGAAGAAGAAGAAGAAGAAGAAGAAGAAGAACAGGCATGATCCTCTCTCTGATTACAAAAGCGAATTATTATGTGCAGGTGTCCAACACAAAAACAATTATTCCCAGTAATAATAATACTTCACCGTCGTGCAAGAGAGCTCATTAATTCAAAGAAAACTTCACTTCTTTGAAATCCTCCACACGATGAAAATAATCCAAAAAACAAGAAACTAACCTGAAGAGAGCACCAAGCAAGATTTAGGAGCGTAGCGATCCAGAGAAGGGCATAATACGAGATCATTATAAACGACCGACCGACGAAAAACCTCTTCATGTTTTTGATGGCGCTAGTCGCCAAATAGATCACGAACAAAACCGACGGCGCAACCAAGAGAGCACTATACCACATTCCATGGCAATCGGAGGCGGAAGTGACGGCAGTGAATCCCCGGTCGTCCCCATTAGCCTGAGATGAAGGTGTCCCAATCGGCGACAAAGGGTCTGAGACACTGTAAACAGCTTGCAGAATCGTCCCCATTTCTGGAAGCAGCGAAATTAGGCAAGTTCGTGACCTAGTGAACCGGGATCATGCGACGACCCACAAAGAAATGAAACATGGATGGATTAGGATAGCGAGAGAAGGAAAAAAGAGGAAAATTTGAAGCAAATGATCGGAATTGCAAAGAAGACGATTCGCCAATTAGAATCTGAACAAATCTGGAGGCTGTAATCCGATGGAAAACGACTGCAATAACTAATTCATGTAAGAAAATGAAAGTTCCGAACATTGAACACCTCCCACTTCTCCCACTTCTGATTACTTGAAAACATCAACGCGTGAAACTTATGTTCTAATTTTACTTTATATCTAAATCAATATGTTAATCATTTCTATATTTTGCAACCTATAAAGTAACGACAAAAAACACAAAAACATAATATTGACCAAAGAAATATTTTAAACTTTTAAGTACATCAATTAATTAACTAATTAATTATAGTTTAACGTAGAAGCCAACCTAAACATAGAATCTCGTGATGAACGTAGTTCTTAAGATTTCGGGATAAAGATTCGATTCTTTGAACTCAAAGCATGACAGCAGATCGGAGACCGATTGCGTCTATAATCATTTTAATTATACAATCCTCAGATGATCAAGCCATTAGAAAGATGGGCTTAAGAATCATAAATCGCGGGTCAAAGATCAGACTGTTTGATGAACAGAGGGAAAAACAGGAAATTTTTTATTTACTTGGAACTTCCCAGGAAAACTAAGTACATATTTGGTGGGTTATTGACACAGAGATTTATCAGACACACAAGAACTCAGATTCAGATGCAAACTCAGAATATGAACATCTTAGAAAATTTGAATTTGATCATTCATCATTCTTTTACTCTTCCATCTCATCTTCTTCGTCAAGTTCTTGAATCTTCATCTTCTTCACAGTCTGAGCAGCCTCGCTTCTTGGGACGTTGTTGATTTGAATCAAAACATCAGACTTTTTGCCAGTTGCTGCATCAACAAATCCACCATTCTTCTCCACTCTGTACGACAAGCCATCCCCATCAGCTCCTGCATCAATGAACACAGTTGAATTCTCGTCGATTTCCTCTTTGATCAACATTCTCGACAGCTCCGTCACCACCCTCTTCTCCAGCCATCTTCTTATGGGTCTCGCGCCATACACCTGAAAAAATCAACATAATCTTAGCATTTCTGTTGAGACAAAATGAAGCTGTATGTTCATTTTCTCCATCAATACTTACTGGATCGTAGCTCTCTGCCAAGACATAATCCAGAGCGGCATCGGTAACACCCAAGGCAACGCCCCTCTCAGCCAAGCGAGCTGCAACATCTTTCATTTGCAATCTGGCAACTTTCCTCAGCTGGTCGTGCGAGAGAGGATCAAATACAACAATTTCATCCAGGCGATTAAGCAGCTCTGGCCTGAAGTGTTTCCGCACCTGAAAGAAAAAAGCAAGCATTAGCCATATTGTAATATGAAGATTTGTGGACAGAGACAACGAACAAATGTTATGTTTTTCGTACCCCTTCCATAACTCGATCACGAGCAACTTGCATTGTGCACTTCCCCATCAGCCCAGAAAGGAGATATTCAGCTCCAATGTTAGAGGTCATGATAATGACTGTGTTTCTGAAATCCACAGTGCGGCCTTGGCCATCGGTCAGCCTTCCATCGTCTAAAACTTGAAGAAGAGTGTTGAACACAGAGACGTGAGCTTTCTCCACTTCATCAAATAGAACAACACTGTAAGGCCTCCGCCTTACAGCCTCTGTGAGTTGCCCTCCTTCCTCATGCCCAACATACCTGAAAAATCACAACAACCATTGAGATTTCGTTCCCCAAAGCCAAGAAAATACAGACAATTTGCTATATATGGTGAAGAGTACATACCCAGGAGGAGCACCAATGAGGCGTGAAACTGAGTGCTGTTCCATATATTCAGACATGTCGATTCTCACCAGGAGGTTTTCATCATCAAAGAGTTGCTCGGCAAGCGCCTTGGCAAGCTCAGTTTTGCCAACACCGGTTGGACCCAGAAACAGGAACGACCCAGTTGGCTGCTGTGGCCTCCCCAATCCAGCTCTTGATCGTAGCACAGCCTCGGCCACAGCATCCACTGCTTGGTTCTGTCCCACAACTCTCTTGTGCAATCTTTCAGCAAGCCCAACCAGCCTCTCTTTGTCGTTCTGGCCAAGCCTCGTGACAGGTATTCCAGTCCACCGGCTCACAACTTCCGCCACTTGTTCCGGTCCGACGGTTTCGGTTAACATTAGATTCTCATCAGTGTTCCCTTCAATCCGTGCTAATGCAGATTCTATTTCCTGGATGGCTCCATATCGCAAATCAGCAGCCCTTGCCAAATCGTATCTTCTTTCAGCCTCTTGCAAAGCTATCTGTAGCTCCTCCCTCCTCTGCTTCAGTCTTCTAATCTCATCGATTCTTTCCTTCTCCTTGCGGTATTTCATCAACAAAGGTTGAAGCTTATCCCTCAAATCATCCAGCTCTCTCCTCACCTACAGCAAAGCCAATCCAATGTCAGAAACTGCATACCCACAAGTGACAATGACTAAAACAATCAAAGAACGATCTCTAGAAGAGATACTCACTTCAACAAGACGAGCTTTACTAGCTTTATCCTTCTCCTTTTCAAGAGCATGAAGTTCAACTTCAAGCTGCATTCGCTTCCTCTCCAAGTTGTCAATCTCTTCAGGCTGGCTATCAAGCTGGACCCTCACATTAGCACAAGCTTCATCAACTAAATCAATTGCCTTATCAGGAAGGTGTCGTCCTGTACAATGCAATCCAAGTCAATATGAATAGCGTTAAGCGATTGATATGAGCTGAAGGAAAAGAGATCCGAACCAGTGATATATCGACTCGAAAGCTGGGCGGCGACGACAAGAGCTCGATCTTGTATCCTAACACCATGGTGGCCTTCATATCTCTCTTTCAGTCCTCTTAGGATGCTGATAGTGTCAGGCACGCTCGGTTCAGCCACATACACCTGTTGAAACCGCCTCTCAAATGCCGCATCCTTCTCTACATACTTTCTGTACTCTTCAAGGGTGGTTGCCCCAATGCAACGCAGCTGCCCTCTAGCCAGCATAGGCTTGAAAAGGTTAGCAGCATCCATGGACCCCTCAGTTCTTCCAGCACCAAGAACAAGATGAATCTCATCAATAAACAATATGACCTTCCCTTCAGCATCTTCAACTTCCTTCAATACAGCCTTCAACCTCTCTTCAAATTCTCCCCTGTACTTGGCCCCCGCAACCAAAGCGCCCATATCCAAAGCTATGAGCCTCACATCAGCAAGATTACTTGGTACATCTCCTCTTACGATTCTCTGCGCTAATCCTTCAACCACTGCAGTTTTACCAACGCCAGGCTCCCCAATAAGAACTGGGTTGTTCTTAGTTCTTCTCGATAAAATCCTCACCACTCTACGAATTTCCTCGTCCCGGCCAATAACTGGGTCGAGTTTCCCCGCTTGTTCTACCAGGTCTCGCCCATATGTTTTGAGTGCTTGAAACGTTGAGTCTCCAGACGCACTCTCCACTTTCTTCCCTTCTTTTCCACGGAGTTTCTCGACCTCGGACTTAACCTTCGCAGTGGTGACACCAGCTTCTTTAAGCAAATCTCCAATCTGAGAATCCTCAAGAAGGCCAAGAACCAATTGATCGACAGCTAAATGCGTGTCTCCTCGCGATTTTTGCGATGCTTGTGCCCTTCGAATTACCTTAATCAGTGTCGTACTCGCCGGCACTTCATCAGGTGCAGGGGATTGAGATGGGAGCTTCTTCAACGCTCGTTTGAAAACCGTCTCCACTTCTTTTTGGGCATTGTCGCCGCCGGAACTAGCAATCGCTTGGCTCAAGATCCCACTCGGATCAGAAATCAAAGCAACCGCCAAATGGAGCGGAGTCAGTTGAGCATGGCCGGAATTCAATGCCAATTCATGAGCTCCGGCAAGTGCCTCGTTGGTCTTGTGGGTGAATTTATCAGGATTCATATCCGCCAACAAAAAAAATCTAAACAAAAAGATAGACGAAAAAATTAAGAACAAGCACAAAAAACAACGAAATCCATCAAACAAACAACAAGACCGAGAACAACCACATTGAATAAAACCGGAATCGATTAATTGACATGAAAGAAGAAGAGATGGGCATACCTTCAATCCAAAGAACAGACGTTTGTGGTATCAAAGAGAAATCCGATTACGATTATCGAAATGTAGTGTAAGAATGTTTATGCAGAGAAATGGAACAAGATTGCAGAAAAACGGTGGAGGCATGGTGTTCTTATGGAATGAAAATGGAGGCATCTGGAAGGAGCTAGACTTCCTGAGATTTTACCAGAAACTATTCACAATGCCACGCATACATCCCGCAACTTATGCTTCTCTTTTTTCTTTTTTCTTTTTTTCTGTTAAGAAAAAAACAAATTGTTATTGTTTTTTATCGCAAAATATTTTTGTTATATAATATGTGATAAAAAGTGTTAAGAAAGCACGCATTTATTTATTATTATTATCTTCTTCTTCCTCCTTTTATTTTATTTAGAAAATTTATTTTTTTCTTTAAAAATACACATTTTTATTCTAAACTTTTAAATTAGATGTTTATTAATTTTTTCAAATATTCTTTATTTTTATTTTTTCAAAAAAATGTTTATTAAAAGCACTTTCCGTCTATAAAAAAATGTTTAATAAGTATCACGTGTTGTAGATATTTAGTGTTTTAATAATTCTAATAATATATTCCTTTGATTATTTTTCATTTTTTTATCTTTTTGTAGTACAATAGAATAGGAATATTTAAATCTTTGATCTCGAAAAGAGTACCAATCATTATTTACGATACTATATAGTTATAAAACATTATAATATACATACTTTAATTTAAACAAAGTTTATAATATGAAACAATATACTTGGCTATTTATATGCAATTCGAATACACCAAAAACACTAAGAAAAGAGGCACGAGAGACTGAATTTCATTAAACCAGCAGTGTTAATACTATAAAGAGGGGAAATGGAATATCAAAATCAAATTTTTTTTCATTGCGATAGAAATTAGTAATGGGTTCTTCGGCACAGAGAAAATTATTCCAAGAAGAAAACGCCATTTTCACAGCGTAATCTCATGTAACCAATTTACAGATGTGGGATTAATAACTAAAGCCCCATAACAGTACCTATCTTTCGGGATCTGCCGCAGTTCAGCTGATGAATTCTTTCGTCCCCACTTCTTCTTCCGCAGTTGTCTTGCTCACAGAATAGAATGCTACATTGCATTATTATCCACCGTGCCTCAGCCGCTGCTAATTAGAAGAAATGTAAATGAGATACACCTTTCAGAACAAATGAAGCAACCAAAGCACGCAGCTCTATGCAACTAGGAGGAAGCTAGTTCCCGAAAGTAAAGCACAAACGACTGTCTATCAAGTTCATCACTAAAAATGATACATCTAAAATAGCAGAACATTATATCTAAAATAGCGGAACATTATATCGACCATTATAACTATTCATTAACAATGAATCTGCCCTCGCAATAATGACCCTTTTCACGCCCCGACTGGTTTGAGGCTGAAACATTTTTTACTTTAGAAATGGGAACGTTGGTGGTTATGAAACTTAAGATATATGATCCTAAAAGAATCTGAACCGATGACACTGACCATATGTTCAACAAGCAAGTTTATACAACGACTCAAATATACCCTTAAAGTAAAAATAAAGCACGCTACAAATCAAAAACGAAGTAATGAATGACGATTTCCCAAATTGCACATAAAATCAAGCGAAGTTAGACAGTTTCCACCATAACTAGCATTCAAATAAAAAGGAGGTGAAAATACTCACTAGTTATCTCATATGAAGCAAGTTTTCACTCGTCGTCGCTGTCGTAAACTACGGCCATCCTACGATGGGTTGCAACTTTTCTCGGAGGAGACTCCTCATCAGACTCAATCCCCTTGCGCTTGTGACTGCCTCCATAATCTCTAACCTTATGCTTGGGCTCCTGCAAATGGAAGGGGAAATTTTTATCATAAACAGTGGAAGGATGGCAAATAGAGTTTATATGAAGGTTTAGGGTGGTTTTGGGAATTTTGCAGTAAATTCAAGGATATAAATACTGATTGGAGTTATATGTAGTGGTTTCCCAATTTATCCAAGGCAACAGATCGCAAGGGCCGTGAAGGTCTTGTCTTCAGAGGAAAATAGCTGTTTAGTATCATGGCACGACACTTTTACACAATAGAATCATCGTCTTTTTGGAGCCTTAACATTAGAAGGAATTTGAAAGACGAAAAATTTCAGAAGTAGCTTTTCCTCATCGTCAACAAGCACATTGAGGGTGGGTCTGTTTCAGATTTAAAATGACCTTCGAGCTTCATCACTTGCAGCTTCCTCCTTCAAGATCTTTCACTCTCCTACAAAGGCTCTAAACTTTGATCTTTGCACCATGGACTGGAAGGATAAATATCCCCCCTAAAGGCCAAAAAATTCATCTGGGAAGTTTTATTAGAGAGTATTAACACCTCAGATAAGAGATTCAAAGAAGAAATCCTTCTATGGCTCTTCTCCAAGTAGCTGCATTCTTTGTATGTAAGCAGCATTAATCTAAAGACATCTCGATTCACTGCCAAAAAGCAGTCTCCTTCTAGAACTTTCTTTCTCCTCGTTCTGTTGGTGCTCTCCTCAAGTCTAAGGTAAAAGCCAATATTCATTCTCTCCTCACGTGTACCCTTTCAAGACCAAGAATTACTCCCTTGTTTGTAACTTATGAGCATTAGTGAACACTTCATAAATTGATATTCTATTGTAACTATTAACCTGTAATATTTGGGCCAGTCGGAAGGCTTTCTTGCAACTTACGAGGATTTGTGCTTCCCTCCCCTTTACTGTATTTTCATTATATTAACGAAATCTCAAGAATAGAAATATTAAATCATACCTCAGCCTCTTCATCCACATCGGAAACTTCATTAACCTCTGCCTCTTCATCACGTTCATAATCTTCTTCCCCCTCTTCCTCATACTCCTGCTCTGGTTCTTCAACTCTCCCATGAGCATCATCTTCTCCTTCAGTTTCGTACTCAGACTCTTCCCTCTCACTGTCTGAGAAATCCACAGGACGCCCAGATGATTTAGAAGCGGGCAAGGATGACTTTCGGGGGATGTCTCTAGTTCCCTGCGATGAAAATTCCATTTGCTTTTTTAGAACTCTAACTCAAATCAACGGGCAAGATTTTATTTACATGGTAATAGACCTTCTTTGCATTCATAATCCGTTTTTCTGCTCGGGCTTCAGCTTCCAAATCTTCCTCAAAGCGGCGACGGGAACGACGTGCATCAATATAATCTGTTTCATCTTCCTGAACAAATATCGGAAGTTATCTCCATGCAGAACAGCAATAGTCCCTCACATAAAACCAACCCTCAAAAGAAACCTAGAACCCCCCACCCCCTCCTCCCGACCCGATAATAACAAGTAATTAACAAAAGAATTGAAAGATGTGCTTCCAATAATTTTATAACTAAAAGGAAATCATTAAAGTTGTATGGAGAAGCAAAAGATTCCAACTCGTGACCCTTAAACCAGAAGGCAGTCCCAGTTTACAAGTCCTGAATCGTAAAGTACATACCCTAAGTTGACAACATAATACTACGAGAACCAGTTTAGACCTTGGAACAAGAAAACATTCCCAAATCCCAAAAGTACTAGATAATGTGAAGAAAATGAGAAAGAAAATTACAACAGCATACCTCCTCAAGGGCATCTTCCAAGAACCCAGGTGATAGTTGGCGTCTTCTGTCAATGACAGGGGTGTATTTCTTGTTAACCTTTTCCTTTTTCCGATTAAGAAGCACATTTGCCCTGATTGTTTGACTTTCAGCCTTCAACAGTAAAATACAGTACAACAAGTGAACACCACGATTTATGTATGATTCAGAGCTACAAACACCATTAGAACATTTACCCTTTCTTTTTCCTCCTTTTCCCTTTCAGGATCAATGTCCGTTATACAATTCTTAACCTTATACACCTTCTTATGTCGTGAGTCAACCAAAGCAGTTAATAAGCGGTGAGAATTTGATGTCAGGGATGATGGAATGAACCTCATCTTCCTCATAAGCCTACCTTGTGATTGCAGAATCCCCTGCACGTATGAAACAGATGATCATCACATGAAGTATAGTTCCACGGATAGAGAAGGAAAAAATAAGACCCTTTATTTGTTCGTTTACAAATTAGCAACCACCCTAGAATGAGAAAATAACAGTTGCAAAGGCTAAACAATGCAAGTAGATTTTCTTACTCATTTTTTGCAATAAGGATGGATAATCATATCCACATCCCAAGCCCAAAAACATAAATAGTAAAATTTCTATGCAGCAGATATAAATATCATCAAAACATCTCATCAAAGTACACAGGACGTTAGCTCCTCCAATGATGCCTAAATATGTATTGTACAAAGCAGGTCAAACACAAACTACCTTAGTAGACCGCTACACTGAAGCAACAAGAAGATACAAATTTCAGCAATATTCTCCATACTTGAGGATGACTTTCAGACCCAAATCCAGAAATTGGTATGAATAGAAATAGAGCCTTGAGATCAAGCAGTTTAACAAGAAAAATAAAGTAACAGAACAAAAAATCCTACTTTCAATTTTAATTAGTTTTGAGGCATCACCTTCCCATGCCGAAGAAACAAGTGTGCTTGATCATGCTTTGCATCTTGCACATTTATGTCGAGCACTTCATTCCCAAGTAACAGTTGCAAACTGCCATCTGACCACCTCACAAAACGTGCATTGCTTTCACACTACGAATCAGAAAAAAAAGTGTTAAAACTCAAAGTTGGGTTAAAGAGAAGACAAAATAAAAAAAAAAAACAATTCAGTTGACATTTAAAGCGGAAAAAACTTAAGAAAGCCTGAAAATGTATATAATCTGAGTGAGCATCTTGTTCCTTTCCTTTCTTACTCCTCCCACCACAGTTGGGATGACCTCATTTGGAGTAAAACAATAATAAAAGACAATACAACAAAACCTTCTATAAGACCATTCTTTATGCACTACCAGCAATAATTAAAATGCTAATCCATCAAGCAAAATCAATGGAATGAATCCTGGAAACGTACACTTGTTGTGCCATCAGGTTTCCTAACAGTCCTCCAGCGCACGATGTTATTTTCCAAGCGTATGCGTTTGTTAGCTCCAGATTCATCTGCCACAAATATATCCTCTTCCACATATGTTTTTGGATCGAATGGTTTTGGATCAAAGCCCATAATATTGGAAACTTTTATCATGTTCATCTGCAATCAGATTGAAAAGCCGTCACATAAACATATTGGTAATCTTTTCCGCTTCTTCTAATTGAATAATTCACAGGAAAAAATAGATGGGAGGAGGGAAGCATCCCACACAGAAAAAGTGGACATAATACTTCATTGTCACAGACTACAAAATTTCTAACCATACAAATTAAAGCATTCTCATAAATTTCTCCTATGATCCATCTTTTACAATCTGAAAAATAGCTATATATTATCAACAACTCGATCATGAAAGTAAATCCTTGAATTGCTAGTACACAAACAGGCAGAGGATCTATAATCAACCTAAAATCAGATTTTATGCAATGTAGCATTTCACTCTTAACATCAGATAAGCAAGCAAAATTTGGTACTTTGGTGGTATGAAATAAAATTTGATCAAATGACAATTCAATGCAATAGAGTTTATAGGAGAACCTTTTCTGGGCGAGCAGGAGGAGGACGTAATGGAATTTCTAGCTCCAATGGAGGCCCAACTGGCTTCTCTTTATGTTTTACCTCAAAATTTTCCTCTTCTGATTCATAGCGAGCATCTGAATCATACCGAGCATCTTCATCAGGAATTATATCATCTCGTCTTGGACTCTTCTCAAAGCTCTCCTCCTCTTCCATAGGTGACCTCTGAAAAAATACTTAACTTTTTATGATCTTTATACCACAAGCGTCATTCAGCTTCAGCAATCAGAGATTGTTCAACATTGAAAATGAACATTTATTACTCACAGCTGAATCTTGCTTAATATCATTTTCAACTGCATATTCTGCTTCCTCTTCCTCATCAGAGTCACCAAATACATCGCGAATTTCAGCAACTGGATGTGAACTGTGATCCCTCTCCTCCCTGTCATGGTTCAAAATTCAAATTCACAATGCTGGCAGAAGTAGCTATAAGGTCCATTGATGAATAAAGAACTTAGACGTATTTAATATGATACAACTTCTAGTTGTGATCTTTCATATCTATGAAGCAGCTGCTTTGTAGCATCCCTTTAAAAAAGAAATGAAAAAATGCTTTGGCCCTGTAAATCCAGGGCCAGTTTCGAAGGGTCTGGTTGTAAAAAAAAAAAAAAAAAACCGTCAAATTAAAGAAAGCTGGGTTGGAAGGCGGGAGGAAACTTGGGATGGCTCCTCGTCTTCTAATTACAATTTCCTCCAATAATAACCAAATCAAGTGATTGCATATGAATTTCTGTGATGCAAGTTGTTCCCACCTTTTCCATTTGGTTTCATATCGGAGACAAAGTAAGAGGAAAGAATAATATGATAGGAAGTTTAGAGTACAAAAATAGGAAAGAGAGAACTGCTGTATGCAAACGGTGCCAATGAGAAGTTACAATGAGGCTAGAATTCTAGAAAATAATACAAAAGGTAAATACAACTTCCATTACCTTGGACTCCTAGTTTGATCCACCTCTTCGTCTTCGTTGCCAATATAATGGTTTTCTTCCGACCTCTCGGATTCACTTCCAACTAAATCATGCCTCCTGCTTGTTACCACTCTTTGACCATATTCTTCCCTATCGTCGCTATCCACCTCTTTCCCTTCACTTTCTTCTTCTCTACGGTGATCCACACCCACTTCTGGAGAACTTTGATCCCTTTCACCCTCACTTTCTCCAGGATCCGGATCAACATCCTGCAACTCACCTTCACTCTCCATTTCCACCTCCCCATGTCCCTCCACTTCACCTTCACCTTCAGGCTCCGCCTCTCCTTCCCCTTCATCCTGTAAAACCAAGCAAGAACAACAACATCAAACCAGCATACCCCTGCAAAATCAATTTCCAAAGAGCACTCAGTGCCCATGATAAGCGTTTCCTAGTAATCCCGTTCCCTCGCAAATTAACGACGACATATCTACTAATTCCCATAAACGTTTCCTAATAATGGCTGATTGTACCTACTAATAATTAACAACTAAACAAACACAGCAATTTCTACCCTTCCATATCTATCAAACGAAAGTCCGAGTAAGGGCGTAAAGCAACAAAGACATAGATAGAAGAAAGTACGGAGGCATAATTGGGTTGCGGATTGGACTCATGCTCGGAATCAATCTCTTCTTCCTCCTCAGATTGATCTCCAAAGAGATTCTGCATCATCTGGTGCCGCTTCTCCTCCCCCATGTCGACGCGTGATCGTCGTCTGCGTGTGCCTGATAGCGATTCTGTAGGCAAGGAAGACCAAAAACTGCAAATCCGAATGGGTCGAAGGGCCCGTCGTTACAAGGGATGGCCACTGGGATCTGGCTTTTCCTCTTCTTCTCTGTTCTTCTTCTTCCTTTATTTTCTTTTAACCTTCTCTGTTCCTCTTCTTTTAGGTTTTAACCATTAGATTTTGGGCACGGCTTCCCGCACTAATAGTGCCCTGCGCGCTTCGGCTTAGGGATATACCAAACCAAAATATCCATTATTATTATTATTATTATTAATATTGTGATATAATATTTAAATTCTAAATTACATTATCTAATAACAGATAATTTTCTCTCAAATATCAATTAACTCAAGATAATTTGATGACATGAGAAGCAAATTTTCTTGATTATGGGTTTAATAATTTTTTAATCAACCGTTTAAATTGAACATTTTAGTGAAAATTAATTATTTAATTAATTTCAAGTTTTATTATTTAATTACTTAGATAATTTGATATAATATAATTAAATAGTTAAATAATTTGTTTTATCCGATTTGATAGTGAAGGTACTTACGTCCAATATTACTAAAAAAAATCGTTGACTATTTAAATTTAGCCCTTGACCCAAAACATAATGGGCCGCGAATGCGTAATGGGCCGAGGCGAACCTTATGCCGAATCCTAAGAGTAGGGCTCCGGTCGTCTCAGGTGACCCAAAACAGTTTAGATTTAATTGGGCTTGGGCCTTATTAATGGACCAGCCCAATGATCTTTATTTTGAAGGCGGGAAAGCATTTTACACGGCAAAAATTATTGGTAAGAAATATCATATTAAAAGTCACGTGTAAAAACTCATTATTGGGAGGGAGAAAAACATGGATTCTCAGTCCAGTGGTAATCGGGGCTCAGATTCGGACCCAAATCAACTATATCCATCCCGAATCTGAGGTTCGGTCCATCCCGAACCTCAGTTCTGTGACCCAGTTCGTTGAAATTTTCGCACTCGTTCGATCACTTTATCTCTCTCCATCTCTCTTTCTCTCTGAGCTCGGGGAGGCTCATATAGTCACATCTCTCTCTGATTCAAACCCTAACACTCCACACTCCAGCATTATCAGAGGGGATCGCCTTCAAGTTTATACGCAAGCTCATCAAATCAGTGTGAGTTCGTTGCATCCTTCTTTATATATGAAAAACCCTAATTTTTGCCTTTTCCGCGGGTCATTTCTTTTGGAAAATAGTAAATAGATGCTTTAGTGGTGGCGTCTTTGGGTCGGGCAGCTTGTTACAGCTCCTACTATGGTTTTACCCCTCCTCCTTGGGTTAATCTGGAGAAATTTGTGGGTTCCTTTCATGTTTGGTTGTCCGAAAAATGGAGGAGGTAGGATGGGATTGATTGTGTTTATGGCATCTTTTACTTCCCTTTATCAACAATAGAGTTTTTCAGACGAGTCCAATGTTGTTGCCTGTGTCAGCGCAACATGGTGTCCCTCGATCCCCACCCCATTTTCGCATTTTTTTTCCTTATCACGTGTTTGGTAAGCTTTTCTAGGATCTGGGGAAGAATCTTTTTGCAATGCAACGTCGTAATCTTTTCTTTGCGGTCCATAATTACTACAAGAAAGGGCACTAGCAACCACTCTTTACCCCGACGTTCTTTCACTGGTTCTTTTAATGGATAGGCGCCCTGCTTTTGTGATATATGAAGTCTACCGAACATCTATTGAGAATATATGCAGTCATGTTTATATTATGCCTCTTGGAAATAATAGTTTTCAAGAAAATTGCAAATATTGTTATATTCCCAGGACATTGTTAATTTTATGGTTCCTTTTTCCTTGTTTTTGCCAGTATGAAAATGACTTGATGCAGCAGGTCAATTTTCATATTAATCCCTTACATCTTTGGATTTGAGACCCTGCGCAATGTTGTAACTTTCATTTCACGTGGCTCACTGCATGGTTTATAAGGCTACAATTAGTAACCAAGCATCTCAATTGCACTTTATGGATTTAAGTTATAATGATGTTAGAAATTATACCTCAAAGTGGACGATTGGGTGGCTAGACTTCATTCCATTTTCTTTTCCATTCTGCATTGGTGTTACCTTTAAGTTGGGTTTGGTGTTTTTCATGAGGTTTTGTAGTACCCTTTGTTCTTGTTCTTGTTTTTGTTTTAAACAAGGCAAACAACCAATTTACAACTCATAGCCTATTATTGATGCTGAACGACAAATTATAATTTTCTAGGAATTCCATACTCTAGTAGCCAAGAAGAAAATGGATGCTCTCTCTGCCTCATTAAATAGATAAATAAAATATTCAAAATGTCCAAACACTTGGAAAGACTGAGAGTAACATCTAGATCCATGTTAGTCTAGGAACAGCAATTGGAAAGGATGGAGACCTGAAACTGGAAAGATAGAAGAAATTTAAACTCAAAATTCAGGTTGTTTACATGGTTAAAATGTGACTTTAAAGTGGAATCTAAAATTAAACTTGTAGGTTCTTATCCTTTGGAGGTTTAGAGCCTTTCTTTCTCAGATATGAAGCCTTACGAGGGCCAAAAAAGATATGCATAAAACTCCAGGATGGGAAAGGACAAGGGAAACGAAGTATGGGAGTTCTGTTGCCTTTGGGTGGTTTTATGTCTGGTTGAGGTATAAAGTTCACATTCTGATCGTAAATGATGTGTTAAAATGGACAACACTTGTTGCTAGATTGAAAAAATAGCATAATTTACAGCTTCTATTTTAAACATGTAGAAGGTTTATGAAAATATCTAAGTCAATGACCTCAAACTTATGAGATTGTATTACAAACAATTGGGTCCTCTCTTTAGACCATTTGTATAGTGTCTGATTTTCATTTTATGGCCTGATTATTCGTTTGGCCCTTGTTTTTGTGGTCCTTTCTATTGTCTTCATTATACTTGATGTAAGATGTTCCATCATTAAAAAAATGGTTTCAAGTGATATAACTGAAATGGAAAGTACATGGCTATTATCTAATTTTGTACTTTTTAGAGATTAACTACTCACTCATATTTATTTACGTTGTTTTGGTAGGAATATTTGTTGTGTTGGAAGAAATACAATGTTGAAAACATGATTTCTTTTTCGAAGGTGGGGGTGGTTTGGGAAGGTGTAATTATTATCAAGTGCCCATCTTCCTTGAGTAGGCAATGATGACTAATTATCTATCTTTAAGTTGTAACTACTTGCTAGTATCTATTTTCAATTTAGTATGACATAATGGAGTGGCTTTATGCAGGGTACATTTTAGGGACTCCATCTTATGACAATTCTGAGAAATCTTAAATGACCAAGAGAGGGTATGTTTCTAACAACAATTGTACTTTGAGAAATTTCCACGTGTGATCAATGTAGGAGGCATGTATTTTCAATAGCTCATAACTTTTACTTCTCTTTTAGGTATCTATATTCACACCAAAAGTCATTATCATACGAACAGTGGGGTTGACCATCTATGCCTGGAAACGAAGTTGGAGACAGGGTCCACAATTTCTTTGCCCAAGAGAATTTGTACCAGGGCCAGCATCAGTCTCAGGCGGCTGATGAAAGCTGGGCTGGTCTGAATAACAACCTATGGGTTAGAAACCAGAGAGAGATCAGTTCTCCTTTTATTTCAAATTTGAAGAATTATAGTGCACACCAACCAGGTATTACTTTATAGTTTCTTAGTGAATTAATTTTTGTGTGTGTGAAGAATGGATCATTGTTATTCCTTGTATTATATAGCATCTACTATATTTTTCTTATATTTTCCCTAGCAGATTCCGCAGGATTGGGCCAGCCTTCTCACACACTTAATGGCTTTAATTTCTCTCAATCATATATAAGTCCTGAGATTGGAAGAAGTGAATCTCAAAATCAACATCAAACTCTGAACGGTTATGCAGCAGGACAACAACTTTTCCATGCAAGACAGGTTGAAGCAAACTTTTTTGGTTCAGATGCAGTATCTGATAGGCATATAACATCCAGAGGCCTATCTATTCATGAAGGACAACAAGTGAATAATCCTGAACTAAGCAAGAAAAATGTAGCTGGGTTGGAAACTACTGATTCTCCTGTAAATTTTGACTTTTTTGGAGGTCAACAGCAAATGAGTGGCAGAAATCCCAGTGTGACCCAGATTTTTCCTAAGCAGCAAACTGGGAATCCTGACATGCAGCTTCTGCAACAGCAAGCAATATTGTCACATATACAAGAACTTCAGAGGCAACGCCAATTTCAGCAGCAGGATGTAAGACAACATGGTTTGATGAATCAGACCTCATCTAACTCAAAGCTGGTAGCAGGAAACCATTCAGCCACGCTGATTGATGGTATTCCTGTTAATGAGTTATCTACCTCTCCTTGGCAGCCTGAGCATATGGGGAGCAATACAAACTCATTGCAACATAGTTTGTCTACAGCAATGCAGGGGTCCTCCAGTGGATTTGTATTTCCTTCCGAGCAGCAACAATCACTGCGCGGTTTATTTCCTGAACAAGTTGACCAGTCTTTGTATGGGGTTCCTATTTCTACTGCAGGTAGTTTTCTTGGTTCAAACTCTCTCATTCCATCAGATAAACCTGCTATGCAGCAGTTAGCTGTCAGTAACAACTCCATTTCAGGGAGCCATTATACTGCATACCCAGATCAGGTTAGCATGCAAGATGGAATGGTTTTAAGACAGGATTTCCAGGGGAAAAGTATGTTTGGCATGCCTGCTAGTCAAGGTTTAAATGGTGGATTAAATTCTGAAAACCTGCAGCATGTGAATCTCCAACAGAGAAATGCATCTATGCAGGAATTTAGTAGTGGACAAGAGTTCGATAGGCCATCAGAAGTGTCGCAGGAGAAGACAATGGCACAGGTTGCTCCACCACAAAATGTGGCTACGTTAGACCCCACTGAAGAAAAGATTTTGTATGGTTCAGATGACAACTTGTGGGATGCTTTTGGGCGGAGTGATAATATTACAGAAGGTGGTTTCAACGCGCCAGATGGTAGTGATTTTAGTTCTGGATATTCCTTTTTACAAAGTGGAAGTTGGAGTGCTTTGATGCAGTCAGCCGTGGCAGAAACTTCAAGTGGGGATATGAACATTCAAGAAGGGTGGGGTGGTGTAAACTTCAAAAATAGCGGGCCTCAAAATGGGAATCAACAGCAATTAGATGCTAACGGCAGTGGAAAACTGCAATCTGTTTGGGTTGATAACAACTTGCAGACATTGAATTCTAGACATTCTTCTGTCTCTGCCGATGCTAATAATAGGCCCAACAATTATATTAACTCAGCCAGCGTCCCTGGATTTCAGCAACCAGGTCATAAATCGTTCTTTCAACAAACTGAAGGCTTTCAGAACAGTATTGCCCAAGGTTCAACTCATCCAGATGGGGAAAGAAAATGGATTGACCGTAACCTGCAACAGAAGTCATTTGCTGAAGGTCGAAATATATCTGAAAACGAAGGCAATACATCAGGTGTGGAAATAAATGCAGATCATACGTCAGGTTCTTGGCTCCGTCAACAAAGTGTATCCTCTTATAGTAGCCAAACATGTAAGCCTAATGGTTGGAGCTATAATGAACCGATATTCTCCCATGGGGGTAGCAGTATGAAAAATCATGAGAGTCATAGCATGTCACAATCTGCTCAGGATGGAGATCATAAGCGATCTATATGTGAAGAGATGCGTTCTGCTGCTACTTTCAAGCAGAACCATGAATCAATTCCTAACCCAACTGATGAATTGCAGCATGCTAATCATGCTGTTGAGAACTCGCAGGTGTATAATGAAGGTTCTAACTTCATAAATAATCGTAACCTTTCCTTTTGGAAAGATGCTAATTCTTTAGTGGACTTAAAAGAAAGTGGTTTTGTGGCAAAATACCAGCATCATCTCGATAAGGGCTCTCAAATATTGGAATCACCTGGGAATAATTGCTTAGATAAGAGTGTGACTGAAATACATGAGTTTGAAAACTCAAATGATACACACACTTCTGGAAGCAAACAGAAAGCGGGAGGTAATATCATTCGAAAGCCATCTGTAACTCCCCGCAGATTTCAGTATCATCCAATGGGGAATTTAGACATGGATGTGGAACCTTCTTTTGGAACAAGCCATCCAACACAGACACAGGCTACTGTGCAGCAGAGCTCTCATGGATTTAAAGCCAGTGAGCTGAGTAATTTTAGGCAATCCAAATCTGGAACAGAGGGAAATTCGAGTGAAGTTGAAAAGGTGATAAAGATTTATTTTGCAGCAACGTCAATTTTTTATAATCTAGTTCTTTCATATATTTCTAATTTTGATAACCCATTCAAAATTTCCATTATTAATGGAGGCTTAAGCTTGTTTTCAGAGTGAAATGAAAGCCTTTGGGGATCTATCTTCTAAAAGAATGCTTCCACCTTTTGGATCTCGTTTTTCTTCTTCTTCAGATAAACTTGCTGGTCATGATCCGCGACATGTGGCCTTACCGTCAAGGTAGTCCGACACTTGAACAATGGTTTATTGTCATTTATGCAATTAATGATTGATGTTAATACCATTTGTGCAACTCTTGATAAAAATAAAGTTGTTTTTTTTATAAGAAACCAAGCTTTCAGAAAAATAATAGAATTTACAAGGGACAAAACAAGCCCAGCACAACATAAATCCAAGAACTAACTACACTCTTTTATTCAAAAAAGAAAAAAAAAATTGAATATGGATATTACGATCATTTGTGCAATTTTTGCTTGATGTTACTGCCAATTCTGAACTTTCAACTAATATTTATTTTAGGAATTGCAATTAATTTTTTTAACGATCATTTTACTAAATTTTAAAGCCATTTAGGAACCTAGCACTTGACCTACTGCATGTCTTCAAATATTTATTCGCAGAATACATTTGATCACCCTTGGTTTTGATTTCTGTTAAAAAGTTAATAAAAATTAACAACTATGAGAGTAGTTTTTTATGCCAAGTTTAGGAACTAAATAGAAATTTTTAGGGCCAAAATATAATGAAAAGTTGAGTCTAAAATAGGATTTTTAACCTTATAACTACTATTCATCTTTGGTTTATGCTAATTGGAGGGTTTTCTTTGGGTGATCTTCTTGGCTTGTTTAGGGTGGATACATTGCCTTCCTTTTTTTTACCAATATATACCTGTGATTGGTTAATGAGAGTCTGATTTCTTATTTTACAAAAACACGAAGGAGACATGCATAATTTGAACAGTGTTTTGCCAACTATTGACTTAAAAATGGATCCTGACAATTTAATTGATTCAATCAAATTATAGCGATTATTACCAAATTTTCTGTTCAAAGGAGGTTCTCCTTAATTTTGTGTATTCTAGTTTAGAATATGATGAGTTCTTTTTCCCATCTTTTATTTGGTTTTTTTAATCTGATTTCTGAATTGTCACATTAGTGAGTGTCCATGCATGTGTTTCTGGATTATATATTTCAATTTGAATAATAATTTAAGCAAAATCCCTTCTCATTATTTATTTGCACAGCCAAAATATGCTTGAGCTTCTTCACAAAGTGGATCAACCAAGAGAACATGGTAATGCAACACATAGTCCCTCTTACCGAAATCATTCTTCTGAAATGGGTGAAGCAGAAACTTCCGATGGATCAGTTGGTCAAACACCACGAAATCAGTCCTTCGATTCTCAAGTTTTTGGTTTGCAACTGGGTCTCCCTCAACGGTTGGCCATGCAAGATGCTGCGTTATCTTCTCATTGTTCCTCGCCTATGGTTATGAGTTCAACCCATTCTAGCTCTGATACAGGAGAACGTGGTCATATGTTGTTGCCTCCTGTAGCCTCTAACCAGAGGGATTTGAGAAATGATATAACTGGTCCTTCTGGACATAGTGGCAATAAAATCCCTCATATCAATGCTCAAGGAAACTTGGTTGCAGGTTCTCAATCTGCCTTTCCTTATCCTAGAAGTCATCTTCAAAATCAGCACCTTATTGCCAATCACTCTGCTAGTGTGTTTTCAGATAGAATTGGTATTCATTCAAGAAATTTTGAAGACTCTTCTGAGCGAGTAGAAAATAGTCAAATGGTGTCAACAGATATTTCCAAAAGTGGTCTCCATATGAACCTAGTTTCTTCTGCTGACACATATCAGCAAAGCAGTGGTGTTGTATCTAATGCACAAAATCCCCCCCAGCTTGTCCAGGAATTGGGTTCTGTGCCTATATCCCAACGGGCCGCTTTCTCAAAAATCCCTCCTAATGAGTGGGCAAATCTCACAACCCAGAAACACTCACTACACATGGATCCTTCAAAAGCTGCCTCAGTTTCGTTCAAATCTCATATGCATATGGACAATTTAGACAAGAGTTTTTCAGGACAAAAAAATATGGATACTCAAGAGAAATTGGAACATGAGGCTTTGGCCCCTGGTGAAAATTCCATCAATATGCAAAATATTATTGGAAGGGAAAAGCAAATGCAAGAAAGCCCTGGAAAACAAGTTTCAGGTGGGAAGAGTGAAATTTCCCCGCAGGCTACAAGTGCATCAGGTGGACTGGAATCTGCTGGGCATCACACATTAAGTGTATCTCCATCAAATTCTATGGCTACTCGAGTTAATATTGACACTTCAGGTTATTCTCTACATCCAAATATTAGTTCGCAGCAGAATTACTCCTTAATGCATCAAACGCAGGCCATGAAAAGTGCTGATAATGACCCAACTAACAGGAATGGGAAGAGATTTAAAGGTCCAGATTGTGGTTTAGATTCTCAGCATGTTGCCATGGATGGGGGTCAACTTTTATCACATGAACACAGTAATGCTGTCAGAGAGTCATTACTTAACCATGCTTCCATTTCACATGTAGATGCAGCAGCGGTAGATTTTTCATCAAAGAAGGGGGATGCCTCTGTATCATCTACTATTGACATTGCATCTTGTGTGAGGAACGAGCATTCTCAAATCAGTCCTCAGATGGCTCCATCTTGGTTTGATCAATATGGAACTTTTAAAAATAGACAAACTTTATCAGTATTTCCTGGATCCAAAAATGCAGCCATGAAGCCTTTGAATCAATCTTTGATTGTTGAAAAGCCTCCTGATGGCTTCAATGCTCAAAATCCTGTGAAGCAAGCAAATGCTTCTGCTGATGGTAGTGAGCACAATAATGAACGGGAAAGTTCAACTCTCGTGTCGATAGAACACAGAAATTTCTCTTTAGGTCAACCATTGCCACTTGATTTCATCAATCAAAGTTTGGCTGCTGTAAGACTCAAAAAGCGCAAAAGCTCTGCACCTGAACTGTTTCCATGGAACGAAGAAATAACTCAAAGTTGTAGAAGGCTGCAGGATATAAGGTTGTTCTCCTTCCCTCAGAATAATACAATTAAAGGAAAGAAATATATAGAAAAGGTTGGACTAGAAATGTACTGCGAACTGACTAAAAAAGGGTTCCTTGCACCTTTACACAAGATTTTATTAGTGTCTTTGATTGATAAGAGTTTAGGGTTGGAATGCTTTGAGAATTTGAAATGATGTTTTCTGGCGTGTTTGTTTCACCTTTTGTTTCACCTTTTGTTTCTTTTGCTGATTTACATCTATCTATGTCCTGTATTTTCAAAACAGCGATCCATTTTTGTTTTATAAAATTGGTTCTCGTTATATACATTCTCCATCCTGTACGAAAATTTTACTTGTGGAAGGTCGACTTCATGGATATAGAATATTGCTCAACTTATCTATTTATCATTTTTTAAATTCTTGTTCTTATGTATGCTGACTGTTGATTTCTGTCTGCAGCATGGCGGATGTTGATTGGGCTCAGGCAACCAACCGGCTGATTGAGAAGGTATGCTAATTGTTAACTTAGGCTCTTCTTGAGTAGAAGATGTTTGTTATTCCAGAGTTCTTATTCTATTAAAAATGGCTCTTATTGCTTTAAACCCTTCGACAGAAAGAAGATGAAGTTGAAATGATGGATGATGGACTAATGATAAAACTGAAGAGGAGGCTTAACTTGACTACGCTGCTTGTTCAACAACTCCTCCGTCCTCCTCCTTTTACAACTCTCTCTTTAGATGCCAGCTTACATTATGAGAGTGCGGCTTACCTTGTTGCAAGGCTAGCCTTGGGGGATTCTTGTAATATAGTTTCTTCCACAGGAGCTGATATTGCCTTGCATCCAGAAAGCAGAAATCCGTAAGAATTTTCCTCTACGATCTTGACATTTTGAATGTCCATGCAAGGACGATAGGTTGTACATTGTTTCCATTATTTATTTATACTAATACAATGGATTTTCGTATGTGCCTTTTAGCCTTTCTGAGGGACTTAAAGTTACTGGTAAAACTGGTGATCATCAAATTATAGAAGTTGTGGAGGCATTCACGAAACGAGCACAGAAGATGGAAGATGATTTATTAAGGTAGCTTCTTTCATTGGATTTGATTATTTTTCCTCTTCAGAGGATTTGATTTTATGGTGGTAATCTTGTATTGGTTTAGCTTTTCAATCGTACTTTCTTTCATCTTTTGGTGTGTGCTGTGCTGCTATTACTTTGTTTACTGACTAATTTGGTTGTCTATTTGGTGAGTTTTGGTTAAAGTTAGTAATTAGCTGTTTTTGCTATTGCAGAGTGGAGAAGAGAGCTTCAATCTTAGATTTGAGAGTGGAATGCCAGGATCTTGAAAAGTTCTCTGTTATCAATCGGTTTGCCAAGTTTCATAGCCGAGGACAAGTTGATGGGGGTGAGGCCTCATCATCCTCTGATGTGACCACAAGTACTCAGAAATCTTGCCCCCAGAGATATGTTACTGCACTTCCCATTCCTAGAAATCTTCCTGACAGGGTACAATGTCTCTCACTTTAATTATTAATTGATTGATTTTGTTAACGTCGGCCAATTATCTCTACATCCCCAATGCGTCTCTGGTCCATTTTATTTCAACTTAAGTCGATATGCTTCACAAATAGAACCATACAAATGGGAATATCAGAGAGAAAGGATTTCTAAGTTATCTCCTTGAAATCAATTGAGGCTGTTAGATATGTGAAAGTTAGGTCATCAATGCCATTTTGAGTAATACAAATAGGTCCCTTCACTCTTAATGTACAAAAGCAATTGCAATGCTCTGTCTTCTACTTTTTTTTTTTTCCTGCAAATGGGAGGGCAGAAGAAGTGCAGTTGTTTTCCAGAAGTCTCCATGCATCCCTAAACCCGGGTATAAATTGTACTTGTAGTATGGGTTTTTATTCATGATTTAAGCTTTAGCCTTTCTTATTTAGGAAAAGAAAGAAAAAAGAAAATGAGTGTTAGATGTGGAGGCACAAAGTTGGGCTCGAAGTTAGTGTGCTGATATTTCAATTTACAGATTATTTGGCCGTTACATGTAAAAATTGTAAATCCTCTATCAGTATTTTAGCTGAAGTAATAAAAAATTTATTAAGTGTTTATTTTAATTATGCTCGAATCATCATATTTGCTGTGTTGTCATGATCCGTTTGGTTCGAGTATCCCAGTCTACTCAGGGGCATTGTGGTTTTCCACTGGAGGTTTCAAAGGTACCGTTTCCTTCTGTGCTTCATAGTGATTCAAAGGGCTTATCTCTGTTTGTCTTTGATTTCAAGAATTTTCCTTGAATAAATAGAAAGTTACGAAAATGATATTTGTGTTCCTAGGAGGTCGGTTGGCATGAAGGAAGTTAATTCCTCTAGGATCTATAAGATTCTTTCCCAATAAATGCTTTTTCCTCTTCTTTGGAATAATTAGTAACTGCTGCTGTTATTTGATTGTCATTCTTCCAATAGTCTCATCTATTTGGTAAATTGAGATACCAAATTAGCGTTTGGCTTTTTCCTTAGCGAATCATATCTTTCAGGAATCCTTTTGATAACTGAAATCAAAATTTATAACTAAATGAGATTTCATAATTCTAATTCTTTGGTCAAAAAGTGTCTTTTTTTAAAAGGATTATTTCATTTTTTTGTTTGTTTGCTCGAAGAGATTGTGTTATATAATAACAGTTTCCTGTTTAATTTTGTAAATCATAAGCTTAAAAGCATCAGTACTCTTTATTTCTAATCAACGTATTCTACTTTTTAGATTCGTTTTGTAATTATCTTGGATGAATGAACATGATGGCCAATTTTTGAAGGAGCAAAAAAGATTTAGGTTGACTTGATAAGAACCCATTTAGTCGCTTTGGGTTTTGTGGCTGGTAGCCTAATATTTCATGTCCTGAATATACTGTTTTAGATTAATGTATGTATATCTCTAGGTAAGGTAAATTATCTCTCGATTTATGAACTTATTTCTTAGTATGAAAGCAAAAGAGGCATTAGAATTTAGTAGTAATTGACTCTTCTTTTGAGATCGAGATACTCTTCTTTTGAGATCGAGATACTCTTCTTTTGAGATCGAGATTCAAATCTCTGGTTGGAAGAGAAATTTTTAATTATGTTGAAATTATTATCATCTGCCATGAATTCATCATCCTTTTTAGGCCAAATCACCTGAATTCTTGTGGATGATGGTTGAGATCTTAAGAGAAAGCGATGACACGTAATAATTTTTTGTTTTTATTTTTTTGAATTTTGAAGATAATGCTAGAGAAACGTGTCTGTTATTCCAATTAAAATTATAGAGAAACTAATCTAAGATTTTCTTAAGAGTTTGAATTGACTAATCTAAGTTCATAGGTATCCGAATTAATTCATAAAAAAATTATTGTTCTTCAGTGCAAACTGAGATATTGTGAAAAGGAAAGTCATGAAAGTCAAATCTAAATCTTATCTTTAATTAATGCCAACAAAAGGAAAAAGAAAACCGAAAAGAAAGGAAGAAATAAAGAATAATTAATGCCGACAAAAATGGGTAAATATTTAATAAAGAATGAAAGTGAAATTATTTAATTTTTTATTTTTATTAGTTGAATTAGCTTTAATACCACATATTTTTAATTTCATTTGACATATTAGTGTAGTACAATTAATGGCAACAAAAATGGGTGAAAATTAATTAATAATAATTAAAGTGAAATGTCTCTTTTATTCGATCCTTTAATTGGTTGTTTGTTTTAGTTTAATTAATTGAATTATATTTAAATTAGTTGACAACATTTAAAATTATATTTATATTGCTTCTAAAAAATATATTCATTAAAATAAAAATATAATTTTTTTAATTTAATGAGAATTAGAAAGTAATAGGCATGCTAGCTTATGAATTGGGACGAATCATTTAAAAATATAATTAACGCTTTTCTTAAATTTAACAATGATTTGAATATTGATAAGATATATTTATATTGAGTGAAATAAAAAGGCGTATGAAAAGGATCGACCTTTTTTGAAACGGCGTAGTGAGGATTTAATCCGAGAACACTGAGTCACCGCGGAATTCACACGAGAGAAGTGAGTCCCACGTGTCAATATCAGAGGTCCCATTGACGAATGTAAGCATGCCACGTCTCTAAAGTATCTGTGGGACCCAGTTGGCCTTTGCCGAATGGAAGATTCTTTCATGGAATCTTTATTGTTTATAAATCTGGAAACAAAATAAAAAAAGATTCTAAATTTTATTTGATTTGGAAAATTAACGGAAAAAAGATAGAGAGAATAGGAAGAAGGAGAGAGAACGTGACTTCCATCTGAAAACTCTCAAATCCGTACCTTTCTCCCGACATCGGTTTTGGGTCTTGCTACGATTCTTTCAATTGAAAGGAATAGCGCGATTATACTATTTGAAGATCCAGTTAGGGTTTTCTGTGATCGGGGCATTTGATCCTGTTGTTCACTCATTGCTCTCAGTAAGTTTAATTCATCCATCAGGTTCCTGTGTGCCCAATTTGGTTATGCGTTTCGTTTTTAAATGATTTTGCTCTGTTCCTTTTTTTTGTTTTTTTTGTTTTTTTTTTTGGTATTGGGAGGAAGTTTAGAACATGTTTCGTGAGGTATGAACTTGAATATTTTGTGCTGCTGGTTTCTTTTGGCTATGATTCTTAGCTGCTTACCGTCTAATTGGGATTGCTGGTCTAGTAATTTCTGAATTAAAAACTTTCACTCTGTTCAGATGTTGTTACGATCGCTATTGAGTTCTTCTTCTGCTTATTATTTGTATATTCTTTTATTGAATTAATCGTTATAATTTTGTTAAATCTATTTTCTAGAATTTAATATGACCCTGTTATTCATTATATACTTAGGAATACATTGGAATTTTGAATGTCAGTGGATAGCTTTGAATTTGTTTGGTTTTCATTGTGTTCTTAATGATAGCGTTCAAACTTGTAAGTTCCACTTTTCATGTTTGTGTTTCACATTTTCAGGAATTATGCGGATTGTCTGCCAGTATTTTATTTGACCCTTGCAAGTGTGTTGGGGGATTGCATCCGTGACATTGAGATGTGAAAGATTTTATAGTGAGTTGCCATCTATAAATTGGTAATGCCATCATTAAGTTGGACCCAATTATTAAAATTTGGTTCATCATTAATTTGGATTACGTTGGATTTTGGGCGGTAACTGGCCGTCAACTGTCTTGAGCCAAATTTCTTGTTTCAGCATTAGATGGTTGTCTTCTCATATCCGTGACCAAAAGATGGATGAGGAGTGGGAAATTGGATTGTTATTCCCCAGTTGGAACAGCAAGAATCCAACTGATCGCCTTTTTCTTATTTCTTGCTTGAGTGCTGCCATCATTGGAATTTTGACCATAGCCTTTACAGCCTTCCAATGGCGGAGAAATATCAATTTGAGTTGGATGAAAGCTATAGCCAGGTCGAAGAGAAACCCAAAAAAAACTAATAAAGTTCCTGTAGCCGCGCATGACTGGATTTTAGAATCTGTATCTCGTGGAAAGAATTTGAGCTGTTGCGTGTGCTTAAAGTTTGTGTCCCCTTCACAGACACTCGGTCCTATGGTCGCTTCAGATAGTTTTATCCACCGTTGCAACATCTGTGGTGTGGCAGCTCACTTGAGCTGTTCTTCTAATGCTCAAAAGGATTGCAAGTGTGTATCCATGATCGGCTTTGAGAATGTGATGCACCAATGGGCTGTTCGGTGGACTGAGATTACTGATCAACCTGATGAAACCTCTTTCTGCAGTTACTGTGAAGAACCATGCAGTGGGTCTTTTCTTGGTGGTTCTCCAATATGGTGCTGTTTATGGTGCCAACGTGTAGTGCATGTTGATTGCCATAGTAGTATGTGTAATGAAACAGGTGATGTCTGTGACTTGGGTTCATTTAGAAGGTTGATTCTGTCACCACTTTATGTCAAGGAGTCAAATAGGACGTCCTCCGGTGGATTTTTGAGCTCCATCACCCATGGAGCAAATGAGATTGCATCCTCAGTGCGTGCAAGTATAAGGAGTCAGAGTAAGAAGAATAAACATAGTCGTAAACCGTCTATTCATGCAAGTAAAAGTGGTAGTATTCGTGATATGTCTACAGAAAGCACAGCTGATTCTCATCACACAGTTAATGGTTATAATGGAACAGAAAGAAACATTAATGGTAGCCGAACGTCAGAGCTTCAGCATCAAAATGGTGATATAGATGACAAAAATATTTCAAATCCAAGCTTCAAAAAAAATTCTTCATTCAATCAGAAGGATGAAACTCATGTAGGAATGAACCTGAGGTATGAGGTGACCGAATTGCCTCCAGATTCACGTCCCTTGTTAGTATTTATCAACAAGAAAAGTGGAGCCCGTCGTGGAGATTCTCTAAAACAACGGTTAAACATGCTTTTGAATCCTGTCCAGGTACTGTCTTTTCTCCACTCTATTCTGAACAGGCTTTAACTTTAGAAGTAGACTATTGTATACTATAGCCTAAAATAATTTGTTCAACCTGTTCTATACTCCTTGTTTGATACCTGGTGATAAATGAGGCAGACAGCAATGTTTTGTGTATAGCTTATGCACAACTTCCCTTTCTTAATGGAATTTGGTGGGAACTTGGAACATATATGTCTGGGCCTATCGAATATACAAAATTGAGGTCAATGAAACCCTCTAAAGTAACTGATTTATTTATTTTTAAATTTGGTGTTGGAAATGTTTATAATGAGGAAGAAATATTTTTCTAGGGTTAACTTCATTTTCTTTGAAATCCGTTTCACTGCAAGTGTTAATGATGTTGATGGGGTAATTGTCATGGACTCTGCTAATATTTCAGGTTTTTGAGTTGAGTTCCGCCCAAGGCCCTGAATCTGGTCTTTACTTATTCAGAAAAGTGCCGCACTTCAAGGTTCTTGTATGTGGGGGCGATGGAACTGTTGGTTGGGTCTTAAACTGTATAGACAAGCAAAATTTTGTTTCACCTCCCCCAGTTGCTATTCTTCCTGCTGGAACAGGAAATGATCTGGCTAGAGTATTAAACTGGGGTGGTGGTTTGGGCTCAGTGGAGAGACAGGGTGGTCTTTGTACAGTCTTGCGTCATGTAGAAAATGCTGCAGTGACTGTTCTTGACCGTTGGAAGGTGGCAATAGTGGATCAACAGGGAAAGCAACTCAAATCTCCACTGTTTATGAATAATTATCTCGGTAAGTTTTATTGATAATTTGTTTTTTGTATTTAAGATATTGGATATTAATACGACCAAACTTCAGGGCACCTCTGAACCATATATCTCTACTTCTGGGTTCTTCTATTGAACCCTCGTTGCGCCTGTCTTTTTCTCTAATTTCTTTAGTTTTGTTTATATTTTACTGCATTATTACCAATTTTTCCTCCAAAATGCAGGAATTGGATGTGATGCTAAGGTTGCCCTTGACATACATAATTTACGGGAGGAAAATCCAGAAAAATTTTATAACCAGGTGATAAAGTTGTAGACCTAAATGATAACTTTTTTTAATGTAATCCATCACATAATGTCACGCTGACCATAACTGCAACCACAAATGACTGGTATTACGACTTTTCAAACTGAATGTTTATTACTTGAGAGTGGTGTAGCATAGTATAGCCTCACATCTTGCATCATTAAATTTTGGATCATACTCGTGCCTTACTTCTTTTGTTTCCAAAATGTGGATCAATTTATGAGCATTTATTTTTATGTTGGAAGGCTATTTTGTAAACTCTTTGTTGCCAAAATAACAAAGATAATTGAGGGTGGTCATCTTATGGAGCCTGAGAGAATTTACTGCTGTATGATAAACTTTTTAATACAATACTTACGTCAAGTAGTATGTTGAATGCATATTGATATAGTTCAGACATTTTGCTTCCTGATTGCACGTACACCAGCGTCTAGCAAAATCATCAATAATTATCTCTCTAATAGAAGTGGTCATTTTATTCAATGCACAAGTTTCTTTCATTTCTTCTCAACGAAAATTTGATTTCTCATTGTTTAAAAAATTAACGTATAAGTTGCATATTATTATAGAAGCATATGTCTACATTTGCAGAAGTTCTTGCTAGTTATTGCTTATTTGGTGTCTCTGATCTTAGGCCATTTGAGTAGTTCATATCACTTAGCTGAAACTATTTACATAACTGCAGTTTATGAATAAAGTGCTTTATGCAAGAGAAGGAGCTAAGAGCATAATGGATAGGACATATGCAGATATTCCATGGCAGGTTCGGGTGGAAGTGGATGGTGTTGAGGTAGAGGTTCCTGAGGTAAGAACTTAACTTTGAAGTTTTTTGGTTCTGAAACATTACTAAATTATCACTGTATTTTTTATTTTATCATTTACAAGTTTTAGGCTAATGTTGATTAGCATAATGATACATTTATGGGTGTGAATTCTTGGAGATTTTTCCTTTACAAGGAATCATACATACTATTAGTGTTATTTATTTGTGACGATCTTGTTCTGAATTTTCATTTACTTGAGGTTGATTAATTGGAACTTTAATTTGAATATTCACAGGATGCAGAAGGTGTGCTTGTTGCGAACATCGGAAGCTACATGGGTGGTGTGGATCTTTGGCATAACGAGGACGAGACTTTAGATAATTTTGATTCACAGTCCATGCATGATAAAGTACTCGAGGTTGTCAGCATATCTGGAACCTGGCACCTTGGGAAGCTACAGGTATACAATAATTCAATAAATGTTCCCGCCTCACATGCTGCTATCACGTCATTTTCTAGAATATCAAATCAAATCAAATTTGTTCGATCTAAGGCACGCGGGGGGGTGGGGTTTAGTGCTCTTTAGTTGGAGCCTCCTTGTGGAGCACGTACTCACTAAACTGTGGCCTATGTGCGCTTCTCAAAACTGTCTATAGGTTTATTAGAACTAAAGAAATTATTACCCAGGAAAATGGATGGTCAAATCATGAAAGGCTTCTTAGTGTTGGGGCGTGTATCAATCCTAATCAAATGTTAGGGATCTCAAATTTAGTCATTAGAATGATGATTCTGAGTTGTAGCGTATACTAGGAGTCCTAAGACTTAAAATGGGTGGAATCTTGGGTAAGGGACAAGGTTCATACATAGAGTTGTGTTGTAACCTCCTTGCTAGATGTTTGACGGCTGCTGCTTTCTTTTTGAAACAGGTGGGGCTTTCTCGAGCTAGAAGACTTGCACAGGGGCGGTCGATTAGGATACAATTATGTGCTGCATTGCCTGTTCAAATTGATGGAGAACCTTGGTTTCAGGACATCCCGTGTATACTGGTCATATCCCACCATGGAGAGGTAATTGCTCTTGTTCTCTCCTTTCATTTCTTTGCATTGAAGACGTAGCTAGTTACTTGTGCAACATCATGCTTAAGTCTCTCTCAGGGATCACCACAAAAAAAAAAAAAAAAAAAAAACATGCATGGTATTTCACTATTGATCTCTAAATTTTTTTCCAAGTCACTAAGCACGATGCAATATAAGCTTATCATAGGTCAATTTTAACATTCACCGATCAAATGTGGTATGATTGAAAAATCCTAAAACATAAAATACTAAATTGAATATTTTTGAGCGATGGGGACTAAATTGAAAAAATGTGTGGCATTAGGGACTAAACCACATATTTAACTTGTATATTTATTGCCTTAAAATTGAAAAAGAAGGGAATAAGTTAGAAGACGAGGAAGAATTCAGATAGAAACTGAGGAGCATCTATCATGATGCTTTTCCCGAGGATCTGAAATTTGTTAACTTCGTCACTCAATCATTTGATTTCTATGGATTGACTTTGGTGAATATTTAAATTCCTGGATCTACTTGGTGTTTATATTGTGAGCAGAGGCTTGTTCTCAAGCATCTACTTTTTCATCTGGATTTAGCACCATGTTTCTACGTTCATTTGTTCGGATCTAATACTTCTACGTTGATTTGCTTTGAAACTGTCTTCAAGCTCCATAATTGTTTTCACAATTCAGTAAAAATATCTCCTTAACTAGTTTTCAAAGAAAAGATTAGAGGTCTGTCCATCTGTCTTCGAGGTAATCTCACTTCTTATAGTATTGGAAATGAGAAATTTCTCTGGCACGATCAGATTTGTTTTAAGAGCTACCTGTTTTCTTTGGTACGGTGTAACATGTGTTTGACCTGTCTCCAGATAGATATGTGTGAATTTCACGTGGATTTTAAATTTTCTCCATAGGCCTTCATGTTGAAAAGGGCAGTTGAGGAGCCTCTTGGTCACGCAGCTGCAATTATCACTGATGTTCTGGAGAGTGCTGAATCCAATAATGTAATTAATGCTTCACAGAAGCGAGTACTCCTCCAAGAAATAGCAAAGAGGTTAACTTGAAAGTTTCTTTCAGTCATTCCTGTAATGATCAGGATTTTGAGTGCGAATCATTTTCAGCTTTTTATGCCACCCTTCACATCTCTCCATAGAGGTAAGATCTAGTGGTTATTTTTTGGTTTTTTTTGTTTTTTGTTTTTTTTGTTTTCCCTTAATGGGCCATAGGTGAGGCATGATTGTATATCAACGATATCTGTTATATAAATATATACATATACGTAGAGTTTCTCAACACGGATCATCATCAAGGTTTTTTTTTTTTTTTTCCTTTTTCAAATAATTTACGGTGTGTGGTTGAGATCGAACGATATCATAGCGTTTGTGATCTTGTTTATTCTCAACCACATATTCCATAGTAAAAGATTATAAACAAAATTGTAACTTTTACACATTCCCGATGGAACCTCTATACCATTATGTGATCCTCGAGATGAAACTTCGTGATATCTCTCTCTCTCCTGAAATTAACTTAAAAAGTTAAGTCCAAAATTTAACTTTCTGAAAGCACGCTTGAAAATTACCACCCTTTGCTCATTATTAAGAATTTGTACTTTTAGAAACAGATCCAGTCTCCATTTGTATTTAACTTGGAATGGTGCCTCTAAATCTATATGACAGTATCTAGGTGCTTTTTCTCCCAACAAATCTGGTCTGTCCAATCAAATGTGGAGAAGTAAAGCCAATGAATTATCTTTTAGATAGTGGTGAAAGCAGTAAAATTTCAATGATGTTCCACCACCTGGCTGATTATGTTTTGTCTGCTTAAGTAGCCACTAGGTTGTTGGTGTATGGGCTCACTTTTCAAGTGGAAAGGGGATTCATGTTCTGCTGTCACAGTGCTAAGTATTCATTCATTAATTACATTGTTGAAATAAAGTTTCATTTCATTGGAAGCTACTTGAGATCCCACAATCATGGTTCAAGGTAGGGACACAAAAACTTATAAACAGAAGATTTGTCCTTTAATAGCTAACTGCTTTTTACTGTTAGCTTTAACTTCTGTGTGACTACAGAAAATATGGAAAGAGAATCATTTCAATTACAAATTTACTTTTCAGATTCTAATGAAAAAGTCATTTCTATTCTGTTTCAGTGTGAGATGTGGATAATTATGTTATTTCATCTTTAGAATATTCTCAAGCAAATACATATACATTAAAGCTTTGGCTTTGGTTCCTTGCCCATTTTGGAGGTCATGTCACCTTCCACATTACATTTTAAAAATCTCTTGGAATCCTTTTTTTGGCCTAACTCTCAAACTTTTAGTCTTAACTCCATATGGCCACAATTGAAAGTATGTTAGATTCTATGGATTTATGGCATGTGGACATTGAATATATGCAGTTTAGATAAGTTTGTAAATTGTACGTCTGAATCGAATGTTTGTCATTTTCGTGAAGCAAACACTTGAAATAGATAAACTTCTATGCTGATATTCACCTTGTTAGATTCTATTATGTTCTTTTTCATACAGGTCTTTTGCTAGGATATACTAAAGACGTGCTTTTCTTCAAATCATTGGCCAAGCAGTGGATACAAAAGTGTAGAGAGTACTTCGGAATTTTCACTATTTGCAGAAGCATTCGTTTGGTTTGTTTGCAGTATTATTGTTAAGTTCTGCAGTCTAGTTTGTTTGTTAGTTTGTTTTAATTCTTTAGTGAAAAGGTGGGAACTAGTCTCTAGTTTCTCTTTTCCAAAGGTTCTATTATTTTCTATTGCCAAGTTTATTGACCACTCAAGGGTCTGAATAACATTTAGCATACAGAAGGCACCATTCATTCATTAATTGAATTAGTTTGATATTTCTCTTCTTCCAGTCAAGTATGCCGCAAATGGCAGCATACTTTCTTAGCATTGCATAATGGATCAAAAGGGGTCCAGCCATAGATGGAGTAGATTGAAGCTTTTTCGTTATAATTAGAACATGAAGAGCTTTGGACATTGCTATTTTCTTCTTCTCTCTTATGAAATTCAACTTGAATAGCATTGATCTTTGTGCAGTTGATTTTGATGATCTTTAAGCAGCCCATTTGTAGCCATGAAGAGCCACTTTAATTTGAAACTATTTAAGACAATAAAACTATGTCGTGGCTAAGACTGGAAAACAAAGAATGCAACTGATGTGCTTTTCAAGTCATCTGTCTCAACTTCTTGAAAAAATTGCCACTTTCAAGTATTCTATTGCCTATCTCTCCCTTTCCTTTTTGAAAGTTTGGTTACCAACCTTCTCTTTTAGAAAAGTAGTTGGTACATTCTTGTCCTCTAATTTCTCCCCTACTTAAAAAGCTAGAAGCTTCATTTTAAGCGCCACAGTAATTAAGCACCATTTAGAGTAACTTTTTACGTTGTCCAAAAAAATATTTTTAAGAACGTGAAAACTCGTTACAAGCCGGTCTTAAAGAGTGATTCTACTAACATTTTAGTAGAATTTAAAGTAAATAATAATAATAATAATAATAAAGTAAGATCTTTATAATTTCCTTTCAAAATGTTACTAGACGGTGTTTAAACCATCGTCAAATCGAGAAAAAAACAAGAGGCGAAAGCATAAAGCCAAAAGAAAGAGCATCTTGTTCATAGACGTTTATATAAAGACAAAGGGTGGAGTTGCAATCTTTCCTAGTATAGTAATAAAATAACTGTGATTTTGATGAGTATCACTTTTGAAACCCCAATTTCCTTTACTCCAAAGCCAACCCTCCAAGAAAAAACAGTAACTTGACTTTGTTCATTCATCTTTGTTCCCAATATGTGCATAAAAGCTACACAAAAAACATTATGGTGTTTGCAGAAAATGGCCTTAAAACCCATTTCTCTTTCCTTTTTCTTTCTCTCCAATCCAATGATGAACTTTCAAAGCCAACCCCTTGTAACTATTCTTCACTTTCTTCTATTTGGATGGATTTGGTTTCCTGTTGCTTGGAGGATTGAAGGAAAAAACAATGGAAACTAAAGGAGAAACTGATATAAACAGACAAGCAACAGGCTAGAATTGAAGCCAAGTGGCAGCAAAAGCCAAAAGCAAGTCTCTTTCTTTAAGCTAACTATATACTGACATTATTAATTACTCACTATGTTTTTTATTCAATGCCAAGCCGGCCACCTCCTTAACAACAGCCGGTTTTTGTACCCTCCATGTCTGCCTATCTATTTGCTTGATTATTACGCTTGCTGCAATTCGACTCGAGGCAGTTCAAATATAAACCGTTTTTACTTCGACATCTTACTATTTGCTTCGTTGTTACGTTTATATCTACTCGACAGTAATTAAAGCATATAGCTCAATAGACAAAATACGTATCGCTAGCCCAATCAGTTTTGGATTAAAGAAAAATGTTAATATATTTAGAAGAGAGAGAGAGAGAGATATAGGAGATGGCCACTTGGCATCCCAAAAGGCATGGTGCTTTCCATGTTCAATCTTGTGATATTGTGATTTGAAGGTACCTAAGAAACATTATTATTCAGCCCACAGATACACAAAAAAGTGACTCACAACGAGTAAATGTATAAATCAAACTCCATGCCTTCACATTCCTACCATTCTACAGTTATCACACTGTTCTTTCCCATGATATTTGTGTCTGTGATTCCACAAGTTTTTATGAACACTAAGAAATAATTAAGTATTTGATTAGCATTTTACCTTTAGAGATAATTGTCTCGTACTTGTAAATCAATGTACCAGCGATCCAAGATTCATTCCAAGTAACGTCCTGTGTGGAAAGTGAGATGATCATTTGCAGTAAGAACATTAATGTTTTAAAACATAGTTGGAAAACAAGTTGGACACAACTATGAAATATTTAATAGATTACTCAACTTACAAGTATACAATTTGGTTTGGTTTGGTTTGGTTCAGTGAAGATATGTAATGATCATTGGTTGAATCGTGTACTGTGAAACAGTATTGAACTGCTCCATTAGAGATGGGTGATTTTGGATAGTAAAGAAAGAAAAGAGACAAAAAGAGAGAGAGAGAGGGATAAGTCGAAATGATGAAAAAGAGGCCCACAGAGAGAGAAAGAGAGATGCAATTCGTTTATATGAAGACAAAGGAAGGAATTGTTAGGGAAGACAGTTAGTTTAGGAGGTTCCTGAGGCATAGGGATAGTCAGCAGTAAGCAGGAGAGATCTTGAGCCATTGGATTTGTGGGTCGGTTGAGTTGGTGCACGTGCTCCTTGCTTTCTTCTTATTTACCCCTCTCTTTATCTTTGCTTTCATGCATGGATTTCTCCTCCCAACATAGCCCACAGAGACAGAGAGAGAGACAGAGAGAGAGAGAGAGAGAGAGAGGCTAAGCCTAAGCTTAGCTCCCCTTTCAATTTTTCCACCATGCTTTGTTCATCTCCATCATTGGCAATAAAGTGGCACCTCCGCAAACTTCTAACATTTTTCTTTCTTTTCTTTTGCCTTTAATACTCCTCTCCCTTAAAACTTTCAACTGCCCAAGAGAAGCTAGTGGTGAGAGAAAAAAGCTAGTTGAACTACATTAACCAAGCTTTCCTTTTTCCACCTTTTGTGCATCAGATCCTGTTCTTTCTCCATGACTAGAATTCATCAAATCTGAGATGGGATTTCTGTCATCAGATCACAAAAGGAAAAAAAGAAAGCAAAGATCAAGCTTGCTGTGCTGTGCTGTTCTGTGTGTGATGGAGTTTACTACTTTACTCACTAAATTTGAGCTCTCCACTTCAATTGTTTGATCTGGGTCATCTTCTCTTTGTTTTTTCTTTCTGTTTCTGAGCTTTGGCTTTAGCATTGTTACAGCTGCTTTGGCTGGATTTTGGATCTCTGCGGCTGCTGCTTCTTCTTCCTTGAATTCTAGTTCTTCTTGATGGGGGCTGATCGAGAGTTCAAACACTTCTGCAAGTTATGCAACAGAAGCTTTCCTTGTGGGAGATCTTTAGGAGGTCACATGAGGTCCCATTTGTTCAACAGTCAAGCTGAAGCTGGCGAAAATCTGAAGAAGATAAATTTGAAAAAAGCTGGAAGAAGAAACTATGACATGGATAAGTTTCTGGGAGCTGGCGTTTCTGATGGTTATAGTCTTAGAAAGAACCCCAAAAAAGCTAGCAGGCTTGATGAATTTAGCGGTGAGGACAGGTTTTGCAGAGAATGTGGTAGAAGCTTTCAGTCCTGGAAGGCTCTGTTTGGCCACATGAAATGCCACTCGACAGAAACTGAGAGAGTGTCTAGTAATTTGGAGTTTGACAGCCAATCAGACAATGAAATTGCAGCTGCTAATCGTGGGAAGAGATCTAGGAGGAGACAAACAAGGTACATGGCTGCTGAAACTTCATCTTCCCTTTCATTTGCTAATGCTACTGCTGCTGCTGCTGCTGCTTCTTCATCTGTTTCTGATCATAATGATCAAGAACAAGAAGAGGTTGCTTTGTGTTTAATGATGCTTTCTAAAGATGTTGGTGGTTTTCATTCAACCACCGAGTCGTCTGACAACAACTGTATGCCTAAACAAGCTCCATCTCTGGTCCCAAAAAGTTACTTCTCCAAAGCTGTTGAAGCTATTCCTTCCATATGCATGGGGAGTGAGATGGTGAGATTGACAGAATTCCATAGCAGAAAGTTAGAGCTCAGTGATATGGAATCTGGGTATCTCAAATTTGAAGGTTCAAACACAGAATTCAGTGATTCCGCTGTTAAGATGAACAAGAACAACGAGAAATCCCAGCATGATGACAGATTTGGATCAAGTTCCAACAACCAACCTCAGTTCATTTCCAGTAAGTTGAATTCAGATCAGAGAAAATTCCATGAGCTATGTAATGGGGAATTGAGGTCAAATTCTCTCAGAAGATCAACACCCAAAGAACTAAACTCAGAAGCATATGAAAGCAAAGGAAAGAGAAGCAAATTCCAGTGTAATTCATGCCCCAAGATCTTTCACTCATATCAAGCACTTGGTGGGCATAAAGCCAGCCACAAGAGAACCAAAGGATGCTTGGCTTCAAAGACAGAAAACAGTGAAAATAGCAACGAAACAGAGATATCGAACGACCCAACATTCGAAAGTAAGTCCACAGCCACAGTCATAGAGATGGAAAATCAGCAGGAATCAGACATTCACATGGGGTATGAGAAAAAGAACAGAAAGCATCACCAATGCTCAATTTGCTTCAAGATTTTCAGTTCAGGCCAAGCTTTGGGCGGCCATAAGAGGTCCCATTTGATAAGTGGGTCAGAACCCAGGAACAAATTGCCACAAACCACATCGATTCAGAAAGCGAAGGCAGAAAAAAGAGACTTTCTGGATCTGAATCTCCCAGCGCCCGTCGACGAAGAGGGCAGCAGCCATTTGGGGTCTCTCGAGCCATGGTGGGTCGGTGGAAGCCATTCGCACGAGCAGGCATTAGTGGGTTTGATTTGAGTGCTTCATTGCTTGCGGCTGCAGGCATTGTACAGTAAACTCTTCACCTTTCCTTACGATTCATTGATTCTTTACAGATTTGGGAATCGAAGCTATACTTCTTCTGAATGAATCTGATGGATTTTGTTACAATTTGTGAGATTGATTGCATAATGGAAATGGGTTTTTGATCATTGTTTGGATTAGATTTAGAAATTGTTTGTATGCTAAGCTCAAATTGACAATTTAAATCATATATATAATTTAATTTGAGTGTATCATTGTCTGAAAGTAAGGATGAAATGAAATATAATGAAAATTGATACATTTAAGTAAATAATTTAATTGGAATATGTTTAATGAAAACTACTAATTATAATTAAATATTAATTAAACAACAATGTGGCCTTTTCAAATCTTCATGGATCCAAGATGTGTAACCAACTTTTTTGGGTGCATTTAAGTACTTCCAATAGGCTTAAACTTTGCCACATTATGGATGTTGGATGGTCTTTTTGATTTAATTAAGCTTTCTTTCCATGTAATTAAGCACTAAACACTATCAATAGGGAGATTATTTCATTAACTTGTTCAACATTTTTATATGATTTTGTTGAAATGTGAATGGACGCCTTAATTAATTAGCTTCACTAAATGGGTAATTATGAATAAATTCAATTTAAAATAAATTATTGTTTATCACTTTTTTTTTGTTGGAATGTGGCATGGTTTGGTTGGATGAATTTATTATTATTATTATTATTTGGTTTTCAAATTTAAAATTGGGTTATTAAATAATTAAGGTAAACATAACAAAACATGTATTTCATAATTCTCTTAGGTAAGGATATAATAATAAATATTTATTTATTTTATTTAACACTCTAAAATAACTTAATTAATTAAAATATATACTAAAAAAACAAACAATACAAAGTCTAAAGTTTTAAGTTAACAAAAATAAAGGTAAATAATGACAAATAAATAAAAAATATATGACAAATATTTATTTTATTTAATACTCTATAAATGGTTCCCATTACATTTATATTTATACATATTTTGATTTATACACTTAAAAATTCCATGTAATATATATATTCTAATTTAATGATATATCACGTAATCGTTTTTTTTAATATAAAAATGTTAGGAATATTAAGGAAATTAAAGTAATTAATTCGTTTGATTTATTACATTTTAAAATTAATTTAATAAATGGCTTTTCAAAATATAATCGGATCCTTTGAACTCTCAAAAGGCCCAAATCAGTTCAATTCAATTTCACCGTCATGACTCATGCCCGCTTAAAGTCACCGCCATTTCTTGGGCTGGCAATGGACCCGACCATTATTGGAAATCAAATCAATGTTGATGCATGTTTTTGATTGTTATTGAATTGGTTCCGAGAATTCAAATTCGATCCGAAATTACCAAGTTATCGATATTCTCAGGTACGCATCTTTCGGAGGATAAAGTTAGCTTTCGCTAAGGTACTTTCCCGTGTAATCTTTTTCAGCTTCCGGTTGTTAGAAGTAATGTATTGTCCATTGTTCGATATAATTTGCGTATGGATTACTTGCTTGAATGGATTTTTGGTTTGTTGAAATGAATTAGTTGAACCGTATTATCTCCTTTATCTCTAATTGTTTGCAGCTGTGGACCTTTTTTTGAAAATTGAAATTGACGTTTTTGATTTCCATTTAGGAGTGAAAACTGCAGTTGTCTTTTCCCTTTAATTCTCTTGCTTCCTCACGGGAATTAGTTCATGGTCATGCTTTAGCAATTGCTACAAATAATTTTGTGTTTTACGTTTACCTCATATCCAGGTACTTGCCCCTGTGCATTCCTCTAAGTCGAAGGATTGTGTTTCACCAATGTTGAGTCGCAGGAGCAGTAGCTATAGTTCATCTGATTTAGAGGAACTTATAGAGATTGAGACAAGATGTCGGCAGGTATATTTTCTGTATACTTGCTCAAAGTTTCTCTCTTGAAACGAGTTTGGAAATTAAAATGACTAGAAGTGATTGCTTCACATTGTAGGGAACATTCCAATTTAGATTTTTTAAATGTCTCTAATATTGGCTCAAGTTTGGCCATAAACCCCCCTTTTCTCAAAAAAAGACAAAAGATTAATGTTTCTAAGTATTATACGTGTCCTGCATATTTGGACAAATTTGATGGATTTGGGCCTTTTCTATCTCTTTTAAGCTTTTTCTTTAATTGGTATCATTTTTAACAATGCAGCTAAAGAAAGAAAAGGACACACTAATAGATTCACGGCCTCAAAGCTTTGAACTGATAAGGGTAAGTTTGATGCTGAATGTTTTCCCTCGGTTACGGTGCAGAATGTGATGGAAGCCTTCAATATGCTTGATGTTTTTTCAGCTCTCAGAAGCTCTTTGGATGACTTTAGTGAATCAAGATTGTTTTGTATTGTCACTTTATGTTGCTTTTTCATGCCTATTCAGTTTATCTGAAATGAGCTCTTGAAACTCAATGTAGACATTTCAATTATCATCCAGATGAACTTAATGATTTTTGACTGTCTGATGCAGCGACTGGAACTACATGTGAAATCCTTATCAGAAGCACGCAAGGAAGACAGGCTATGCATTGAAAACTTGGAGAAGCTGTTAACAAACTGCACTCAGGAAATAGGTAAAGGATGTCGTCTGTAATGTAGCGTGTAGGAGACTACTTCTAAATTGAACTCTTGTAAATGAACATTTGAGGAACCATTTAAAATCATTTATAGACTAAATTGAGAAGTCTATCTTATCAATGAACTTATTGAAATGGACATTTAATAGTAATAGTCGAATACATAAAGACAATAATATAATTTATTAAAGAGCTTATGTTTAAATAGATATTAAAAAGACAAGTAGATTCATTCACCGGAAGTTATCCAAATGATCATATTTCCTTAATTTTGGAACTATGGTTGCTGGTCACCATGAAAATCTCGATCCTTTTTAGCACTAACTGAACCTTCTGTGCTCAGTATAGGGGTTTAAAGATATGCGTAGATATGTGTGTATACATATTTAGGTTTCTTAAACGGGTGTTTGCTGTTGAATATTATTGCATTTCAGAATCATTAATTATTCTAGGAAAATGATGATTGTTGAATTTCTGGCATGGTTTGATGTCTGTGGCAGTGTGCTGCCCTCCATTCTTGACGTATATTCTTATGAGTCTTTTTTTAACATAGTCCAACAACAACATTCACCACAGATTACCTGCAGGATCAACTATGTACAAGGAACACAGAATTAAACTACCTGGTTGATCACATTGAAAACCTTGAATTTAAGTTAGTTTACATGGAGCGTTTGCAACTAAAGGCTGGCAAGTTAGAGGAAGAGGTGAAGCGTTCAAACTCAGAGTCCCTCTTCTTGATGCAGAATTTGGATGACAAGGAAAAGAAGCTACGAGAATCAAATTCCATTGTAGAAAAACTCGAGGAGTCCATCTCATCTATGACATTGGAGTCTCAATGTGAAATTGAGATTATGAAATTGGATATGGTGGCCATGGAGCAGCGTTTCTTAGAAACCAAGAAAATTCAGGAAGAGGCTCTTCATCTGAATGATAAAATGGATAGATTGATTGGGCAGCTTCAGAAAAATATCGAGTCTCTGGAGAAAGAAAATAAGGAACTTCAAAGAGAGCTGGATATGTCAACAAGAAATGCCTCCACATTTTGTCGAAGTGTTGAGGAATTGATTGAAAACAGGGAAAGATCACAAAATACTGTATGTTTCTCAAATGACCGAGATAGCAAGTTGACATCACTACTTGAGACTAGGTAATGATATAAATTTAAAAATCCATGGTCTCTGCCTTTGGATTCTCATTACTTTGGGAAGTATGTTCGAACTTCATTGTACACCATATTTGTTGGTTACTAAGGTTCTTTTCATCACAAACCTCAATGGTTATAATGAAGTTTCCTTTTAAATGATAGGCCTTGGCGGAGTTTAAAAGTTACTTTCTGTTGGTGTCATCGTATTTTTCTTTGCTTCGTACCTGCTTTCCTTCTATGTTATAAACAATGACCTTTCTCGCCAGTGAAGAACAAAATCTGGTCCTAGAGAATCCATTAATATACTTTTGAAATGCTAATTCAAAAGTGGATGCAAATTCTTTGCCATCATTTACATATTATTATTTTATGTGACAGTTGTGGCGAAGTCTTGGGCCATCTTATTCCAAAATTAGCAGTTGCACTATTTGCTGATGCAAATTCAGAAGTCAAAATGGATGTGATGGCAAAGCAGATACAAGATTATGAACTTCTTGTGAAGCAACTCAAGGTATAATGCATTCAATCGTCTCTGATAACTAACAGACAGATGCAAGATTCTCATTGAGACTCCATTTGCTTTTTCCTAATTATGAACTCCCTACAAAAATCCATTTGGTTGAGTCGATTGGTTCTTTTTGTAGGCAATACAATTCTGTTTATTTGAAGCCTTCAGGTTGTAACATTCTAGTGGTTGACAGGAGGAGTTAAGAGAGGAGAAGTTGAAAGCAAAAGAAGAAGCAGAGGACCTTGCTCAAGAAATGGCTGAGCTAAGGTACCAAATAACTGGTTTGCTTGAAGAAGAGTGCAAGCGCCGGGCTTGCATTGAACAGGCGTCTTTACAGAGAATTTCTCAGTTAGAGGCACAGGTATTCTGCCTGGGTTTTTAAAGTCTTATATCCCATCTGAAGCACCGTATCTTTTTTTTCTTTTTGTTTTTTTTTAACTAACAGCTGCTTCCTTTTAGGTTCTAAAAGAACGGAACAGATCATTTGCTGTCGCAAGGTGCATGTGCGAGATATAGTAGTTGGTGTATAAATTAAAAGCTGCTTGAGGAAGAATGTGAATCAGAGGTTTGCATCGCTTTACTATTTCTTCGATATTTAGTATTTGCATGACAATTGAGTTGGCTTTGGGTACCAGCTTCGTGCTCATAAAAAAAATTAGCAATTTCATTAAAGAAAACGGGGAAAAAAAATGTTATCATGCCAGTAGTTATGGGAAGAGAATAAAAGCACTGGAAACTTATCTTTGACTGTGAGAGAGGCCTTCTGCAAATACTTATATCGTGTTAATGCTGGCTAAGAATAGAACAGTTCTTCTCATTAGTGGAATCCTAGTGTCATCATTCTTTTAACCTACCTCTTTCCCATTCGTTGGCTCCAACTCATCCTCTTCAATGAAGTAGCTTACTCTCTTTTGAGTACCTTTGGTACGGGACTGGTGAATTTTACTTGCAAACAATGACTCCTATGTTTTCCTCTTGGCTTTCCCAGATGTTCTCGTAATTGAATTGGTAAAAATAAAAACTTTGCAACCCCAACTTTATACCGACTTCTCAGCCAATGCACAGCTTCTTACGGAGCAAACATTCGTGCATTTATAGATGATGATGCAGAAAGCTAGTAGTGTCCATGAATGAAGTTGGGCCATAGAGTTCGTGCATTGTTGCTACAATCAAGAATATGAAGTACATTAGCTTTGCGTAATTCTTTCTGGCAGCTCTGAGATCCTAAATCTCTGATCAGAGTGCCTCCTTCTCATGAGTTATGTGATGGAAACTTGTTTGAATTAACATAATTTCCTCGCTGTTGTAGATGTATATGTATTTGTATTTGTATTTGTATTTGTATTTGAAGCAAGACAAGAATGCTGTATTTGTGCATTTTGCAATATGGGAAGTTTTGTAGGCGCCCATTCCTTGTTTTAATTCCCTCATTACTTCTACTCATCTTGTTTTGCCATAAATTAGCTCAGTGGCAACAATTAATAATGTGGGAAAGCTGGTGGTGTGTCTGGTGACCGGTGATGCTAGGCTTATGGGAGCTGTGTAATGCTCTAATTCAAATGGGACTTTAATATAAAGTAATATACCCCTCTCTCCATCTCACCAATTTGGATAAGATTTATGGATGGCTACGGACAAGTTGATAAACCCAGACTTTTCTTTTTCCTTTCTAATTGACTGTCTAATAACGTTAATGCACATGAAAGCGAGGTCTTAAAATGTAAATTTTAGTATTTTACGGGTTATATTCTTGACTCTCCACTTTTTTAGCTCAATAATTGTTCAAGAATCGATCCATTGATGTCTTATCTATTGAATTATGTTTATATTAACATTCTACCGGATCTTATTGAGTAGAAAAAAAAGAGTTAAGATTTATGGTCTCACTTGTACACCAAACGAAATCATTAGAGTTCAAAGTTTTTTTATTTTTCCTTCCGGAGATAAATTTGAAGGTAAAGATTAGCCAAAAAAATTATAAACGAAATAACAGAAAATTGAAGGCTATAAGTTGGAAGGAGAAAGATGACAAAGATATAGTTCATAGATAGTCAATGTTGACTTTCTAAGGCGATCAAAGTTGAATTTCACTCTGAGATCATTCATCGCTCCCTAATTTTTTGACCAAATCGATCATTTTTTTTTTTAATCCAAAAGATGAATAAGTGGTTAATGACATAAGGTTTTTGTTTACAGCGCGTCTTCATCGTTCAACTTCTTCGTGGGTGCTAGTTTCCTCTTTCAAGAATGTTCTCAAACGCGGTTTCTTGATTGATTTTCTCGTTGCCCAAGTCGTCTATTTTGAACTTAACCCATCTCTCTCCATCGCGCCCTTAAATTCTACGATTCGGTTCTCATTTTGCAGTTTCTTAGATTTTGGGTTTGTGGAATTGTTCTGTTCTCTTCGTTCTCTCAACTCTCAAGGTACTCGAATTTTTCTCTTCGCTTATTCTTTTCTTTCTTGGATTTTTGTTTCTGGGTATTCATCATCAACTTCCTTCTTCGCCTTTACATGATTTTGTTTGTTATCTTCTTGTCCAGTTTAGTTTCTGATCGTGCTATCATCTGTTCTGTTCTTGCATCCATTTTGGATCAATTTCTCCTGGAACCACTGCTATTCCATAATCCAAACTGATTGAAGTTGTTTAAATAAGAATCTAAATCTTAGAACCTTCAATGAAATTGACTGTTTTGATCGATTTTCCCTTATTGTATTCTGTTTCTTCTGCTGACATGATCTTGATATCTTCCATTTCCAGGAAAAAAACTGTTAATCTGTGGGATTACTTTGGTCCATTTACATTAAAGCCAATTTTTGCAGTCTAAACCCTTGGGAAAATGTTTGGTTCAAGGAAGGCTCATTTGAGGATAGGGAAACATAGTTCTACCCCGAACCCTTTTGAGTCTGACGATGGTGTTAAAGCTAAGCAAAACCAGGTTTCTGCACAAAGGACCTCGTCAGACCCTTCATTAGTGACGGAGAATTTTGGCTCCAATCCTTTTGATGATGATCATGGACATGCCCCCTCTTCTTCAAGTTCACTAACTTGGTCAGAAAGGAACAAGTACAAGAATGATTTCCGTGACTCGGGAGGTATGGAAAACCAATCAGTTGAGGAGCTGGAGAATTATGCTGTTTATAAGTCTGAGGAGACAACAAAAGCAGTGAATGGCTGTCTAAAGATTGCTGAAGAGATAAGGGATGATGCTACTCAAACTTTGGTTGCCTTGCATCAGCAGGGTGAGCAAATTAACAGGACTCATATGGTTGCTGCTGACATTGATTATGACCTCAGTCGGGTATGTTCGAAATCCCATTTGTTCACTTTCGTGTCTCGGGAAGACTTGACGAAACGCCAAGGATTTGATCTTGGTCTAGAAATTACTAGCATTAACTTTGCCTGTATATGTCTAAGCTCTAGAATCTCTTCATTTGTGTGATGAATTAATCTCCTGTAACTCTATTTTCTAAGTGAGTCTTTTCATGAATGCAATATCAGGGAGAGAAACTGCTGGGAAATCTAGGGGGAATGTTCTCTAAGACATGGAAGCCAAAGAAAACTCGACCAATATCAGGACCTGTTATAAGCTCAGGTTAGCCACTTTCTGCTCATGAGATTCAGGGTTAGATGGTAACTTGTTGAAGTTCTGTGCAACTGATCTGTTTATTCCCATTTTGTAGAGGATTTAGTTAGAAGAAAGGGCAACCACATGGAGCAGAAGGAAAAGTTAGGATTGACACGTCATAAGGGCCGGACCAATACAAAAGCTGCATATGCTGAACCTACCAGTGCAATTCAAAAAGTTGAGGTTTGTATTTGCTACCAGTACATTGATATCTTAATGGAGCATATCAACCTAAACATAGTTCAACTAGTTAAAATATGTGTCTTCGACCTCTTGGTCGAAGGTTCGAAATCTACCACCCTCTCATCTTAAGAGTGGCAGGAATTATTGAATTTGGCATAGGTTTGTGGTTTTAGTCATTCTTGAAGATAGTGTTGCACAAATCTGTACCATGATACCCAAAGCATAATTATGATTTTGAAAATGCTGTATCGTTCGTCTTACATATGCTTTGTGTTTGAAAATTACATACACAGGTAGAAAAGGTGAAGCAAGATGATGCACTATCTGACATGAGCGATATCTTGGTAGAGCTGAAGGAAATGGCTGTTGACATGGGTTGTGAAATTGATAGGTTAGTTCGTTTCTATATTCCATAATAACTCGTGTGCTTGTTCTTGTCAGTCAAAGACATAAAGACGAGTGTGTACATTAGATATTGAGATGATTTGTTGCTTATTACAGGCAGAACCATGCTCTGGATCACGCTTCTGTTGATGTTGAGGTGATTGGTGACCGAGTTAAAGATGCTAACCGACGGGGTCGTCGTCTGCTCGGGAAATAGAGTTCAAGGCCCTCACATTTGTGATTAGCTTGCTGATACTTATGTACATCTTCCATTTTCCTGGCTTTGTTTTCTTTTTACTTTCAGAAAAAGGTATTATACCCCATGTCCTAGCTGACGTTGTCTGTTTGAGATCACTAGTTACTTGACTAGGACTAGAAGGTAACTGCACTGATTTTATCACTCTTAATTCACGTTGAGCAGTGTATACAAACAACCACATTCGAACAGTTTCATTTTGATAAATTAGAATCGTGCATTTTCGAACACGGGATTGTTAACCGATCCGAGTTCCGATGGGTTCAAATTCCTAGAACCCCAGACAAACCTACACAGAAAAAAATTAGAACTCAGAGGTTAACATCCATGATACTCTTGACCTTAGGCGCGTAAAGAGAGTAAGCAAGGGCCTGGGCGATTCGGAACCTCGATCTGGGCTCCGCCGTCGACGTAGGCGGAGGATATCGTTGAAGGGTCGGAGAGGCTCCGACTTTCTCGGAAGGTACCAATGGTGCGGGGTATGGTGTACTCTCTGATGTTGTAATCGGGAAATTGACGCGCTATTCGCAGGAGAGAACGAAAGAGCGAGAGGATTTTGGATCCTGACGGGGATGCCATCTCCGGCGAGAGACGAAATGTATACTAAGAGATTTCCATTTTCCCACCATATCTTCTCTTACATTCAACTACTCCATAACTAATCTAAAGATCATCCCTGCCCCCAAATAATTTTTTATCATAAGCTTATGATCATCCATGTTCTTGAACTTGTTCTTTCAACTCTAAAAATCATAGCTTTTGCAGATTTATTAATGATTAATATGGAGAAATCCTTGACGAAAAGAAGGGTTCCATTTTTTAAAATTTGGGAAGTGGGTTAAGTTAAGAAGCTTTTATAAAGTTGAGTATAGATTTATCCCAAAAACGAAAAGGAGAAAAGAAAGTTGATTGCAGATTTATCCAAACAAAGAGAAAAAGACGAAAAATGTTTGAGTGTACATAGAAATAGAATCAATGGAAGGCGAGGAAGAAGAAAATGCCTTACTTCGGAATGGAGTTGAGTGCAAAGAAGGCATTTCCTTCGCTTCACAACTTCCCTGCGTAAAGATACAATACATATTAACTTCAGAAACAATTTCAGAAATTTGAGAAGTATCGATATAAGCTTGAGATTTCAGCACATGGAAACTTTGGTTAATCAAAGAAGGTATATTTTTCTTATCTCTTTAATCTCCATTCCCCAGTTTGAATATTTGATGTACGTTCATCACTCTTTCATCTGGTTCATCATTTACAACCCAAGAAGTCTTAGAAGGGATAAGAATCATTGAAACAGAAAAAGTAATCAAATCAGATCTGTGAGTCATTGTAAAAGCCCACCGCTAGTAGATATTGTCCTCTTTGGACTTTCTCTTCTAGACTTCTTCTTAAGGTTTTTAAAACGCGTCTACTAGAGAGAGGTTTCTACACCCTTATAAGGAATGCTTCGTTCTCCTCTCTGGCCACCGTGAGATCTCACGGTCACCATTTGCTGAAGTCAGCTCAGATTAAGAGCCATGAAGCTTAGGTCCCAAAGATTTTCCTCTTCTTGTCCTCTTTTATTTGAATACTGAAAGTAATATGGCTATTGACTGCTTTGTAGGCTGAGTTTTTCGGATTCAGGACGACATAACAAAGATGCTTCCATCAAACCAAGAGATGGAATTCCACAGCAAAAAACAAGATCCTCCAAAGAGGGTACTGATAAAAAGGAGTCCAAGAAGTTACAGTGGTATTTTTCAAACCAAATGAATGAGGATTATGATTCAAGGGATTTAGAGTTTGCCACTGCAGCGGCATCAGCTGCATTTGCAATTCGCTCACAAGAAGAAACTGATTTACAGCACCAGAAAAAGAAGAGAGGAAGTCTGGAAACCCCATTAACAAAGGTTAAAACCAGAAAAGATGACATAACCAGGCGACCGTCTAACAAAGAAACAACAAATCCTGGTAAAATTTAAACATTGTGCTTAGAAATTTCTTATAAGAATTTCTTGTCACAAAAAGTATCATCTTCATTACACTAGGCCAATCTTCAATAAAGAAGCCAACGGGACATGAAAAGAAGGACTCAGTAACTGGAATTCCTTTACCGCCACCAAGACCAAGCCTTGTAGAAACTAGAGCTGATGTGTGGGAGAGACATAACATGGAGAAGATCAGAAAAAGGTATATACTAATTTCTGCATTAATCAATACTCAGGAGTAGACCTCACAGTTCCAAGTTCTCAAGTTCATGAAACACTTGCACTAAAAGATCTCTCATCTTAATCCTGAAACTTGCTTATGGAGTTCTTTTCTAAGACAATCTCATATTTCAGGTACGAAAAGATAAAATTGTCAATTCATGCCTGGGAGAATAAGAAGAAAATGCATGCGAAACTTCATAAGGAAAAGAAAATGGTCTTACCCCAACTTTTGGATGTTTTCCTTATTATAATACATTTTAATAATGTCAACTGAAAAAACTTGTGTTAATGAAGGCTGAATTGGAGAAAAAAAAGGCACTGTTTCTGCAAAATTACCAGGACAACATAGTACGAATCGACCAGATCACGGAGGGAGCAAGGTCACAACTAGAACATAAAAGAAGAAGGGAAGAGAAGAAAGCAAGAGAAACAGCTAACCGAATCAGGTCGACCGGAAGACTTCCTGTGACTTGTCTCTGCATCCAGTATCACTAACAATGGGACTGACCTTGTGAAAAGAGAAGCATCAAATCATGCAGCTCCTATTCACCTACACTTCACCTAACAAATTCCAATCCAAAATCAATATCAAGTCATTGTGATGTTATGTAAATTGTTTCTTATGTTTCTTTCATTGTGGCCTCAAACTCACTCTCAAAGAATGATAGATTTGATTGCATAAACAGAGATAAGTACAGCTTTAATCTTCTAGAATTTTTGCATTGATGTTAGTTTGGTATGCACAAAATCATGGAGCAAATTAATCAATCATTTCACTTTTTAAACAATAATAATAATGAATCCACCACACAATAAATACAATTTTCCAAAAAAAAAAAAAAAAAAAAAAAAAAAACACTGAAATAAATCATCCTTCTCCACATTGGTCATAGCATTTCGATCAAAGTCTTTTACTTTACTCTCATGTCACATTTGATAAATATATATATATATATGTATGTATGTATAAATATTACCCTTTCCAGATTGTTATATATATATAATATATTATATCTTTGTCATACAGCTTATATATTATGCAACACTTGCTGCAGGGGGTCTTGTATCCTGTAATGATATCACAGTTTCAAAGGCACCAACCAATGCCTTGACCTTACTCTTCCTGGTCTGTACAAGCTTGCTTGCTGTCTCTTCAATGACATTATTAAGCAGATTTTGGGTTTCTTTCTTTCCTCTCGAATCCTGATGTCTAAGAATAACTCTCTCAGATTTGAGTCTACTAGAAATGAATTTTCCATCGATAGTTTCCTTCCTCCTAAAGATTTTCTTTCTCTTAAATTCCTTCTCATCTTCCTTCACTTCAATACCATTTTGGTTGGCCTCTTTACCCTTCATGTTTCTCTTTCTTAAATCAACTTTAGGACTTTGAATCTCACCAAGTAAACGTACACGCCGAAATTTAAGCCTCCTTGGCGTACTGGTTTCAGTTTGAAGTTCAAGCATCCTCCCCTTCCTAAACTTCAGCTTTCTAGATTGACTATCTCCAGAATCAGTTAGAACCATCCTTCGGGTCTTAAGCTTGTGTTCCACCTTTGAATTCTCACTTTTTTTCACATCATTTCCTGATGTAGAGCCACGATGCGCAACATGGACGGGTTCAGATGGGTACCTAGATGAAAATGGTGATGAAGGAGCTGATCGGGTCTCCGTCATATGAGCCATACCAAATCTCTTATGTCTTATACCTTTGAATTCCTTGTATACCGATGGAGACGTTGATAAACTTTTACTTATACCTTTGAATTCCTTGAATACCGATGGAGACGTTGATAAACTTTTACTTATACCTTTGAATTCCTTGGATACCGATGGAGACGTTGATAAACTTGTAGGACTAGTTCTATTTCTAGCACGCCTCACGTTCTTTTTCACTGACAATGGTGGCACTAAGGGGGCTCCATGAGACTTTTGTTGATGCTTCAAGCTGTTGTCTGTTGCAAATGAAGATTGTGGTCGGGACACAGCAGTTTGAACACTATTTAGAGTCAATTCCTCTGTTTCATTCTTGGTAGATAAAATTTTAGGACTAGTTCTATTTCTAACACGCCTCACGTTCTTTTTCACTGACCATGGTGACACTATGGGGGCTCCATCAGACTCTTGTTGATGCTTCAACCTGTTGTCTGTTGTAAATGAAGATTGTGGTCGAGACTCAGCGGTTTGAACACTATTTTGAGCCAATTCCTCTGTTTCATTCTTGGTTGATAAAATTTTAGGACTGGTTCTATTTCTAGCACGCTTCACGTTCTTTTTCACTGATAATGGTGACACTATGGGGGCCCCATCAGACTCTTGTTCATGCTTCAAGCTGTTGTCTGTTGCAGATGAATATTGTAGTCGAGACTCGGCCGTTTGAACACTATTTTGAGTCAATTCCTCTGTTTCATTCTTGGTAGATAAGATTTTAGGACTAGTTCTATTTCTAGCACGCCTAACGTTCTTTTTCACTGACAATGGTGGCACTATGGGGGATCCATCAGACTCTTGTTCATTCTTCAAGCTGTTGTCTGTTGCAGATGAAGATTGTGGACGAGACTCAGCGGATTGAACACTATTTTGAGTCAATTCCTCTGCTTCATTCTTGGTAAATAAAATTTTAGGACTAGTTCTATTTCTAGCATGCCTCACGTTCTTTTTCACTGACAATGGTGGCACTATGGGGGATCCATCAGACTCTTGTTCATGCTTCAAGCTGTTGTCTGTTGCAGATGAAGATTGTGGTCGACACTCAGCGGTTTGAACACTATTTTGAGCCAATTCCTCTGTTTCATTCTTGGTGGATGGTTCAATCATGTATAACGTTTTCTCCTCTACATCCTCATTGTTAGATGGATCAGATTTATATTTTCTAGGATGCTTTGGTCTCTTTAGACCACACCTCCCAATGATTTTCTTATCTGCAATCGTAACTCGCTTGACACGATTTCTTGGAACACGAAAAACTACTCGTGGCACCAAGTCCTTCACATCCTCCTCTGCGGAGATATTTCTCTCTTGGCATCTACTTGTGCTATTTGTACAACTGCTTGAAATTCCATCTCCATCTTGTTTCTTATCTTTTCGAAGTTCTTTGTTTCGTTTGGTTCGTGAGCTAACTTGTCTTGCAAAAGAAGACGTCGATCGGGACAAATTAAGTTTTGTCCGACGGTAATGCACCAATGCAGCCTGCATTTCCTTGATAGAAGGTAAAGGCCTTTTTGGAGAGGGAGTAACAATCTCAGGGAAAGAAATTATATCTTCCTTCACGTCAGTAATATTGATGCCATTGTAATCTGGGGAGAACTTTGGACTGATTGAATCTTTATTCTGTTTCGCCAACGAAACCATAATCCTCCTCAAATCCCGGCCACCACCTCCCATTGATTTAGCTTTTCTCAAGATTGAACTTGCAGGCTTCCCTTCAAGATCCATTTTAGCACCATATTTGCAAAAATCATGGCATGAGCCTGTGGGCGGTAGGAGATAGCGAGAGAGAATTTTTGGTTTCATCTTTGGGGTATTAATGTGCACAATAACTTCTACATTGCAACTTTCAGGCTCATTAACCTCCGTAGTGGCTGGGATATCAATGCCTTTCTCGGTGATATCTTCAGGCTCACTGGTCTCTGCAACTGCAATGACAGGGATATCAATGCTTTCCTCGGTGATATCTTCAGGCTTACTGGTCTCTGCAACTGCAATGACAGGGATATCAAAGCTCTCGTCTTGTCTAGCTTCATCCCCGCTTACCTCCTCCATAGCAACAGGTATATCATTGTTCTGCTCCGCCATTAAACGAAAAAATTATTGAGCAGAACCCTGCAGCAGATGAGAATTACTCAGACAAAGGGCATATGATAATTGCTAGAGGAAAGATTGAAGAACGTTTAAGCATTTTGATTTGTATTTCTAAACGAAAAACAACCAAAACAAACAATTACAATCATGATTTTGTTCTATGATTTTGATTGGAGTGTTCTATGATTTTGTTCTTATCTACAAGAGAAAGCGACAAAACGAGACAAACAAACAATCACAACCATGATCATAACATAATTATTATATGATTTCACTTTTAAATTGGCTTATTCATGAGAACATAAAACTTGCTTCTTAACCCACAAAAGGGAGCTCTTTGCTCAACGATTGCTCCATCTACAAAGAAAGCTAGAATATCCAATGAAATCAATGGCATTTTGTCAATACCGACACATTCAGGGAAGAAAAAAAAAACAAAAAACAAAAGAACACAATAACCTGAAAGAAAACTCATCATCAAACCGTTGATTTCTCCTTAAAAGCCAATATATCGAACAGAACAGAACAGAACAGAACAGAGATGTAGCCATTTGTAATTCGATATTATGTTCATTCTTACGATCATAACACAGAAAACCCAATAAACTTGCCTAGAAAACTTTCATTTATTCGATCACAATCCTGCATTATACCCAACAACTAATCGAAGTCATCCGCGAAAATGAGGCGAACTCAATTCACATAATGCAAAAACGAAAGCAAAAGAATGAGAAAAGGAGAGGTTACTTAATTGCGCGCGAACGAGAAGAAAAAAGCAAAGAAATCGAGAAGACAACAAAAAGGGTCGTAGTTACCTTTTTGGTGCAGATAGGTGAGGGAAAAGATTTGGGGTTGTGATGGAGGGAGCTGAAACATATAAGAGGCCGCGTTTGTTGCAGCAAAACAATCTCCCACTTCCATTTTAGAGCATATGTTACAACCAATCGGGCATGGCGGGCATTGGTAAGCGAGAACCCCATTCAAATCAAACCACCATTTTCTTTTTGGATTTACACAACTCCCCAATCGTTTTCGCGAACAGTTCGTTCGCAGAATGGCTTAATTAGTTGGTTAATGCCCGGGATTATTACTTTTGGTGGGAAAATGGGGATGAAATAAATCAGGATGATGGGTTTAGTTAACTGATAGAAACATAATAAAAAAAATTATAAAAATTATCAGACATTTTATTTTTTATTTTTGAAAAGTTGCAATATTATCTTTAATCTTATCTTTAATCTTTCGTAAAAATTTTAAATTATATTTTACCAATCATAGTCAATATGTTTTACCAATCTAATCTTCATGATTACAAGTAAATGATATTCAACAACGGGAGATTATGATAATCATGAAGATTAGATTCAGATTATCGTTTTATATCAATAATATATTGTACATGAGTGTTGATATACTAAACATATGTTTGTTCTACTAATGATCTATCTTTTATATATATATATATACCTCCCAACATCAAATTTCAAATATTTTGTTATATATTTGTGAAATATGAAAAATATTTTAGTTACCCATTACAAATTTTCTATAAAATATTTTAGCTTAGATATAATGTCACAACCACCGTTTGATATTTATTTAATTGGATAGTTAAATAATTAATGAATGAGTTAAAAGTGGTTGGATACAGGTTGACTTTATTAGGTATAAATATTCCAACATATGCAATGATTGTTGTAAGTATTAGTTTGAGGTACTATGATTGTTGTGCAGCTCATAGGTTCCCTTTCTTTGAATCACAAGCAATATGGATAGCTCAACTGATGGGATGATATGAGATGATATGATGCAATCCATAAAAAAAAAACATGTTTCTCTTCCATCAAGTTCACCGCTAGTAGATATTGTCCTTTTTAAATTTTCTCTTTCAGACTTCTTCTCAAGGTTTTTTAAAACGCAAGGAGAGGTTTCCATACCTTTATAAGAAATGTTTTGTTTCCCTCTCCAACTTTTCAATCGATGTTGGATCTCACAATCCACCCACTTGGGGGCCAGCGTCCTCGTTGACACATTGTCTAGTGTCTGTATTCTTATAAGAAATGTTTCATTCCCCTCTCCAATAGATGTGGGATCTTACAATCTATCCCCTTAAGGACCCGCGTCCTTGTTGACATACCGCCGGTGTCGGTAAGTGGAACGATATATATGGCTTCCTTTGGACCTGATGTAAAAGCTTCAAGAATCAGTTTCTACTTTCTTATCCCTTTTGCCTTTTTGGTTGGTTGAGTAAAATCCCACACGCAGAGCACAGAAAACTTGGCTGTAAACTAAAACTCATAAACCAAACCAGCATGAGATAACTTGGTCTCCTTCTTTCTAGTGTAACTTTGTGTTCAATGGAACAAACAATTGACTCAAAATGGAGAGCTGAACAGAACTTAGCAAAATTTACAGATCACATATGATAGTCCAACTATACTTGTCCTATAATAGTCTTTCTGGTACAAGCTCGATATCTCCGTCCCCTCCGCCGCCGAGTAATATTTCCCCAAACTATAACCTTTCGTTCTTTATTCTCTACTTCATTGCCACTGCTTACTTGATCCATGATTGACCCTATCATAGTCTCTGTAACTTTTGAAGATGAATCAGACAACCGTCTTTTCCCTCTAGTCCATGTCGTTCCGATTTTACTTGGAGTTTTCGCTATACCGTTTATCGAGAGAGAACTTGTGACTTCCATCAGGCCTCCAATTGTCTGAATATCTTCTGTAACCTCGTACCTCGACAAAGTTGTAAGACTCGGAAGAATTTCTGTCTGAAAGTTCTTGCGCTGACACCGCCTCGCACGGCCCTTCCCCAGTTGACACGAAGGTGAAGAAACATTCTTTGTTGCCTCCTCTTGGTGGTTACTTGTTGTCAAGGAACACTCTTCCTCTACTGTTTCTTTCAACTTCAACGTCATGACCTCAAAGTCATCCATGCAATTTGACAAAAGCTCCTCTGAGTCAGTGGCATCCTTACATTTCAAGGCTACTTCAGCCTTCTCTGGATCAGCTCCCATTGAAGAAACTATTTCAGCAAACCAGCATAAGGATTCCCATGAAACTTGAACGGACCGATAGCCGGTGATTTTTCGACAATTTTGAGTCACAGATGATGAAATAGAAACCAAAGCTTCTGCTGCAATCGCGTTGAGATCCTCCAACGGTTCGCCATCGTCTTCAACTGACTTTCGAAAATGTGATCCAACTTGGTTATCACCAAGCTCTCCTGTAGTTGAAGAGTGTTTTCCCTTTCCTGGACTTACAGGTACCTCCAGTTTCATTTCAGTGGAGCAACAAGGCGTGGCCAGAAATTCTTCATTTATGCAGACGTTGAGGTCAATTCGACCTTCGATCCAATTTGCAGAAGCCTTGCGGCAAGATTCTTCTTTCATGATCTCGGACTTGAAGCCATTACAGAAGCTTCCTTCAAGGGGGTTCACACTATCAGACCCAGTGCGAGATCTCGAGTTCTTAACACTACAGAGATCATCTTCAGCCAGCATTGCATTTCCTATGGGACCTTGTACAGATTTTGTCATAGATGCAGTGGATGATGACAGACTAGAATTTGTAATACCTTTGTCTGGTTGATATCTTTTGCTTCTGTCATAAAAGCTAATCGATTCAGAATAGCCATTGTTAGAGGGTCCATGTTTCCTTCCATGGACATCTGGCTCTGAGAAAACAAGAAATTTTGAATTGGCTTTGCCATTGAGATCATGGAAAAGAATCCCCCTATGGCCAGTAGCGTCCTCTAAACCAACGGATCTACAGCCGCATTCTTCCTCGATGTTAGGAGGATCATTTAAATCAACCGAGATCTTTGTTTTCTTGAATAATGAATCAGTGGTTGAAGAATCCCTATGTAATGAACCATTCAAATCATACTTGGAAAGAAAAGGTTTATCACTAATATGAACAATATCAGGCATTCTCTTGAGATGAAAGCTTGACATTTGAGGCACTTCTGTCAATTCATCTTTTCCGTTCAAATGTTTTCTGTCAGTTGGAAGTTCAAGATCAAACATCCCATTCCCCAAAATCTTGCTCTTAGATTCTGAAAAATAAGGAGTCTTCGAACAGATTCCGTTCGAAGGGGGGTCAGAACCTGTTTGAATGTTCTTCCCAAAACTTGAATGTAGTGAGCTCTTTTGTTCCCCAGAAATAAATAATTGACTGTATGCAGGGAAGTTATGTGCATCTTGAGCACACAATGGATCAACCCGAGACTTATAAAAATCGGACTGAGTTGTCGTGATGCATACATTATGCTTATGTGATTCCCTCTTCATCTCAGCTATGAACTCGCTCTGTCTTTTGTAAAGGCGATGAAGTTCGTAAATCTGGACAGTTTATAAATTTCAGATGAATTTATAAGCTCAAACTACAAATATTAAGAATATCAGATTTCATAGAACATAATTCCATAGCGATTCTAAGCCAAAAGACAAATTGCAGACCGAGGATATACCTGATCCCTAAACGTCGCTTCTTGCATAAGCATTATCTGCTTTAACGCGTCTCGACCACATTCAAAATATAGACCAGCTGAGAGTGGTGACAAGAAACCTTTGGAGCTATGTCCACCGTTCAGCATTTTATCCTCAGTGGTTTGAGGCCATATACAGCCACCAACAACTCCTTTTAGATCCCCACTGAAATAAAAATTTGGATAGTTGCCAGAACCCTGCATATTTACTCCAATACCAAGAAGTTCCATAAATAATAGAAATGCTTCACTGGATATTCTGAGAGATTAGGACCTGAGTAAAAAGGGCAGCAATGAATGGTTGATATCTGGTAGACACAAGAACAGAATCACCTACGTAACTTACTGAGTACACATCACATAATATGTAATGGCCCTAGCTCACTACTAGCGGATATTGTCCTCTTTAGGCTTCCTCTCAAGGTTGTAAAACGCGTCTGTTAGGGAAAGGTTTCCACACCCTTATAAGGAATGCTTCGTTCCTCTCTCCAACCAATATGGGATCTCACAATCCACCCCCTTGGGGGTCCAACGTCCGCGCTGGCACACCGCCCGGTGTCTGGCTCTGATACCATTTGTAACAGCCCTATCTTATCGCTAGCAGATATTGTTTTCTTTGTACTTTCCCTTTTGGGCTTCCCCTCAAGGTTTTAAAACGCGTCTATTAGGAAAAGGTTTTCACATCCTTATAAGGAATATTTCCTTCCGCTCCCCAACCAATATGGGATCTCACATAATACCAGCTGGTCCACTATTCAAAAAGTTTTGATCAACTCCAGATAAAACTTTTTAAGTTACAACCATTTGTAATTTCAAATTCCAATATTATACTTTGGCATGTATAGTTAATGATAGCATTGTTTAAGACAGAATAAGTTGAGGAGAATCATATGTAAAGGTTAAAGAGACTGAATTCATAGATCGAATTCACAGAAGAGACTATTGTTAATCAGTTTAGAAACTACCTCAGGCAGAGTTCCTTGCCAACAGCACAACCAAATAGAGACAAAATCTCACATTGAAGTGACACCGTTCACACCATTTAGTAGCACGAAACTCAGCGTGACCGTACAATCTTCAAGAGCCTGAATACAAAAAGAGAAAGGCCAGATGAAAACTCAGTAGAACAAGTTGAATATACGAAGTTACTAAGATATTGCATAAGAAAAGGGAAGAAAGGTCAACCAAGTCCAGCAGAAACAAAACAACAAACAAAATCTCGCACAAACAATGCATTAATTCATTCATAGTTCTAAACTGGGAAGAAGATTTCCACAATTAAATTCACTCTCTCAGAGCTCAATCGACAGAACGCACCAAACAAATTCAATAAAGTTTAGAAAAGAACACCAAATCAGAATAGCAAAGTTGTATGAAATTGAATCACCTGGTTTGGAGAATGGAAGGGGAAGTAAAAGAAGAAACAGAGACGAGGCATGTAAGAGAGAAATCAGTGGGAAGTGGAGGGCATTGGGTGAGGAATTACATGGAAAAGGAAATCGGACGCGGAAAGCGGATAAAGTAGGAAATTTGGATCTGGTAGAGAAGGCTGATGGGCCATTTTTTCAAGGAAGATTTAGAGAGAAATGAAATGAGACGAACAAAACTTCCATTACAAGGGACACCATGGCTGTCTGTTACCACTTATCTTGTCTCTATCTTTCCCTCTCTCTAATTTCTGCTCACTTTTTTGGATTTTTTATTACTCCAAAAAAGATTCTGCGATGCTTCATCTTGCCCATAGACTAAACCCCTTTATTATCTTTTCTTTAATCGTCTTTTCAGTATCATAATTTATCACATTAATTATATATATATATATATATAATCTTTAAATAGTTATACTACAATTCGTAATTTTATTACTTTTTTTTCTTCTCAAATATATCTTTGAAGTTATAAAAAATTTCATTGGTTAAGATATGAATTCAAAGATCAATTTTTTTTTAATTTAAATATGATTATAATAAAGTGAATAAAGCACTCGTTTCTTTCCATCCAGAATTACCTTCTAACACGTGTGGTTGAATTATGAAATAAAGTATTTATGTAAAGGTTAAATTTAAAAAAATAATAATGTAAATTGAAACACTTTAACTACAGTTATTAAGCCCAAAAAGGTTGGGCCTAGTTAGGTTGTCTTGGGCTTGCTTTAGTGTCCACTTTTTCTCTTGAAGAAGTTACTACAAACTTCTTTTTTTTATTATTATTTTTCAAAAATTAATTTCAATTTTGAAAACATTTCAAAAGAAAAAAAAAAATAAAAATTCAATAGGTATAAATAATGTCTATAAATTTCATTTTTAAAAACCAAAAACGAAAAAATGAGATGATTATTAAACAAGTCTAAAAATGATTACTGAGAAAGTTGGTTCCCATGGTAAATATTTTTTTACAGCGTGTATAGTAAAAGCAACCCCATAATTCACCTTCACCCTCCTCTTCGGTAATCATTTTTGGGCTTACAGTTGTGGACCATGCTCCTCTAGAAGGCCCATAAACGATCCCAGTAGTTGGGACGACTGACAACTGAGCAACACCACGAGGGATGGTCTATCCAAATTTCAAACCAAACATTTTATTTATTATGAATCATTTTTTTTCTATTTTTAATAAAAATATATCATAGATCTATAAATTAATAATTTATTAACTATTGATCATATAAATAATTTACAATGTTCTCTTTTCTAAATTCGATATATTCATTTATTTTTAAGGAGAGATTATAAATGTCTTAACTAATTAATACTAAACTAACATAAATAGTAAATTTTGTAATAAATTAATATTTATTTTTTATTAACTAACTAAATAAATAAATGTCCACTTGGATTTTCACCATTTTTTATAAGCTTATAAATGAGGAATCTTGACTTATTAATTAAAGTAATCAAAGATCTAATATAATCTTTGAGATTAGTAAAGTAGTTAGAAAATGGCTTGACTTTGTGTCTTGTATATAATCTTAAAGAAACCACACATCTCCCAAATAAATAAATATAGTTAAACACAATTAATTAAGAATTGCATGCATTAATTTAGTAATCCAATGGGGAAAAGCTTATTATTGAAAGTTATAGATTATAGAAACGATAATTACAAATATAATTGAAAGTTGAATTTATTAGGCAACAAATTCATATTTAAAGAATTTCAAAGCTTATTATTTGACTCAAACTCAAATAATAAATCTAGGGTTGGTGCCCCTTGTGGTTCTGGTTATAGCAACCATAGTGTATATATATATTATTAAATTAAACTATATTTATTTATTATTTTTCAAATAACAAAAAATTAAAAATCTTGAGAGATTTCATTTATTAGATTAAACTAAATTTGTTGACCACCATTTTCATATTAGGAAGGTTGAAATTTCAAATTAAGAAAATAATATATTTAGAGAATACATTTAAAGTAATTAATTATATAGTTTCTTATTTTTGATAAAAACAAAATCAATTTAAAATTCTGATATTTCAAAATTACGTTATGCATATTAGTCCGGATTTTTTAATTATTAAGTTATATAATAAAAGAAAATTATTGGGTTCTTTTATTATTTAATCTAAAAATACCATTAAAAAATTATAAGAAGGATATGGAATTAAAAGCGACGCCCAAATTGAGGAATAAATCAATAATTAACATGATTGCAGAAAGACAAAGGCATGCATGGCATAGGGATCTCCTTTTAAGGTGGGTCCCAATAAAGTCAATGACGTGGGCCCACCTCAGCAGTGAAGAAAGGAAAATGTCAGGGTGGGAAAGCTGGCAAAGCTTAACCAAACAAAGGCTGATCTCAAAAGTACCAAACAGAAACAATTAAAGAAAAGTGATTATAATTATTTTTTCTTTTCATCATTTTCTTTTTCTCCTACTTTTGCCTCTTTTTTTCTATAAAAAAAAAACCTTAAAATATATTTTTTAATAAAAAACTTTGTTTTTAAGGAAGATGTGGATTTGAAAAAATATCTGTAATGTTTAAAATTCTCTCGGGCAACGTATAAGCTTCAACGAATTTGACCTATTTATTAAATTTTGGAAGGCCTCTATTGATAACATTGTTTTGCCTATAGAATTAGGACAAGATAACACCAACTTCAACATATGTATCAGCCACAACATCAAAGTTGATCTTATGAGATCAAAGAGGTGAGCACAACAAGTTGAGATCAAAAGCTTAAGTTGATCTTATGGGATCAAAGAGGTGAGCACAACAAGTTGAGATCAAAAGCTTAAGTTGATCTTATGGGATCAAAGAGGTGAGCACAACAAGTTGAGATCAAAAGCTTAAGTTGATCTTATGGGATCAAAGAGGTGAGCACAACAAGTTGAGATCAAAAGCTTAAGTTGATCTTATGGGATCAAAGAGGTGAGCACAACAAGTTGAGATCAAAAGCTTAAGTTGATCTTATGGGATCAAAGAGGTGAGCACAACAAGTTGAGATCAAAAGCTTAAGTTGATCTTATGGGATCAAAGAGGTGAGCACAACAAGTTGAGATCAAAAGCTTAAGTTGATCTTATGGGATCAAAGAGGTGAGCACAACAAGTTGAGATCAAAAGCTTAAGTTGATCTTATGGGATCAAAGAGGTGAGCACAACAAGTTGAGATCAAAAGCTTCAGAAACATTAGTCACTGGGAAGCATAACTTACTCCTCATTTAGAACACCTCCACGTCATCTATCTCCGCAACATATTCTAGAGCCAAATAGATGGTAGCCACATGGTCCATCGACCAAGTCTATCGCTCCTAAAAAATGTTGTTGTTTCTCGACTTCAAAACCGATCGAAAGCAATAGAAAAAAATCAAAATCAAAATCAAAGTAATTTTTTCATCTTTGTTGGTGAACTAAAATAAATAAATAAATAAATAAAAACCCCACTTCCACGGTGGGTGCGGTCAACCACGCGCTTTGTTGCCGGGGTAAATAAAGTGGGGCCGGTTCCCATCTGCCGGTCACGCACGCGACGACTCGAGAGAAGGAAGTTTTCGGAAGCCAGAAATGCGAGTCCAATTAAAAAAAAAGAAAAAAAGATACAAAATGCAATAAGGGAACAAAACCAGAGAATAAGCACATTCTGCCCGAAACTCTGCCCATTTTCCGTCGTTTCACATCGATCTTCCTTTGCTTCAGACTTCTCAGAAAAAACCAAACTACTTTTTTTCTTATTTTATTTTATTTATTGATTTTACTTAGATTTAAATATCACTCACTTATTTAAATCTTTTAGATTAAATCATCCTTCTGTTTAATGATACTCTAAATTTTTAAAACTCAAATACTAAATTTAATTTGTAATTTAATCTTAAAAAACAGCTATTTTTACTTCTACGCTTTTCGTTTTTGTTTATCTTAGGGTGAATTAAGCTCAAAGTAATCAAGTGTTGGGAAGAAAGTTACAATTGGAGAAGAAGAAATACATGGAAGGTATTGGGTTTGTTACCAAAATTTCATTGTTTACTGCTGCTGTTGGTGCAGTGGGTATTTCACTTTCCGTTGATCTCGCTGTGCTCAATTGTGGAGCCGCGCTTTAATGCCTTCTACTATCCACCATCTTCCGCAATCGCCGCATTATGGATCGAAAACAGTGACTGAGAGACAGCAAAACGAACTGTTTTCCCACAGCCGAAGTAACCACAGCCAAATTCCACATTCCGACTTCGTAACGTGGTATAAAACTCCACCCCCCTTCTTGTTTCTTCTCTTCCCTCTTCACTGCACTCCCATTTTTCCTTCTCCTTTCATTTGAGTTTCAAACAAATCAACATTCCCGCTAACCCATCTGATTTCTGACCTTCCCCATTTCAGGGTCCACTCAGACTGCTTCCCAAAATCTGTATTTCTCATTAATGGTTGTGAAGTTGCAGTGATCCGCCATGGGGTGTGTGAACTCGAAGCAGACGGTGTCCGTGACGCCTGCATTCGATCACTCCGGTGCATTTCGAGACAATGAATCAACGGCGGTGGGGAGCTCTGGTCGTAGCCGATGTGGGTTGGGGGAGATTGAGAAGAGTTCGAAGCTGAAGGCCAAGAGGAAGTCGAAGGGGTCCAGTGAGTTCTATGGGGTTGGGAGCGAGCTGGGTGAATCGGGGAGGGCGAGTTCAAATGGCGCAGGGAATCAGACTTTGAGCTTCAGATTGGGGAATTTGAACAAGTATATTGAAAGTGAGCAAGTGGCGGCAGGGTGGCCGGCCTGGCTCAGCGCTGTCGCCGGTGAGGCCATTCAAGGTTGGATTCCTCTCCGGTCCGATGCCTATGAGAAATTGGAAAAGGTTCCTAGCTTTTTTTCTTTACCCTTTAATCTCTGTTTCTTTTTTTTATTGCTTTGTTCATCATATCAAATCCATGTTTTATATACATCTAATCATCTTTTTCCATTGTTGACTTGAGTTTATAGTCGATTAGGATAATTATACTTCCTTTTGGGGGAAGGGGACATGTCATTAATTCTCCTAATCTGTAAATTACTTTGTCCAATCAATTCAACATGCCACTGTGGGAGCATGATGGAGTTGCATGCATTTTGATGATCCCTTTTCCCTCCATGTTTATATATTTGAGAAACAAAGAATCCTCCATGGAAATCTATCAGTAGGAACAAAGTTCACAGTATTTGGTAATTCTGCTTTATAAAAAGCATTTTGGCATCTTTTCTTCTTTTCTGCAACTGCTTCAATTTCATTGGAACTTTATGGTTGACATTTCTAATGCTCATATGGTGGTAGTTGAAGTTGTTGTGTGTATAGAAAGTTGATTTTGGTCTGGATGGACATGGACGAAATTCTTTCTGCTTCTGGATGTTGAATTTTTATAGATTGGACAAGGTACGTATAGCAGTGTATTTCGAGCACGTGAACTCGAAACAGGAAGGATTGTTGCTTTAAAGAAGGTTCGATTCGACAATTTTGAGCCTGAAAGTGTTAGATTTATGGCACGAGAGATCATGATTCTCCGCAGGCTTGATCATCCTAACATCATCAAATTGGAGGGCTTAATTACGTCCCGTTTATCATGTAACATTTACCTCGTGTTCGAGTATATGGACCACGACATTACTGGGCTCTTGTCCTCCCCTGATATCACTTTTAGTGAATCACAGGTATGCTTGGTTTAAGTTTCTGTTATATAGTTATAAAGTTGGGGAGCATTCTTTCGCAGAATATGAAGTGGAAATGAAACTTTCTTTTTCTTATGAACAATGATTACAGTAATGAATCCTTGGCTCTTTACCTTTTCTGTAGATTAAATGCTACATGAAACAATTGATATCTGGGCTTGAGCATTGTCACTCACGCGGTGTAATGCATCGGGATATTAAAGGATCTAATCTTCTAGTCGATAACAAAGGGGTATTAAAGGTAGCTGATTTTGGACTGGCGAACTTCTATAATTCCGGGCACCAGCAACCTCTAACGAGTCGTGTTGTTACTCTGTGGTATCGTCCTCCTGAACTTCTACTGGGTTCAACAGACTATAATGCATCTGTGGATCTTTGGAGTGTTGGCTGTGTTTTCGCAGAACTCCTGGTTGGGAAACCTATTCTTCAGGGAAGGACAGAGGTAATGTTTTTCTTTATTGAACTTCTTAATATCATATTCTTCCTAGTCTTCCCATTCCAAATGAGAAATTAATATTCCAAGTAAGAGTGGCTTCTTTAGATAAAATATTCTCTTAGTTGCCTATCTTTGGAACATTGTTTCCTGAAAGAAGAAATTTGTCCACACCGGTTAGAGAGGAGAACGACACATTCCTTATAAGGGTGTGGAAATCTCTCCCTAGGGGACGCGTTTTAAAACCTTGAGAGGAAGCCCGGAAGGAAAAGCTCAAAGAGGACAATATCTGCTAGCGGTGGGTTTGGGTTGTTACAAGTAGTATTAGAGCTAGCACCGGGCAATGTGCCAGCGAGGATGCTGGGCTCCCAAGGGAGGTGGATTGTGAGATCCCACATTAGTTGGAGAGGGGAACGAAACATTCCTTATAAGGGTGTGGAAACCTTTCCCTAGAGGACACGTTTTAAAACCTTGAAGGGAAGCCCATAAGGGAAAGTCCAAAGAGGGTAATATCTGCTAGCGGTGGGTTTGGACTGTTACATGAAACATGAAAGTAGAGCTCGGAAGAAATTTGAACTCTTTAATGATTCAATGTTTTACGTTAGTGTTTTAATATGAACGATTCTATATTATGGTGAATAACTGTGAATGATGATGTTAGTGGACTGAAATGTCTTCCTTAATGCGTCATACAGTTCTTACCAAATATGTTATATTTTTTCAAAGGTGATATTGACTTTACGTTTGCAACTAATAGGTCGAACAGCTACACAAGATCTTCAAGCTTTGCGGCTCTCCTCCTGATGAGTACTGGAAAAAGTCTAAACTTCCTCATGCCACTTTGTTCAAACCACAACATCCATATAATAATTGCTTACGCCAGACATTCAAAGATTATCCTTCGACGACTGTGAACTTGCTAGAAACGCTTCTTTCCGTGGAACCATACAAGCGTGGAGTTGCCTCCTCTGCTCTCGCATCTGCGGTAATAATGCTGATTACCTTATGGATACTAGGACCAAGTAATCAGTTTGTTCAATGAATTTTCTAATACTATGTCCTTATGGCTCCTTTCAGTATTTCAATACAAAACCGTATGCATGTGATCCATCAAGCTTGCCAATATATCCACCTAGCAAAGAGATTGATGCAAAACAAAGAGTGGAGACTAAAAGGTCGGTTTCTCATTTCTTTCTATCATCAAAGAATCTGAAACTCAAAAAGGATACAAAAAGATGAGACTAAATAGTTGTCTGTAGATCGGAGGTTACATGTATTGGACTGTTGTCTATCTCCATCTAGACTGATATTGGGGCTTGTTGAAAGTCATTCCAAATAGACCCTTTTAACTCAGGTGTCTATGTAACGGCCCAAGCCCACCATTAGCAGATATTGTCCTCTTCGGGCTTTCTCTTTTGGGCTTTCCCTCAAGGTTTTAAAGTGCGTCTTTCAGAGTTACGCAACGAAACTGGTATTCATCCAGATACTGTTCTCTTTGGGCTTTCTTTTATGGGCTTCCCCTCAAGGTTTTTGTGCTTTTCCTTATGGGCTTCCCCATTACGCGTTTGGGAAGCCCATAAGGGAAAGCACGAAGAGGACAATATCTACTAGCAGTGGGGTTGGTATGTTACAAATTGTATCAGAGCCAGACACTGAGAGGTGTGCTAGCGAGAACGCTGGCCCCCAAGGGGGGTGGATTGTGAGATCCCACATCAGTTGGAGAGGAGAACGAAACATTCCTTATAAGGGTGTGGAAATCTCTCCCTAACAGACACGTTTTAAAATTGTGAGGCTAATGACGATATGTAACAGGCCAAAGCGGACAATATCTGCTAGCGGTGGGCTTGGGCTGTTACAGTCCATTAGGTTTAAAGGCTTACAGATACGTTTTAAAATTGTGAGGCTGATGACGATATGTAACAGGCCAAAGCGGACAATATCTGCTAGCGGTGGGCTTGGGCTTGGGCTAACCAAACTTAAAAAGTTGGGTCCAAAGCCAGTTTCTTCTTCTGCTTACTACTGTTATTTGTGTTGTTCTTCATGATCTAAAATCAATAGCATTTTAAACTTTCAGGAAAAAACATAGTGGAAGAGCCCGTGGACTAGATAACAGAAGGTTAATGCGAAATCATCATGGAACCAATAAACTGGCACCAGCAGAGGTATTTCTTCTTCTTCTTCTCTCTCTCTCTATTTTTGTTTTCTTTTTAGAAACAAACCTATGAAAAGCATGCAAAGGAGGCAGACATAGGCCTTACAATTTTACTATTCTTAGTGTCGATCGCATTGCAAGGAAGGTTCTCATTCGTCTGCTTAAAATGTTGTACAGGACTCATCAGTCTCAGCTCGAGCTCTGCATACAATTAGTATTAATGCACAAGATCTAAAAGAAGAAAAGGTTACCAAAGCTGGCGAGGCGCAAAAGCTGTCAATTGATAAACTGGAAGAGACTATACATGAAAAGAATGCATCTCAAGGAGACATTCCCTTCTCTGGCCCTCTACAAGTTTCGACATCAAGTGGCTTTGCGTGGGCAAGACGACGAAGAGACGATGCCTCTAGTAGATGTTATTCCAGATCAATTTCACGAGGAGAACTAATTAATGGGCTGGACCATTCTGCTACATCAAGAAGCAATTTGGAGTCTAAGTTTCATGAAAAGGTAGACATGTCATCCATGAGCCGCTCAAGTTCCAAGGGTCCTGAATCAAGTGAGAGATCCAAGGTTGTGATAAGGAATCAGTGGGGCAAGTTTGAGCGTCCTGATTCCTTTGATACTTCGGATGAGTACCACTCGCAGGACTTTGCAGTGGCACTTTCTTTGCGAGATGAAATGGGAACTAAGAGGAATAATCTGGTGAGTTTAAGATCATTAACGCCAGCCCTTTTATGTGTGTCATTGTTTTACAATATTGGAAGGGTTGTTCCACGGTCTAAACCTCCATGATTTGATCTTGTGACAGAGTTATCAGGACCAAGTGGACAAAGTTGAATATTCTGGGCCCTTGTTATCTCAATCTAGCAGAGTGGATGAACTGCTAGACAGACACGAGAGGCATATCCGACAGACAGTTCGAAGATCATGGTTTCAACGAGGTATTGTAACGCATGCTCTGATGGTACAGATGTTTCTTTCCTTTTGAAATTTGCACCTCAATGTCAGCATCTTTCTTCTGATATGTTTACCACATGGTTTTAAAGACAAGGTAGAACTTCCCTGTCAGACAACTAGAAGCTCACAGCACCTTGTTGCGAGCTCGTTTGTCTTCCTGTCTGCAGTCCTTATGTTCTTCATGTTAGGATCATCTGTTCTCACCCTTTCTCTTTTGGGCTTGTAATCTGTAGGTAAAAATTGATTGCCAATCAGTTGGAAAATTTTGAGAACTGGGCATTCACCCAATAAACTATTGATTGCTGAAGATTTCACAGCAATAAGTTCATAACCAAGGAAGTTAGGACATCGCTGTTCAACACAAACAACAGGTATACACACGTCGGAATGTCTTCAAGAAAGCCGTAACGTTTGGATGATCAAACTTGTCGATTTCCTTCCAAACTGCCATTTTTTTTTTTATTATTCTTCCCTCCAATGTTGTAATGTATAGACTAGTACTGATATATGATGAGAAAGTATTATTGTAAATGTTCCTGATTCGTAAACTTGCTGTGTACTTGAAAGCATTGACTTCTTCACTTGACTAATTGCTTCAATGAAAAGAAAAGTGTAAGATCCCACGTCGGTTGGAGAGGAGAACAAGCATTCCTTTTAAAGGTGTGGAAACTTCTCTCTAGTAGACGCGTTTTAAAATCTTATAAGGAGCCTTGAAAGGAAAGTCCAAAAAAGACAATATCTGCTAGCGGTAGACTTGGGCTGTTATAATTGATATAGAGCTAGACATTGGGTGGTGTGCTAGCGAGGATGCTGGACCCCCAAAGGGGGTGGATTGTGAGATCCCACATCGGTTGGAGAGGAGAACGAAACATTTCTTATAAAGATGTGGAAACCTCTCCCTAGTAGACACGGGGAAGTACTTGAAGGGAAAGTCTATAGAGGACAATATCTACTAGCTAGTGGTGAACTTGGGCGGCTACAAAAAGAAACAAAACTGCTACATTTTTGGCTCAATTTTGTTAACAAATCACTGTCTTCATAGAACCGTTCAAATAGATAAGAAGTTAAGACACCTAATACGCACACGGGAAAGAAGTCGAACGAAAATCATATCGTAAATCAAATCATAAACGTGTTGTTTTGATTGGAAGTCAAGGACAAAAGGGAGAGGACATTCAGAATGTACAAAGTCGAACCATTTGGGTGAAGATGGGGGGCACGAAATTGAGGGCTCCATAATTGAAATGATAATGTAGAAAAGATGTTAAAAGGCCAAGCAAAGCTTAAGCCACACATGATTTGCCTCTTCCTTTGTCCTCATCTCCTTTGGTAACTACCATACATCCTTATTACAAGCTTCAATTCCCCTCTCAATCACGCTTACCAAACTTGACTAGAACAAATGTAACAGCTCAAATCTGAGCTAAATATTGTTCTTTTTTAGCTTTTTTTTTCGAGCTTTTTCTCAAAATTTTAAAAACGTCTCTACTGGAGAGAGATTTACACTCTTATAAACAAAAAAAAAAAAAAAAATGAAAATAAAGAAAGAAATGTGAAGGCATGGTTAGCCCAAAAGTGAGAAAGCCTGATTCAATACTCAAGCACACAATTACTTTTCTTCTTTGTCCATTTCTTTTTGGCACCAATCATGTTCATCCATGGAGGTGATTTCATATGATTTTCTTATGGGTCTGCTTGAAAAACTTATATACATCTTCTCATGTGAATTCCACCTTGCAAATATGGCCTCAATATCGACTCATATTGCATGATGTTCATTATTTAGAATTATTATTTGGTGATCATCAAAACGTAACTAAGAATACAATTGTTCGTCTCTACGTAAATAATTGTGGAGGTAAAAATCGAATCATCGATCTTTATCCACTAAACTATACGCTAATCTCAAAGTTTAGGGACTAAATTTATAATTTTAAGAATCTACTTTGTATATTAATTATATTAATTATGAAAAGAAAAATATACTAAATAGTGATGATTTTGGAATTATTCCAAACTTATCCACTAATCCTATGATGTATGACTCACGTGCACTACACGTGATGTAGAAATCCGTCTTTATAACCTTGGTCGCCCAAAAGTTTCCAAGTCATATTAATATTTTACTAATACTTTATAATAATGGTTATATTATTGATTTTAGAATATGGTTTTTATTTATTCAGTCCCATGTTTCTAAAGGTAAGATCTTTGCACGTGCTCTTTAATAAATATATTAGTTTTCTTTTATTTTCTAAGTCAAGTGCCAAATAAAATTTTATAATTAACAAAAAGGAATGATAAATTTGATTTTTTTTTTATTCTATTAACTTAATTATTCAACTACTTGACTTGTAATTTTAAAACTGAGATTGTTAAGTAAAATACTATTTAATGGGATGACATATTATTGATTAGGATAAAAATATATAAACTTAAATTTTTAAAAGGAAGTCGTTAAATAAAATGAAAACTTGGTGCCACGTGTACGCCACGTAGCCGAACGGAGTATCTCTCTCTCTCTCTTCGTCGTTGGGGGAAAAAGGTTGATGTTGCAGGAAAGTCAAGTGGAGAAGAGCAGACCGCATATAAAGCTCTGCTTTCTCTGCTCTCCTTTTTCCACTTCCACTTCTCTTCCTTCTCTCTCTGTTCTGAAGCTTTCTTCCATTTTCTTCACATTTCTCTTTTTCTTTAACCCATTTCTCTCTCACTCTGTTACTTCATCCTATCGTCGAGTCCTCTGCTCCAACATTCTCTCTGTGCTCTTTCATCTATGATTTTCCCATGATTTTGAGTTCATTCTCCATTTTTATTCTCTGTTGAGTACCTTTGAGCTATTTTGTTTCTCTCAAGCTGTTTTCCACTCTGTTTTCCTCGCATTTGCTGAGTTTGTTGTCAAATAAGGCTCCGTACTCTGTTTCTTGCTTCTTCTTTTTTTTTCTTTTTTCCTTTCGATTCTTCTTTGGTATTTGGTGCATTTTGGATTCTATTTTGACATTTTGGGTATTGGGTTTCTTTTATTTTCTTCGTTTTGTGCTAGTACTGGGGTTGCTGTTTGTTGCTGTATTTCCCCTGTTTTCTGGTCACGTAGATTTGGACCGGACTGGGGGAGGAACAGCGCCATCTGATGGCGCTGTTTAGAAAATTATTCTACAGGAAGCCTCCAGATCGGCTTCTCGAGATCGCGGAGAGAGTGTACGGTATGATTTCCTTTCAAATTCTTTATTGTTCTCTGTAAGAGCGACTACGAATGATGAAATGTTGTCTTTGTTACTTCCTGCTTGCATCGTGTCCTAAAGTTTGTTTAATTGAGCTCTGTTCTTTACTTTGGTGCACGTTTGAGTAGCTAGTATCTTAACGCCCCTTACTGCATGGGATCTATGGTCATGGGGCAAGATCTACCATAAGCAAGTTGGAGTAGTTAATTGTTGATTTGTGCCTGGTTCTGTTCATCTAAAGTTTCTTTTAAATATATAAAAATCTTTTGTAGTGCATGAACTTTTTGTTGTAAGACATTCTTTTTATTAAAAAAAAAACCCCATGTTACAACTAGTGAAGAAAAAGTTCTCAAATTTTTTTTTTCAGTTTTTGATTGTTGCTTCTCTACCGACGTCTTGGAAGAGGATGAGTTCAAAGCATATTTGGGTAGCATTATACCAAAGCTGCAAGACCACTTTCCTGATGCATCTTTCATGGTGTTTAACTTTAGTGAACGAAAGAGGAAAACTAAAACTTGGGACATACTGTCTCAATATGGTATGACAGTGATGGAATATCCTCTGCAATATGAAGGGTGTCCACTACTGCCATTGAAGATGATCCACCACTTCATTCGGTCGAGTGAAAGCTGGTTTTCACTGGAGACACAGAAAAATGTATTGTTGATGAACTGTGAACCAGGAGGATGGCCAATCCTTGCTTTCATGCTTTCAGCTCTCCTATTGTACCGTAAACAATATGAGGGGGAGCAGAAGACCCTTGAAATGGTCTACAGGCAAGCTCCTACAGAACTCCTCCATGTCCTTTCTCCAGTAAACTCACAGCCTTCTCAAATGAGATACCTTCACTATATTTCTAGGAGAAATCTAGGTTCTTATTGGCCTATACCTGATACACCTCTAATTTTAGACTGTCTCATACTTCGAGAGCTTCCTATGCTTGATGGAGGAAAAGGGTGCAGGCCTATCACACGCATTTACGGTCCGGACCCTTTAACACCAGGAAACAGAAGTCCTAAACTCTTTTTTTCCAGTGCAAAGATGGAAAGAAATGGTTTCCAGTATCTACAGGTAAAATCTAAATCATGAAATTTGCAATGACAAGAATTTGGCAAATATTTGAGTGCCCTCTTCCATTGCAGGCAGCAAGCAGAGTGGTAAAAATGGATGTTCATTGTCATGTTCAAGGCGATGTTGTTCTTGAATGCATCCATTTAGATGGAGATCTAATACACGAGGAAGTGATATTTAGAGTTATGTTTCACACAGCGTTTGTGCATTCAAACAGTTTGAAGCTCAATCGTGATGAGGTTGATGTTTTATGGGATGCCAAGGAGCAGTTTCCTGAAAATTTTAGAGTAGAGGTAGGTTGTTGTTTCTTTTCTGTTCATAGTTTTTCCTTTGACGCCTTCAAAATTGAAGGAATACGCATATGTCAGGTACATTTTCTGAATGCTGAACATATTGTGCCAAACCTCGCCTCAGCAACAAAAACCGATGACAAAATCGAAATCGAAAGCAATTCGACTGAGGAGTTTTTCGAAGTGGAAGAAATATTTAGCAATTTTGTTGAGGTGCAGGAAGTAATGAGGGATTATGATGTTCAAATGGTACATGCTAATGAAATGGATGCTATAGACAATCAAGCAGTGTGGAAGGAGGATGCTGATCCGCCTACATTCCAACGCTGTAAATCATTTGGAGGGAGTCATGACTTGGACAAGAAGATGGATTGTAACGTTGAAGCAGTGAAGGACATCACTGTTGATGATGTGACTTTCAAAACAGATGCAAAAATGGACTCTGGTCTTCATGCCGTGAAGGACATTGTTGTGAATTATGGAGATAAAAAGCCAAATCCTGAGCTATTTTCTGGTAATGTACTGAGACGTACAGGCATCAAGGAACTGATAGACGATGCTTATGACAAGGTGGAAGGGGTGGAGCATAAAGGGTATGGAGAAGATACTGCTAATCCACACGTTGAGTTAAAGCTTCCTTCAAAAAAGATGGAAGCTGATGCGTGGAGGCTTAAACAGAAGACCAAACAGCCTGAAAAACGGGACTTTCTTGTAAAACAGGCAAAACCAAATACTCTTCCACCAGCTCTTCAGGCTAACACATCTTTCTTGCATGTATCATCTCCTAAAGTTTCTTTGTCACCCTCTTCATATTTTCACATAAATGCAACATCTCCTCCTCCACCTCCACCACCACCACCACCACCACCACCACCTCCTCCACCTTCCAATCACTTGGCACCTAAAAGTTCATCATTAGTGTGTGGAAATACACCTAAGCATAGTGCTCCACCACCTCCACCTCCACCTCCCATACGTAGAGCTCTACCACAATTATCTCCCACACGGCCACCCGCTTCACATGGAGCTCTGCTTTCTCCACGCCTATCAAATGCTAGAGCTTTGCCACCACCCCCTCCCCCACCTCCTCCAATTCAGAGGACAGCTTCTGCACATTTAACCCAGGGACGACAGGCTTTAACATCTCCAACAACATGTGTTGTATCATCTTCCCTGCCATCTCCAATTCGTGAAACACCATCGCCTCCTCAACCTACTACTGGTCCTCTTCCACTGGTTCCTTCTTCCAGATCTCCAGGAGGTATGTCTCCACACCCAGGAGCTAAAGGAGTAAGTTCTTCAACTGATGTGAAAACATCATCTATAGTAATGAGGGGACGTGGGTTCTCGCGGAGCACGGGGGTGGCTGCTAAAGTGCCTCAACGATCATCATTGAAACCTCTGCATTGGAGCAAGGTAACTCGGGTACCAAAAGGGAGCTTATGGGAAGAATTGCAAAGATGTGGTGATTCTGAAAGGTAATACAACTTCTCCTATGAATTTAAGCTGCCTTTTCATTTGATTGTGATATTTACACACTCAAGTAATGTAGTTTAGCCTTGGTGCAGTATGTTCCTTTAGACTGTAGCATTTGGTATCCTTTGTAATAACCAAGTTTCTATATTCTTCCTAGTGCACCAGAATTTGATGTATCTGAGCTGGAGACGCTTTTCTCTGTGACTGTCCCTAAACCTATTGCTGATTCAGGAAGTAAATCCGGAGGACGAAGAAAGTCAGTTGGATCAAAATTGGACAAAATTCACTTGGTATTTAAACTTTATACTCCCTAGAAACAAGTTTTTCCCTCCTTTGTGATATATATTTCTGCGATCATGTTCCTTACTGTTGGTGCAACTAATTAGGGAGAATGTTTAAGTGCAGATTGATCTTAGGAGGGCAAATAACACTGAAATCATGCTAACAAAAGTTCGGATGCCACTGTCTGACATGATGGTAAGCCAGGAAAAGTTATACTTACATAAGATATTTCTACTTCGGTCAGACTGATTTTTCCCTCATCAACATGTGTGAGATCCCACATCGGTTGTTAGGAGGAAAACGAAACATTCTTTATAAGGGTGTGGAAACCTCTCCCTAGTAGACGCGTTTTAAAAACTTTGAGGAGAAGCCCGAAAGGAAAAGTCCAAAGAGGACAATATCTGCTAGCGGTGGGCTTGGGCCGTTACAAATGGTATCAGAGCCAGACACCGGGCGATGTGCCAGCGAGGAAGCTGAGCCCCGAAGAGGGGTGGACAAGAGACAGTGTGCCAGCAAGGATGTTGGGCCCTGAAGGGGGTGGATTGGGGGGTCCCACATTGATTGGAGAAAGGGAGCGAGTGCCAGCGAGGACGCTGGGCCCCCGAAGGGGGGTGGATTGTGAGATCCCATGTCAGTTGGAGAGAGGAACGAAGCATTCTTTATGAGGGTGTGAAAACCTCTCCCTAGCAGACCGTTTTAAAAACCTTGAGGGGAAGTTCAAAAGTAAAAGTCCAAAAAAGACAATATCTGCTAGAAGTGGGCTGCCAGGATGGTATTGGGTGGCTCTGGCAATACATAACCGCATGTAAATTTGAATTCGGATGGAAGATATTATAGATTAAGTAACTAAATCATGATTTTAGGAAGAAATAGTGATCTGAACTTTTCATCTTGCTGGTTTCCCATTGATTATTGTAAGTTGCCTGTTTCATTTTTCTCAGGTAAATTTTTCTTCATTCCCAACATGTGTATTGTGCCATTTTCTGATGCTGGAATTTTTGAATTTCGCCCATACACATGGTTCATGAAGAATTGAATCTGTAAAACTCTTGAGGTTCTCTAACTTAATATCTCAAATTTGAGAAGCTTGCTTTAAACATAATAGAAAACATCATGATGTAATTTCATTTTTTGCAGTTTTGGACTATGCAAGAATTTATGATGTATATATCATGCCGATGCTATGTTTGATCCTCCTTTTCATTTTCATGCTTGCACACTTTCTTCTTGGGAGAGAGATAGATTGTAAGAGTTGCAGTTTGGTCTTAAAGCTAAAACCTTAGTTTCAATCCCAGCTCATCTTTTCACTATGGTAGCTAATATTTAGGAGTTGGAAAATACAGTATCAAACTGTTGGGTGGCAAATTTAGGCTTTCTTTGTGCTTGTTCACGTACTGCATTCTTACTTCCAATTATTACTGAAAAATTTCTCACGTGAGTAAGCTTTGTTTTAGAGCTAGAAGATTATCATGAAGGAGCTGATTTTACTTTCTTACTATAATCGTCAATTCATCATGTAATATAGGCAGCAGTACTCTCCATGGATGAGTCGGTATTAGATGTAGATCAAGTGGAAAATCTTATCAAATTTTGTCCCACCAAAGAGGAGATGGAGCTTCTCAAGGTGAAATATCTTGTGCTATAATATTGGATTATCCTTTATTAATTTTACCATGAAGTGATTTCCTGCTCTGTTTACATGTAAGTCAAACAATGCTCTTTACTTATGATCAATTAACTGAGGTTTGTTTGTGCTTAAATTCGTAAGGGATACTCTGGTGACATGGATAAACTCGGCAAGTGCGAACAGGTAACTTGCTCTGTTGAACAAGTCATAGCTTTTGTTTCTGCAGTGTAGCATTTAATTGCTTTATACTTGTAGCCTTGTAAATTCAACCCATGGGATAAGCCATCATCCCTCCCTGATGTGATGCTTAGCTTGTGTACAGAATACAAGCATTTGTTAGAGCTATCATGCTAAGGTCAAAATTGAGTTATTTGTACATAACGCAATAATTCATGTCAATGTAGTACAACTTCTGAGACAGAGATACAATTGCTATCTTACTCTTTTGTCCACACATCAGTACTTTCTAGAGATGATGCAAGTTCCTCGGGTGGAGTCGAAGCTAAGAGTATTTTCGTTCAAGATTCACTTCAGCTCACAGGTTTTGTGGTATTTGCAACTCTTCATTTTTATCCTATTTTTAGTTTTGAAATATATAAGAATTTCTTTAGTGTAAGCGTACTCTTTTACTCTTTATACTTACTCTTGACCTCCTTTGCAGATAGCAGAGTTCAAAAAAAGCCTAAACACTGTAAACTCTTTCTGTCAAGAGGTCTATTGATAGTGATAATGAATATCTTTCTCCATTCATTTGATATGTGTAAACTCTTAGCCCATTAATTTACATCACTGTTTTAATAGGTGAGGAGTTCTTGCAAATTGAAGGAGATATTGAAAAGAATTCTTTGCCTGGGAAATATGCTAAACCAAGGAACTGCTAGGGGTAAGAAACTTTATACCATGGACATGAAATTCTGAACATGAAATTCTGGCTCAATACCATTTATACGATGCAGGTTCTGCAATTGGGTTCAGGTTGGATAGTCTCTCAAAACTCACTGATACACGTGCTTCTAACAATAAGTTGACTCTCATGCATTATCTGTGTAAGGTACTATTCTACTGTTGTCTGTCTTATTGATAACTTTTGATTTTCTAATTTGGTGGGAGAATAAATGTTGCTTGTTAATTAAGTTATAGTCTTATTGAATAAATGTGTGTAAATTGAAAGTCACTTCTATCCTAAACAATATTTGGAAAGTATGAGAATTGAGAGGTCATATAACTTTGCTACTATACTTGTTAAGACATTTACTTCTGGACTTCCCGCATCTACTTGGGAGAGGTTTCTACTCCACTCCTTTATAAAAAATGTTTCGTTCCCCTCTCCAACCGATGTGGGATCTCACAAATTTGGTTTATGCATGTGCTTCAGGTCCTTGCTTCGAAGTCACCGTCACTTCTTGAATTTCATCTGGACCTTGGTAGCTTGGAAGCTGCGTCTAAGGTCTACATATTTCATGGCATTGAATTCAATCAATATGATCCAAAAAAAAAAAGAAAAACATGTTTGAGTTGGGGTCTTGCTTCTTATGCAGATACAATTGAAATCTTTGGCAGAAGAAATGCAAGCTATAACAAAAGGATTGGAAAAGGTGAAGCAGGAACTAGTTGCTTCTGAAAGTGATGGCCCCATCTCTCAAACTTTTCGTAAGGTGCCACTTCTTTCTTCCTTCCCCCACCACCCCCCATAGTCATTGTGGAGACTTTTGAGTGGATTAAATTTATTATCTTGTATTTTTAGATATTGAAAGGATTTGTTAGTCTTGCCGAGATGGAGGTGGAATCTGTGACTGTTCTTTATTCGGTGGTGGTAATCTTCTAAACTAGATCTTTTATTTTGGAATAAAGTTTGAAGTTATTGAGAAATAAAAGAGACCACTGCTTGGTTGCAGGGTAGAAATGCTGATGCACTTGCTCTATATTTTGGCGAGGATCCTTCCCGTTGTCCATTTGAACAAGGTTCGTCAATGCTGTACAGCTCGACTTTTTTTCGTTCATGTTGCGTGGTCATAACTGTAAGGTCTGCAGTTCAGTTCAGTAATTTTTTTTCATGAGTGATGTGAGATCTCACCTCGGTTGGAGAGGGGAACAAAACATTACTTTTAAGGGTGTGGAAACCTCTCCCTAATAGACACGTCTAAAATCGTGAGGCTGACGGCGATACGTAATGGGCCAAAGCGGACAATATTTGCTAGTGGTGGGCTTGAGTTGTTACAAATAGTATCAGAGTCGGTCACCAGACAGTGCGAGACATGGGCGGAGTAGGGCTAGACCCTCTCCATAGTAGACATGTTTCAAAACCGTGATACTGACAGCGATATGTGACGGCCCAAAGCGGACAATATCTGTTAGCGGTGGGCTTGAGCTGTTACAAATAGTATCAAAGCCAGACACCGAGCGGTGTGCCAGCGAGGACGCTGGGCCTCCAAGGGAGGTGGATTATGAGATCCCACATCGGTTGGGGAGGGGAATGAAACATTCCTTATAAGGGTGGAAACCTCTCCCTAGTAGATGCGTTTTAAAACCGTGAGGCTGACGGCAATACGTAACGGGCCAAAGCGGACAATATGTGCTAGTGGTGGGCTTGAGCTGTTACACTAAGAGTTCTACATAATAATTATTAGTAGGACTTGAAATTCATAATATATAGCAATAAGCTTTTTGCATGGCATTCTTTTAGAACATTTTAAACTCGGATTGTGGAAGGGATTTGTGATATGAAAGGATGTAATACTAATCTCAAATTGATTCAGGAGAATCATCATCTATACAGTATCCTCTCCCTGCCCCCTCGTTGTCATGCAGGATCTGATTCCATGTGTTCAATTCAATTCAGTTACAGGAACTCTCTTCCATTTTACAAGATCCTTTCTGAAAGCACATGAAGAGAACAGCAAGCAGTTAGAAATGGAGATGAGAAAGCTAAGAAAATAGGTGAAATTTGGAAAAGGCCAGAAGCATCATCAATCAATTGACAATATGGCGCCTGAGCATGTCAGAAAGATCCTCTCCTTATACTTTAATAGAAATCCAACAAGATCGATACAAAACTGAGTTTGGAGGTGGCAGAAACTTTAGCGTCCCAGAAGGTTTAATCTAGGCCCTAGATTGTATCATGCTGTGCCAAAACTAATGCACAACCTTCATAATGTAGGACCAAGAAGGCAAAGGTTATACAGACTTACCCTTTGCAGATTCTGGGTTTGATCCCTGGAAAAGGCTGTTGAGGAATTATCCTAAACTTGAAGTAAAACTGGAGCAGACCCTCTGCATTAGTTTTCTTGGAAGATTTCATGTAGAATTGGATGAGGCATTCAAGTTGAGAATTTGAATAGCTTCACAACTGAGCAGCGTCTATGAACCAGCCAGACTCTCAGCCGTAGGGATCTTACATCCACCAGCCATAACTATCTGTACAAAGCTCTCTCCCTCTTCATATTTCATGACTTTACCAATTCTGTAACATAAGTTTCTGAATTTCTATTCTTAACGATGTTGTGTCGAGCGAATGTCTGTACCAGATCAAGGCTTTGTTTGGTATTCATTTTCCATCTGGGTTCGTCAACTTTTTCTTGCAACAAGCGTTGCTTTTTCCACATAATTCTCAAATCTTAAGTGGGCAATCGAAAGCATTCGTATTCGAAGGAAGAATCATAGATGTTCAAAAGAAGTATTTGAAGATTTGAAGCAGGCTTTTTAAGGTTGCTAAACTAGACTGCAAACTGTTGAGTTTTATTTTTTCAATCAAGCTACTGATAACTTGGAACTGTCGGTTATCTACAATTCGAACACCGAACAGAAAGAACTAAAGGAACAATTTTAATTTTCACATGGTTTCTGCTCCTGGATCTTTGATTCTACTGTGAATGCTTATCTGTATGGAAAAAAAGTTTCTTATTGAATGATTTCATTGGGTTCTTCTTATGATTCTTTAATTGATTTCTATATACTTTATTCCTGCAGATTGTCCTGTTGGATGGATTATCCACAAGTTGTTGGATGCAGGTCCTGTTCCTGTAGAACCTTTGAATCCATGTAACCAACATTGTCTACCTCTCCAGAGTCTATTAGAAGAGCCTGTCTTCCTTCCAGATCCACCCAGTAAACCGTCTTACAACTCTTGAAGAACAGACAACTAATCGTTGTGTCAAGGACGACAAAAATGGAGTACAGATATGCAATAACAATCCCTTCTGACAGCATGGAAAGCTTTAGCCTTCCAACACCATTATAAGCTCTTACTATACGGTACTGGAACAAGGCTTCAATAGCAGCCATGGCTAAATTTGCAGGCAGAGCCAAAAGTAAAGCTGTGGAAGTTTTCCCTCTAATCAAAACACAAGCTTTGAGTATTGGTAGATAACCTCCAAGCCTTTCCATGCCTGACAAAACCAATGCTAAGTTACTGATAACCAAAGTGTTTGCCAGAACTATGGAGTACAGGACAGCTCCAGCTGCTGAGAGGAAGACAAAGCTGGTGGAAGAAGACAAGCCAAACCCATCAAGGAAACTGAAAGCAAAGCAAAGAATTGAAAAGATTGTTGCATTTGCTGAGAGTATGAGGAGTGAGCTGCAAATATGGGTGAGAAGAAGTGGGCTGTAAAGGGATCTGATAGAGGAAAAGGAGGGGTGGGCTGTTGGTTTGGTCTCCTTTAGAGCTTGAATCACCGAGGCTTTTGCAATAAGAAGGAAGGTAAGAGTGAAAGGAAGAGTGAAAATGGAAGTAAATATTGCTTGGGAAAGCTTGTGAGTGAAAATGGAGAAGAATTCAAGGGAAGGAGGGACGCCTGCAGCATCAAAAAGAAGCCTCAAGCGATAGTGTATGTTTGGAAGGAAATAAATGGAAGAAGTAAACACAAAGGTTTGTGAGAGAAGAAGGGCAACTGAGAAGGGGAAGGCAAACAAGGCTGAGGTAGAGGTGAAGTACTGATATTTCTGCAGGAAACAGAAGATTGATGATCTGATGATGCTACCCGTGCCTGTCTTTCCCATTTCAATTGCTAGAGGGTTCTGTATTCAGAAAGGTGAAGAATGAAATGGGTATCTTCCTATGTGGATGTTGAGGTGTATATATTAGAGGAGTTGGGAAAGTTTAGGTGTTTAAGCCTTTGATATTGCTGTTCAAAATTTGGTTAAATGGATAGCTCAACTACTGAATAAGAACAAAATTTTGCAAAGAGTGAGCAGTTCAAGCCTTGTTTTTTATTTTGATTGATTATCTGCTTTAGCTCGTTACGTATCGCCATTAGCTTCACAGCTTTAAAACGCGTCTACTAGGGAGAGGTTTCCACACCCTTATAAGAAATGTTTCGTTCCCTTCTTCAACCGATGTGGGATCTCACAAGGATTGACCCTCCTTTAAAAGCTATTATGATTCATTTCCTTCTTCAACCGAACTTTTTGTCTATGCTCTGTTAGAAGTAAAATAGCAGATAGATTTTGGAGCTACTATAAAAGTAAATGAGGAGATGCTTTGGAATTCAGCTACAAAAATGCCCTTTGAGAATGAAAGTGGAGCTCAATGTTTAGGACCATTGCCCTATAGATTTATGATTTGATGCATTTTCGACAAAGAGCGAATGAATCTTTTAGCATTCTCAACTACAGCTACTCGATTAGCAATAGTCCAACAGATAAAACTTAGTTGAACGAAAGTGTAACAGCCTAAGCCCACCGCTAACAGATATTGTTCGATTTGGCTTGTTACGCATCTGTTAGGGAAAGGTTTCCACATCCTTATACGGAATGTTTCGTTCTTCTCTCCAACCGATGTGTGGGATCTCACAGAGACGCAGTTGATTATTCACCAGAAATCGTGTTGAACCTAAAGGTGAAGCTAGTTGAGTTAGGGTTGAAGTTTTGTGTATTTTGTGGTTGGAGTTTAGGAAGGAGAAAGGAGAAGAATACATATGATGAGGTTGGTAGACACAACATTTGAGGTGGCCTTTCATTACTTGAAACTTCGCTAAATTATCATCATAAATTCAATCAATTTGCTTACCTAATAATCAAATTTCAACCATTATTTAATTTTAAGTAATCCAATCAATTTCAATTTCCTTTTGCTTCTCAAACACAAAATAATAATAATAATAATTATTATTATAATAGTGTCGGCGTAACTAGTGACCAACAAACCAAAATAGTGATTTTAATTATATAAACATTAGAGGACTTTTTCCTAATGCCGAAAGATTTGTAATTATGCTTGTTTTGTCATGTATGTTGGATGAAAGTCTCACATCCGTTAATTTAGGGAATGATTATGATTTTATAAGCAAAGAATACTATCTCCATTAGAATGAGATCTTTTGGAAAGCCCAAACCAAAGCCTTCAATTTTTTTTTTAAAATTTTATTTTTTAATAGGACATCTTATCTTATGGTTTAATGAAGGTTAGAATTTCACTTCTATAATTAAATAAAGTCTCATAAACGACCCTTAAAAGATTATAATAAATTAAGTAGTAGGTTAAATATCACTTAAATTAATAATCAAATGCCAACGAAAAATAATATTAAACATTGTCGCATTAATTTGAGTGATTAAGATATTTTATGATTTAATTTTCTTAATTTTAAAACAATAGTGTTAGTCTCACGATTTTAAAACAATAGTGTCTGACTCTGATATCATTTGTATAACTCAAGTTGACCGCTAGTAGATATTATCCGCGTTTGCCTGTTACGTATCGTCGTCAGCTTCATAGTTTTAAAACGCGTTTATTAGGGAGAGGTTTACACACTCTTATAAATAATGTTTCTTTACCCTCTTCAATCGATGCGGGATCTCACAAAGTTCATTCCGGGTGAGAGACTATCAATTCTCGATATACTCTAAAAATAATTAAATAACAATGATCAACGATTAATCAAGGAAAGATAGAGTATGACGGATAAGAGTGCCAGCTGTAAATGGAACATAATAATTTGATTAAATAAATATGAAACAAAACCTAAAAGCACTTTTGAGTTTGAAGATTAGGTAATTAATTTAATCTACAGTTTAGGAAATTTGTAGGAAAGACTTTATGATGTCATTATTTTGTCATTAAATTGGGGAGTTGAAGTGCAAAAAAATAAGGTCACCAATAAAGTCGGTCTACAAAAACTTGTCATCTATCCTAAACGTCGTTAAAAATGGCTATTAATTTGTAATTTACTCAATTTTAACTTGAGCCAAATTAAATTATGAAATTCATCAAATGCCCAAATTTGTACCTATAAAACAAACTAAAATTTTGGGGAAAAAAAACAAATTATATATAAACAAAAACAAAAAACACGTTGCAATATATGTATATATATTTTTGGGCTATTTTTTAATCATTTTTCGATTAAAAAAAACTGGGTTACCATCAATATATTTATATTTTATTACGGGGTATATACAAATTTGATCAAATTGAGACATATGTTCATTAAAACTCAAGTCCCAATGAATTTTATTCTTCTTCCGATATACTGAATGCCATGCTTTTTGAACGCAATGCTCGTCTTCCAAACAAAAGAAAAATGGACTGGGCCATGACAAGTTAGAAAAGCTTTGTTGTCCAGCCTCCTATCATACTAGCTCGAGATTGTACTAGAACTAAAATCCGAAAGAAATAAAAAAATTAGCTTTATATACGAGACCTTACCATCCAAACCATAACAATAAAAATCATAATTTGACCACCGTCAATATTTTTATATTTTATTGGGAGTACATACTTTTTAGCGAGCATATGTTCCAATTTGATCAAACTTAAACATTGATTACAAATAAATATTAAATGACTTGCATTTATATTGTTGTTATTATTGTTATTATTATTGCTTGACATTCATTTACACCTTATAATGACACACACATAAATTTGGCCTTCTTTTAATATAAAAATATAGAAATTTATTTTTGGCGTTTCCCATCCAAGAAATTATAAAAAATAAATAAAATTTTCCTTCTTACGAAGCAAAGTGGTTCAATAATTAATTAATATCATAAAAAAAGAAAAAAGAAAAAAAATGATATACTTTTTCCTATTTAAATTATTTTCACTCATTTATTTATTATCATTATTTAAGATATCCTCAAATATAATGAATAAACAATATGCATTAAATTAGTAAAAGAACACAGAAATAATGCATTGAGTAATAACAAAACTTTGTATCTCTTTGTGCAATGAAATGAATTATTGAGTGAAACTTATTGCTCACACTCTCCGCATCATCCAACTCCCAAAGGATAATAAATTATTGAATTTTTTAATTTTCTGTATCCTGAAATGTGTCAGAGTGCAAGGGGGAGCTATTTTCTAAGAGCCAAATTAAAAGGCATTAAATTAATGATAACATTATTGAGAATAAGCATTAAGTAGTTAATTATGATTTGGACACATAAACCACAATGGTTCAGAATTCAGACCGTAAAACGACGAACCATTCAAAAGAAATATTTGAGAGTGAGTCAATGCCCGAACCATACAAAGTTTGGGGCTTCGGGTTCAGAGGTGGAATGAACGGATATGGTGCGTTCTTGACTCTCTCAGTGGACTCTGGAGCTGAATGGACATGACATGAAGAGTTCATCAGCCTCAACCCCCTAAGAACAACTGAACTACACTAAGGTAAACAAATTAATGACAACAACAACAATATTGGGTGTAAAATGGGAGTGGAAAGGCAGCAGCTTTGCTTTGGCAGCAGCGGCAGCGGGCAGCAGGCAGCAGCAGCAGCAACAGCAGCAGTAAATAATGGTTCAGCTCATTCAAAGCTCCCAACTAACGCCCAGATTCAATTTTGGACACCACAAACACTCCCACATCTCATCATCAATGTATTAATGTTATGTAAGACTCAAACAGTTGTGTGTAGCAGAGCTCCAAAAACCAAAAGGAAAAAAAAAAAAGCAAACAAAAAAGGACACCATGTTTAACTGTTGATAAACCCTCTCTTCCTCCTTTTCTCCTCAGGAACTATGACAATTTAAGGCTGTTTTGATCTGGTGGAGGGTGGTGCTGATAAGGTTATTAACCGTTGTCACTGACTCTAAGTTCAGCTTTCCTGATGGCAAGCTGCTTACTAGTATCTGAAACGCCACGGTCAACAGTGAGCCACCACCTGACCTGCTGTGCACGTCGAGGCTGCTCGATGTGCCCTCTCCTTGGTCCCGTCGACCGTCTGGTAGAATTGTGAATCCTGAAGGTAGTAAGGGAATAGTTGATGGGTCCTCCCCACTCATTACAACATTCATGGCTGGTAGATCCACAGGGCAGTACACAACAAGTGAGCCTGATGAGTCTATGCAACTCTCTTGGAGTATCAACATGTTATTCTGACTTGTATTGAAAGCCTATTCAAAAAACAAACAACATAACTAAACCCTTCCAAGTAAAGCTTCGGACATGGAAAAATATGTAAAACAACAACAAAACAACACAAGCCTCACTCTGAGAACAGATATGGCATTCCCTGGATGGGATCCGTTGGTTATATGAGCAACCTCCTGGACTGGATTGCCATCCGACAGAACATCCCACTGCATGCACCAGCATTCAGCTCACAGTTAATAAACTCATTGTCATATAGAGTGTTTGACCACTCTGAAATTTTGATTCACATTTTAATACCTGGGATCTGGTTCTGTCGTTCTTAAAGAAGTTAAAGATGGTTTGAGGAGAAACTGAGAGCCATATGGTTGTAGCTGCACTAAGAACCACGCCGTTCGGCTGGCCAGGATCCATGCTTTTATGCACCGTGACACGAACACCGACCTCATTCATCCCGGAAAGGGTGGTCCAACGGTGACCATGAGATGAGCTGATACTAGCACAGAAATTGTTCACCATTCGTTGTGCTAGTTTCATCATGCTTCTTTTCCCTTCTGATGAAGGAATTACTGAGAGAGAAAAACAATCCTTTAGGACATAGTAACAAAAAACTAAGTACTACTTGATCGTAAACGCATTAACGTCGAACCACGGAAGTTACCTCCGCCGAGATCCTGATTGGAACTACCAGCCATCATTAAACAGGCAACCCTTTCAGACATCCGCTGAAGAGTTGCAAGCCAACGTTCAGCACCAAAGGCTAATCCACTATGAATAAGATCTCTACAAAGCCAATGAGTTGAGCCTCTATCTTCCACCTCCACATGCTCAATCCAAGTAACCTGTTTTTGGTGAGCATTGTCCAATGAGAAGAAACTTGGGATCATAAAGTATGAAGTTTGAATTATAAAGAACAATGAAGAACACAAATCTAGTGGCAAAACCTTGGAGTAACCATTAGGCATGTCCTGGATCAAGCAGCCAGAGGGAAGGCGGTGACATTGAGGATGAGAAACTATTTGATTTTCTCTGGGGATGTTGTAGGAAACATCAACCACGGCCCACGTGCCGTGCTCGATTTGTTGACAAAATCTGAGGATGTAAAAATGACGTGTCGAAACCAATGGGGAGAGTAGCTGCAGTTCTTGGTACATCTGCAATTCAAACACTTTGGACTCAAAAATTAGGAAACTGAGAAGTAAATTGACATTGGAAGAGTTCATCTAGCTAGCTATATACCAGTTGCAACGAGCCATTCTGACTTCCCAACAATCCAGACGATATAACTTCGATTGTTCTTGCAATCGACACAATTGTGGGAAATAATTCTGTCCATTTGTTCTGCACACACAATTCAGTAACAATTAAGACACGACGACGTGCAAAGATGGAGGGAGAGTGTCGTAGCCATACCAAGTCCATAAACATATCAACCAATGCTTCACTATTCATGATCACAACGCCTGAATCTCTAGTTGCTTCGGTGCGAAAATGGGGATTCTTCAAGGGAGAGTTGGGTCTTGGAAAAGCCTGTTCATAGGTTTCAAGGTCGAGAACGTCGCGTCCATCACTTGTTGATTTGATCCAGAATGGCTCATTAGTTTGGGAAAGCCTGAGTAACTCTGCCATGGCATTTGTGGCAATTTCAGTCATGAGGGATTTGTCAACGGCGGAGAGGTGAATTGGGTGGTGGTATGGCAAAGTGGGAACACTTGTAGAACTTGCAGGAAGTAAATCAAGATCAAGAGAAGGGCAGCCAATTTCTTGGGAAGGAAAACTAGCCATGGATAGCTCTAATGAGGAAAAATGAGGTGGCTGAATGGGTGGAAACTGAGAGATTGGCCTCCCGATGTACTTGGCCGCAATGCTAGATACTCTATCAAGCTGCCAAAAATTAACATAGTATACATCAATTCAGTTCTTGTTTGATAATTTTGTGAAGAAGGAAAAGAAGAGAGTAAAAACCTCTTCCTTCAAATGGGCGTTTTCGATTCGTAGTTTGTGTTCGTCGAAGTAGGGGTCCTGAAGGGGAGGGCCACCGCAGGAGGGGCAGATGACATTCTTGAGGGCCTCTCTGATGGCTATGTTCTCGCATCGAATCTTGTCGTTCTCTGCCCGAAGTGCACTGTTATCTGCCCTTTCATGTTGAGCCTGAACAGTTATTCAACATATAAGAATCTTATGAAGAGAGTTGAGAAAAGGGGGGGAAAATGGAGAAACCTTCATCTGGGTCCTCCGATTCTGGAACCAAAATTTGATTTGACGAGGAGCCAATCCCAGTTCTCTGCTTAACTGTAATCTCTGTTTCTCATCTGGGTGTGGGCATTCTTTGAACATTCTTCATTCCACCAACAAACAAAGAAACAAACAAAGAAACAAAGAGGAGAGAAATTCAGAGTCGATTCAAAAGCAAGCAAACAGCCAAACAAACACAACGTGTATGTTGTAAGAAAGAAGAAGAAGAAGAAGAGAGGAAGAAAAGGGGGTTTACGCCTCGAGCCTCTGAATCTGATTGGCAGTGTGACGATGGTAGCATTTTTTCCGGCGTTGTGGGTCGGAGGAGGAATCGTTATCCCAACCGGAGCCACCGCCTCCAGTCCCGAACTCCATGGGGTATGGTTAATGGTTGAGTCGTGGGGGAAAAGAATGAATAGAATAATATTAGAACGGCATGGAGTGAAAATGAGTGAGTAATAGGAAGGAAAATGCTGAAAATGGTGAAAATGGTGAAACGGTTACGGCGGAGATGAAGAAAAGGGGAAATAGGATGAAACGTTGGGGGCGTAATTAAAGAGAAAAGTGGAAGAGGTGCTACGTAGAAGGCGGAGTGAGCGCTGGTGATGATGATGATGATCCGTTAGCTTCCATTCCTCCGCCCCCTAATCGCTCTCTTTGGAATTCAATGAACCCAACAAAAAAGCGTAACTGAAGGTGAAGAAGAAGAAGAAGAAGAAGAAGAAGAAGAAGAAGAAGAAGAAGAAGAAGAAGAAGAAGAAGAAGAAGAAGAAGAAGAAGGTAAGGTAAGGTAAGAGGGATTCCCATTCCCATTCCAAGTCCCATTCCGGTTGCCATTCCCGTTGGAGGGAGGGAGGAAATTCATAATTCTGGGGAGTTGCTCTGAATTTTTTAGAAAAATGGGAATGGGGAAAGGAACAAAGAAGGGAATAGAATGGCATTATATATTGACGCCCACCCCAGGTGCGCACCATTATTATGGAAACCCCCTTCCTATTAATGTCTCACAAACCCCCCCTCTCCCCCCTGTCTCCGCCGTCAACCGCCCATCCTTTTACACTTTCCGGCGGCCATCCTCCTTTTTCTCAACTTTCCATGATGCACCCAATTACCCCACCAAACCCAATCATAAAATCACATCTAATTATTCTTATTATTAGTAAAAAAAACAAAAATTAAAAAATTTAGGGAATGGATCGAAGTTATTAGATACGGTGGGTTTTGATGTTGTTGTTGGTGGCGCGGAGTGGACCAATCTGGGTTTTGGTCCCTACATTTATAACACGTGGGGATGGGGGGATGGCGTCACCAAAGTTAGAGCCCGTTGTGTTCTTCATGCCTTTCTCCGCTCCCCTCTCCCGTCTTCCTCTTTCACTTTTTCTTATTTCTCATGCAATTCAATTATAATATTTTCGAATTTCTTTTTATTTACTTTTTAATTATTCATAAATATATAAAGAAAATAAAAAGGAGATTTTCTAGTCCTTCTACTACAGGCTTATACTACAAGCTTATAGAAGCTTATAGGCTAATTAAGAGACTCGGGATAGAGCTCAAGACTTTTTCTTTTCTTTTTTTTTCGAGGGGAAGGAAATAGAGGTTCCGACTTTGACTCGAGGTTGAGAGTAGAATTTCAATACCTAAGATAAGATATGGATTCAAGCATTATATTTTTTTGACATTTTTAGCCTTAAAAAAAAGAAAAGGTTAAAAGGAAATTAAAAATTAAATTAGCATTAAAGGGATTGTGTTCGCGCGCTTTATGATAAAAGAACAATTTGGTCCCACTGGAGTGGTGTGTGTGTATGATGCACTCGATTGGTCCCCTTCCTCCTCTACTTGTAATTATATTTCGGCTGGACACATGCAGATAAATAAATTATTTTCGGGTTTTTCTCTTTCTTTTTATTTTCGACAGAATTGATAATCAACGAATTAGTTTTCAATTTTTTTTTCTTTTAACTTTTCAATTTTTATGGTTGAGCCTTTAATTTCAACTTTTTTTTATAATGTGTCTAAAAAAAATATATTAAAAAATGAGTCTTTTTAAAAACTTTAACACAATAATTCTGATTTCAATTGATTTGAAAGGTTCAAATTTACCCATGCAATTAAAAAAAGATCTACTTTGTCTTTTGAAATGTATTAATATTTATTTATTTATGTATTTATTTATGTATTTATTATATGTCAACATAAAAATAGTTAGGTATCAAGTAATTAATGGGAGCTACAGGTAGAATAGTACAGCAAACAATAAATAAATTAAGATATTAAAAATATGTGTTATATATATATATAAGATTTATTAGTTATAAAGATTTTATATAATAATAAAACCTAGATTAAAAAAAATTAAAATATTAATTATTTAAAGAAACCATGTCTCTGTATGGTCGGGTTGGTTACCTTAACCACTGGAATAGATGTCACAACCTAACCTTCCATTTTTTAATTGAGTTGTGAGGTTCTTTTATGATTTGAGCTAAATAATCTAAAATAGTCGGGTTCTATAGTGATTTTACTCCTTAAGAAAAATAAATTTTTTTGTAATTAAAATATATGATTATGATGAGGATTTAAATGTAGTTTCCTTTAATGCGCAATGGCTTAGAGTAATTATTAAAACATATTAAAACATATTGATATGGAAATGAAAAATATTTAAAAAATTATAGGAATAATTAAATAAATATAAATGTTGTTTTAGTTGAATTCCCTTGCAATGAGGGCAATAGGAATGAAGATAAGGAATTGCCTCACCTCAATAACCTTCTTCCAAATTGAGATGCCTACCAATTTATTTTCATTTAACACCAATTTTTTTAAAGCTTCAATATAATTAGACCTTGCAACTACAATTAAAGGATTTTTTTTTTTTTTTGTACAATACAATTAATGGATAGTTATGAAGCTTATTAAATAAAAAAAAATCATATTATATAAATAAAGAAATTAAAGTAGCTTATTATTATTGTTGTTTATTTGTTAAGTACCATTACCTACTAACTCCTCCTCCTTCTATATACATGCTTATTTTTGGATGTGACTTTTTGAATATTTTTCCATGGATACTCTTGAAATTTATTAAAATAATAAAAGATTCTTTTGAATAATTTAAATAGTTAAAATATAGATGGATAGAAGAATATCGATTATATTGGTGTTATTATTGAGAATTGATTGGATAATTTATGGAGAGTTATAGGTATTTGTTTATTTATCATTTCATTTGTTGTTTTCTATCTTTTAAAATTAAGCTTACATTTTTCACTCAGTATATATATATTTTTTTCTACTTTTTAAAAACCAAATTACATTCATCAAGTAATGCTTCAATAGTCTAAATTTTAGGTCCACAACCTTCTCCTCCATTACTACCAAGTTTCAGTACCAAATACTCCACCACAACAATCACCTTCTGGACTACAAAGACAATCAACCTAACTTTTTCTTTAATAAATAAAATCTACTCTACTTTTCATGCATTTACAGAACTGGCATAAGATAAATACATGTGTTTAAAAAGAATAAAAACTTCAAAATTTTTATTGAATTCAATGAAATTGTAATACTAATTTTAATCAATAAATGATACAATGTGAATATATATTTATTATTATCATTGAAAGGATAAGGTTAACCATAAACTAATAATAGGAACTAACAGCAATAGGAACTCAGGCTGATGGATGTACAAGGCAATTACTTTTTCTTTCCCCAAAAAAGAAAGCCTCCCTTGAGGAATTAGTAGTTAGAGTGGGAGGTTTGAGCTCGAGATAGACGCCTTTTCCTGTACCTCCAAGCTACTTGAATACGAGTTGCTGCTAGGTACCTCCAGTAGGGTGATTCATACCTGCCACAAATTGTACGTATGTTAGTTCGTACGATCAGCAGATGAAGAAAATACAATTTGTCATTCAATACTGCATTTGTGAATAAGGCCTTTCAGATTAGGGGATGTTCACATTTGGAGTAAGTCACATGAAAATTTGAGCTCGCTGCTGTGGAGATTTTCCATATTAAGGTTTTGAGGCTTTAAACATTTGAATACAAAGCAGAGCCTACAGCTAAGCTTTAGATAGAAAAGTAATTGCACAAATAAACAGGGAATTCTCTTCGGAGGCAAGATAACTGGAAGGGAACTATTTTTTTTAGGACTTCCGAACAGAAATGAGATACTTCAAAAGTAGAAACTCAAAAAACTTCGACATTTATAATGATTACCTTATGGCTCCTTTTACACGTGGATTTCGCAGGAATCTAGAAAACATACTGGTCACTTCTTCAAGGTCTCCAGCCCGGAGAGAAAATGCTTCAACATTCGTCGTGCATTTTACTGTCCGGTTGCTGACCAATTTTTGTGCTGGAATTTGATGTCGCTTCATATCTGTAATACGATCATATATGGTAAAACTGGGCCTATCGCACTCGATTTTAGACATCTTATGATGAAGCAACTGAAAGTTGAGAACTATGAGAACAAACCCACCAATGCAAGCGTAGAACACGAATTGAGAGTACAAGTACCTCTGTTTATGGAGGAATGCTCAAGACACCATGTTAGAAGTTCCTCGCCGCAGACATCTCCTTCAGATAAGGGAACCACAATCCCGTTCCCATCTACACGGCTCTCCATTTTCCCCCGTACAATGAAAACCATCTTCTCAATGATATCTCCAGCAGTAAAAACTTCACTTCCTTCTATGTATGTCCTTTGTCGCAGTCTCTCACGTATTGCATCTAAAATAGGTTCACAGTCCATCAGTGCAAAAATGCGAACCTGAGTCAAATTTTCAAAATGTTGTCACATCAGTTCAAATCCACAATCCGTTATAATATTACTATGCTCAGTGTCATTGAATTTCCGACAGACAACAAATATGCAACATGTGGAGTAGCATTTGAGTGTAAAACATAATATTACTATATTTTTGCTATCAGTAAAAATAAAATTACCCACCTTGTTGACAAATCTAAAGAGATGTCGTCTTATGTTTCTTTGTAGGTCCTCAGGCAAATTTTCGAAAATCCTCTCTTCATTTACGCCTCTTGTAGAGGCCCAATTGTACCTTTCAGCCTGTCGTACTTTCCTATACAAAGGGAAATAATAAGGGTCATTTGAAACAACTGCTAGGATATGCAGGATCATAACTCATTAACTATGAAGTGCCAACTTTTTCAGTCAGGATAAGAATAAACTTGACATGTTAAAAAATGTATAATGAATTCACTCAAACATTGAATAGTCAATTTTTCTTCAAAAATTGATATTCCCCACATCTAACTTTTTAAAATTTTGGTAGGCAATTCTTTATAGTCCACGTACGGCCAAGAAAAAAAAAACAATCTTGTATGGAACCTGTTTCAAAGCACTCTTCCTTTTTTGTTTTCACAACTATTTTTAAGAACGATAACCAAGTGATTTTGAATGGTTAAGGCAATGGTCCGCTTGAGATCATTAGTTCATTAGCCACATCCTATGTAGATATATATTTTAAATGATGAACAATTTCCAATTATCCTTAAAAAAAACGGGTTATCCATAAAATAAACCTAAACTGAAATAAGAGAAAATGTTTTCCCCCGAAGTTCTATTCTCAAAAACAGAAAAAATATGTTTAAAAAAACTACCAAATAGCCTCTATATCTTCAGAAAATAGGTTGCAACTGTTCACTGGAAGAAAAGAGTTCTAGTGTCGGCGAGAGTGGCAAAGTACACAAATAACGTGAAGTAGAGTGAGAAACAGAATCTTGGCTGGAGATTGTAAGAGAAAAACAAAGGAAAATTAAGGTTTGGGCACAGCATTTATGCTCACAGTAACCCAATCATAACTAAAATAGACATAAAAAATCTCAATATAAGCATAGCTCATCAGTTAAAGTATCTACCCTTTTCTTTAAAGTTGGAAGCTCAAATTCTACCCCACATTTGTTGTACTAAAAAGAGTTATAGAAAACAGAAAATAAATAGTAAAAATTAACAAGATCTCAACTCTAAAAATTTAAATTTAATACGAAGAAGTGTTGTAGAAACTTAATTGACCATTAGACCACGTAGGAAACTGTATAATTTAATTAAGACGAGGAATTTATCACAACAGGACTCGTATAACATCCCTCAATTATTAGAAATGATAAAGTAACCGCACCTTCTTAAACTCTCTGGCAAGCGACGATGCTCCATCCACTGCTCAACATCACGACGTCTTAATGACATTTCTAACCTCCTGAGAGAAGAAAAAAAATAATTGGTTCCGTTAATAGCTAATACTTGGGCAAAAGCAAGAAATTTAGATTTCGAGAAAGAAAAAAAGAAGGGCGTCTATCTTTGCTTGCGTGGAGTAAACACGGTTAATCTAAAAAAATAAATGCTAAAGGTTTGTTTTTTTCCAAATCAATTTTCTGTTTCATTTCCAAGAACTTGGAAATATAATAGGCACAATCCTTGATCTCTATTCCAACGTATGTATACTCTACGGTACTAATATAAAAAGAATTTGACTAACAAATAACCACTCTTTCTTACTCACTATTCCTATGTTTGGATCTTCATTTTAGAAAAAGCTTGAGGGACCCATGACGACTGGATTGACAATAATTTGGTGAGATGGACCTTAACCAAGGTGAATGTAGGAAGTTTTGGAAGCTTGAAGGATAAGGGCTTTCTCCTACAAATATCTCTTCAAATTTCTGACTAAGTTGAGCTCTACCATTCGCAAGATAGCCCTGGGAAGGAATTATCCCAGAAACGTTAACTTCTTCCTTTGGTATTTGTCAATCATGAGTTTGAATACAAACAGCAGGATTCAAAGGAGATCCATTTCTCATCTTTCCTCTCATATTGTGTGTATCAGTATGGTGCAACAATTGACTTCTTCACTTCTTTGTGATTTTTTAAAATGTAAGACAAAGCTTTCGTTGAGAGAAAATGAAAAAAAATACAAAGGGCGTACCAAAAGACTGCTCACCAATAGAGGCCAAACAACTTACAACACAGAAGAATTTTCTTGTAATATCTGGCTTGAGAGGAACTTAAGAGCGTCTGAGTATAAATGCAGGTTTTCTGATTCAATGAATTTGGCACTAAAATGGCCTCTTTGTGGCCAAAACGTGACAAAATCTTTCGTAATTATTCTTCTTCAACAATTTATGCTAATTAGAGGGTATTCTCCTTGAACGTCCTTGAGGATTCTTTGACCCCTTTTTTTGGCATTTTGATGGTTAAATTTTTTCTGACTTAAAGAAGTCCATTTTCGGCATTTTTTTTACTATTCAACAGAGACAATAATCTATTAGTTTATTAATGGTTGGTTAAATTAATAAAAATACCTTAAACTTTGTACTTTGTCTCAAAAATACTTTTAAGCTTTCAAAAGTTTCAATAATAACCTTAAACTTTAAAAAAAAAAACCTGATCTATAGTTTTGGATGAAAACCGTGAGTACTTTGTTTCAAAAATACCCTTACACTTTAAAAAGTTTCATTAATACCCTTGAACTTTTTTTAAAAAATTTAAAAAATACCCTTACCGTTAGTTCTATGTTTAAAATATACTCATGAAATTTTAAAAGTAGCATCAACATCCTTTACCTTTATAATATTACTTTTGAAAGTTCATGAGTATTTTTAAAACGTGATACTAACGCTAAAGGTATTTTTAAATTTTTTAAAAAGCTCAAAAGTATTTTTGAAGTTTAAGGGTATTAATAAAACTTTTGAAAACTCAAAGGTATTTTTGAAACACTTTGAAAGTTAAGGAGTGTTTTTTAAACTATTTTGAAAGTTTAAGGGTATTTTTGAAACAAATATTAATGGTTTTCATCCAAAACTAATGGTAAGGGTATTTTTTTTTAACTTTTTTGAAAGTTTAAGGGCATTTTCAGACTTTTTTTTTTTTTTTTTTTAGTTTAAGGGTATTATCGAAACTTTTGAAAGTTTAGTGGTATTTTTTTTAGACAAAGTGCGAGGGTATTTTATTAATTTAGCCTTAATTGTTCTAGGAGATATGAGATTTATATAATTGTTATATGAAACCCGGTAATTACTGTTAACTAAGTCCATAAGGTAACAAACCTTCTTAGATTTAGGCTACTTATACATGTTTACAATTGGATCCTACTCAACTTTGAACTCTTGCCTACCTCCTTCCTTTGGTAGTTATAAATATTGCGAAAAACAGCCTTAGAGCCAATCCTTACCTTTTTCCAAGAGCCTGAAGAAAAATCTGCATATTCCCGATGAGAAGAGCAAACAGCAATAGACCAAGCCCAATAATACCCATAGTGAAAAGGACTTCATAGACATAATAGCTTGGAACTTGGTTTCCGGCCAGAGTACTGATTTGCTGCATAACACAATTGAAACCACAAATGTCAAGGGGTGGTACCTGTATTCCTTTTAAAGATTACATAAAAGAGAATCCAATTTAAAATATAGTCCCCCGTGTCATTAGCTGATAAATCTTAATCGCTAACTCATCTTCTGCATAGAGATTATAGATATGAAATATATAAAAAATAAATAATAAACCAAAAAAGATAGGAATTCATTAGGACTATGGATTTTTTTTTTTTTTTTTTTTTTAAGAGATATGAATATAGAAAGCAAAAGTATTAAATAATTTACATAAAGAAACAGCGTGGTAAATAAGAATCTAGTGTAAGTTTGTGTCTATTTATCTTTTTAGATTTCACTGTCAGCTTCTATTTATCTTTTTTATCAGTAAAGAAAAGATACAACTTCAAATAAAATCAATAATTTCAAAAGACAAAAAGTAAAACAAATTAGTGTCATTGAGAGTTATAGCATGTGCATTATCATGTTACATTCAACTAAATTATAAGATAAACAACAAATGGGTTGTTCATCCCCATTTTTCTAGTAAATTCAACTTGTTCCGATCATCTTATGGCATCTTCTGGTAAATAATAGAGTAAGAATTGTTAGAAATCACGACTCTCCATAATGGTATGATATTGTCCACTTTGAGCATAAGCTCTCGTGGCTTTGCTTTTGGTTTCCCCAAAATGCCTCATACCAATGGAGATAGTATTTCTTACATATAAACCCATAATCTTCCTCTTAAATTAGCCAATGTGGGACTATTCTCTCAATAATTCTCAACAAGAATGAGCATGAAGATACGGAATATATATCAAACCAGGTATGCATATATCAAACAAACCAGTAATGCAATTAAAATGTGGATAACCCTCCCCTATTCGATAAAATATTGGCACCATGATGTACAAATTCCGGATGCTGAACGACTTCAAAAGGTCGGATTTAGAGAGAATATGATCATTGCTGAATCAAACAAAATTCGAAGCATGAAAATCAATGTCAAAATTCCAAGGTCAAAAAATGGTGAGAAATACCTGGAATCCCCAAAACAATGAGTAAGTATATCTCGTGAGTAAATTGCTTTCTGTAGTAAGATTTACAGCCTGAAGGTAGATTCCATAGTCAAAACCTTCTTTAGCAAAACATGCCGTAGCATTCTCATTACTTTTCCACTCATCTCGCCGTAAATCCTGAATGTGATTTCCAGCTTCGTCCCCATGCCCACAATCTATATATTCTAAGCAGAACGTATTTCCAGTGCGATTGCAGGCATCCCGAAAACATCGATTCACCCCCTGGGATAACAACATAGAATGATTCAAGAAATAAAGGAATGATCATTACATGTTCAGGAATTTTTGAAGATTTTGATGCCATCTCCTCTTGTTTATGTTGTTCCTACTTGTTTCCAAGTATCCCAATAGAAGTGTCTTGTTATTAAATCATTTCAGATTTTCCACGTACAATCAAAACCCAAATAAAGCCCAAAAAAGAAAAGAGAACTGTAGTTGATGTAAAAAATGACAGCTTACATGTTTGAAATGAAACTACGATTTTGAGTAGGAATTTAAACAACAGCATGACCGTAGAGAGACTGGGGTACCTTTGCTATTGGAACCATGTAATGTAACTATCAGATACTCATAAATAATAGGGAAAAGAAAATCCATTTTACTCAAACTAGGCAAAGTGTATCAAATTGGGCTATAGACGTATAAGTATTGCAATCATCGACTTAAATTAGAACAAGTGTTGCAATGTTAACCTTCTAATAGACTTTTATTTGAAAACCCATCAAAAAAATTGTTGCATGTGTGTTCAATGAATTATGAATAGACATGTACAAAATTGATGGGCCTTCAAAGAAAGATGACACAAAAATTAATTTTTTGTTGAAATTTTTTAGTCTTGCGAGATTTTTCCTTAAGTTTGAATGTTAAGCTAACAGGCTTAATTTATGCTACACTTGATTGTCGTTGAAATTAGATAATTGAGAGACTTTATACATTGTTTTAGGTTCAAATAAGTCGGTGAATGTAGCAAAAGTGAACAAAAGCGCAATAATTGTCTAAGCGTAGAGTTCAAATTAATGAAATAATAAGTTAAGGATGAATATTAACATTGTCAAGTTTATAAGTAAAAGTTTATCTTTTCATTAAAGATTTATTTTTGGAACAAGAAACAACTTTTCATTGGTAATATGAAAAGGAATATTGAAAAAGAAAACGAACTCTTGAGGGAGTGAGAAGGAAAAAGAAAGAAAGAAAAAACGAAAAAAAAACTTAACCTGGAGCATTATAACCACGAAAAATATATAAAGAAAATCAGAAACAATGAGCGAACAAACAAAAGGATCTGGGGATAGTAGCACTAAGAAATCACAAGTCTCCAACCAAACACCCCAAAATAAAACTCCTTAAGGAAAAATCCATGACAAAATCCGGCAGAGCCAGCCAAAGGAGAGAAAGCAGCACATAGAAAACCATTTGGGAAGCTTCCAAAAATGAATGATAGATGCAATGTGACTGTGTTAGGATCCTAACAACACGAAATCCAAAATAGAACTATATTGCAATATCAAAAGTAGAGAGAGCTACATCCCTCTCCAAGTCTCAAATTGGACAATCTCCAAAATAATCCTCCTCTAAGATCCCTAATTTCCCCGTGACCCTGACTAATTACCACTATGCCTTTACTAATATTCTATTCATATTTCCAACATATCGCCTATAAGTACTCTCACAGAGTGTTTCAACTTAAAACTAGGGGAAGAAAATTGAAAATTTTGCTTCAAGAAATCACAATAAAAATTTGCCAACAAATGTATCCTAACAGTTCAATGACTGCAGGAACAACTGCGAGAAAAAGGGATACCGTTTGCTATTAAAAAAAATAGAAGATGTGAAATGAAGCATATCAAAAGAGATAGGAAGTCCACCTGAAGCCCAAAGAGATACCAGAGGGACCCAACAATATGACCAGCCAACATAAAGGTGAGAAGATTGATGACAAAATTTGCCCATGCTGTCTCAAAAACAAAGCCACTTGGAGACTGACCAGCAAGAAGAGGTAGAAACCTGTACAGTCTGGGAATATATTGAGCAATAACTGCAGTGCGTAACAGATTTTTTGCATAATTTGCTCCAGATGTCCCCAAAGACTTTGGCAGGACTAGAAAAACTATTATCTGAGAGAGAGAGAGAGAGAGAAATTTCACATTTTCTGGATACTGATACGTCCAGACATCTTGCATAGCATAATAATAACATTGAATCAGTTAGCTAATGGTTAGTGATGCTAAATTAGAAAGAAAGAACAAATCATTCACAATCATATGAAAAACATTCGGATATATATCAAGGACATCTCTGAAATTTAGAATTCAGAAAACCAGGATATTCTACAAGAACTTGAGATTTCAGGAAAATGTTGGTTATCGAACTGCCAATATTGGTGACCTCAAATTTTTCTACACAAAATGTGGATTAGTTGAGCATGTGTCTGCCCGTGTGAGCCAGGGAATGGGGCAGCGTACCTGAGGCAGCGGTAAAACAACAAGCACATCTATAAAAAAATTTCCTTTAAGGTAGTTCTTAGCAATTTTCTTCGGATGGTCAACTAATTCGCCTGCTCCAACAACTCTGGTTTCTGGTGCCACGTAAGCCAACCTAAACTGGAAGTAATTAAAGACGTCAAATTTTGTAGTTAGAGATTGATCTAGAAAACAAACGATTGTACGACATTGTCTACCGAGTCTGAATTTCTAGTTTATGCATCTAAATCAGATCTGATTGTTTCTTTATTCAGGGTTTCATCCTCTTTTATGTTCTTTTGTGTTACCTCCCTTATCATGGACCTATTCTACTTTTCAACGACTCTATGAAGTTTAACCTCTATAGGAGATTTGTTGTATAAGACTTCAGATATGGTTGACATGTTTCTTTTTATTAATGGAAATTGGAAATGGAAAATATATAATTACCATATTAAGAAAAAAAATCTTAGAGAAACATTTTTTTAACAGTTTTGACAACTCAATAAATTTAATAATATCCAAATGTAGTAGCTTCTTGTTGACTTGAGCATAATTTAAGTAGTCAGACATCAATGCCTCCATCATGGATCATAGGTTTAAATTCACTCATATGTAATGTTCTACTAAGAAAATGACACTGGCCCCTTCATTAATAATGTTACAAATTATATCCCACTTGAGGTCTCACAAAGATAAAATATGATTGCCATATATATATGATTTATTATACATTTGCATTAAAAGGATAAAAGAATCCAATATACGACAGTTAATTCATCTTCAATCTAAAAAATATAAAAGGAAAAAGATGTGATACAAATCCTATTTTGGTCTAAGAATTTTTGCACTTATTCTATTTTGAGCCATAAACATTCAAACATTCAAACTGCAGATAAAAAACCACCTTAGTCCTCATCATTAATTTTTAATAAATTAATTAACAAACATAACATGGTCTCATCGTCCGTTCACTTAGTCAATAAATGTGTACATGGATAAGTGTCTGAAACGCATGAGTAGGTTAGATATTGGCTTTCCCAACAGCTTTAGTTTCTTATTAAACACTAAATGAAACAATAACGATAAAAACTAAAATAGTTTTTTTAAGTAAAGTTTTAAGAAATAAAGCTAAACGTTTAAATTTGGAAAACTGCACTAGAACATCTGAAAATTTAGGGACAGTAATATAAAGAAAATGGAAATTCAAACAGAAAAGGTAGTATTTAAACTAAAATTTGCAAATATATCTTGTCCATGAATTATCTCTAGTTCTACTAGTATAATAACATTATAATAAGCAAGAAATATCACTAGCAATTCTGGAGAAAATATTCTTTCCCAATAAAAAACAACTTTTTATTGATAGATAAAAATTTGATAAATATATTACTTTATCACATGTAAACAATGAATAAAAAGGTTCATATCAACAGATAGCAAACACAAGATCGCATGTTTTATTTCCTTCTAGCTATGTAATCGATGAATATATTACCTTATCACATGTAAACATTGAATAAATTTTGTATTAATTAAAATTCAGATGGAAGAAAAATAAACAGCTACCTGGAGAAGCATGTGTAGGAAATAGACAAAATCGGTCATGCTTCGGAAAACCACCAATGTTGTGGTCATCGGCCAATTAATAAATATACACTTCTTAACCTGCACGAGTAACGTAAACAATTTGTTAAGAGTAAATGGTACATGCGATGGTAGAATCATTAGGTCATGGATTTTTTATTTTTTAAAAGTTCACAGATTCGATAAATTGCATTGAATAAAAAGAAAATCTATTACTGTATTTAAGAGACAAAATGTATCCCTCAGAAAAACTAAAAAAATAAGAAACAAAAAGTAAATATGTCAAAAAGAGAGTAGATAAATATTAGCTGTTTTTTTTTTTTTAAGGATAAAAGGAGGTGAGGGGATTTTAACTCCCTCATAGTCCAACCAAAAATACTTATAGATTTCAGTGATTGGAGAAAAATGAAGAAAAGGAAGAAAGCCATACAAAGTGGACAGCAAGCACGAAGAAAAATAACGGGTCCAAGAAGATCGCCAGCAAGCAAGAAATAACAAAAAACTTGTTCCATTGCTGAACAACTTTTGCATGAGGATTCATAACTCCAGGAATATACGGAAGCAAGAAGCACCAGACAGACCGAAACTTCACTGCCCAACCTTTTCCTTCTCCGTAGAGATCCTTGTGAAACTGAACAAACAGAACGAGCACGTTTAAGGATTGATCGATTCACTTCAAGTTTTAAAACATGTTGCTGAACCTTTCAACTTCAAAAAAAAAATCATAGAAGATGATTTATTTATCGAATAGCTCAATGTTAAATTACCACTGAATTCAAAAGTTTAAGCTGATGAGTTATAGTAAGTTAATATTTTATCATTACTTAAACACTTTATCATCCTTCCCGACTACCGTGTACATCAAATAACCACGCCAACTTGTGTGCAAGTCTGTAAGCATTCAGAAAAGCAACATGATTTGAACTGCCGTTATGTACATACCAAATTTAAATACTTGATGAGATAAATGTAAATAGCACAACTTAAACCTAAAAAGAACAATTACCAAGTACATTCATGTGGTTTGAAGTAATTACATTTATGGCCATTGTTTTAGCATTCAAGAAATTGATACCACACTTGGTTAGTTAGCATTCCAAAGTAAGAAGTCATTGAAGCCTCAAATTTCTACTTGAACGGAAAATAGGAAGGATAGGTAACCAAATATACGCTGCAAGCTTATTAGCATGGGACAAACTATACAAAACAGGGAGGGAGAACATGGAGGCAGATGTTTTATCTTGAATACCACTATAAGTTGACTATGTTCTCTATAAAAAATAGCCAAAGTGAATTTGCAAGAATTACTTGACAAATTGAGAAGAATAACTCCTCATCAAGAGTCAAGGTAGCCTTGGACTAGCTAGAAGGAACAGATACATAGAGAGACTGCTCACTTTCCAATGGAATCTCACACCATTACGTGTACATTATCACATTCTACCTATCACTTTCCTTTTTTGTTGCAAGAATTCCACCGCAGTCCTATTGTGGGTCACTTGAGAGAATCTTGGAAATGTATCATGATTTGGCTTGAGTTAGGCTGTGTTTGGCACATAAAAATATGTAAATAAAGGAGTTTGTTAGACAGCATACGTGTGCAAACAAAGGAAATAACTGACTACTTCCTCTCCTAGTTTATTCCATCCACTACCCATATCTGTCATATTTGGGAGGATATGATATATCCATAAGCTTCAGTCAGGATTTCGCTATATTTGAATGAGGTGATACTAACCTGGTAACAGTAACAAGCCAACCAAATATTGCCATTTCTAACCACTTGAACATCCATTCACTGCCAAGGGAGTAGCCACCAAAATAAGTAAATAAATTAATAAAAAACCTATATGTTTACCAAGGACCATGGCGACGGATGAAGACTGCATTTTCACTGACCTATACGACATCTACCTCCAGCAAAGCACATACCATTGTCCTTAAACTAATGAGCAATGCAAAATGGTATGGGTATCTCGGTATCTATCTATGTTGTTTCACTACGTACAAACTGAACTGGTGAAATAGGTGGAGTTGGGTGCAATACCTTTACCACACTGCTATTACCACCACTCCTTCCGTTGTACGTTTGCTCATCATTGTCAACGAAAAATAACTTGTGCCAAACCATATGAACTTGGAAGGCTCAATTATAAAAAGGTGACCAAGTGCTAACTTGTTGCCTTGGAGACTTAATATTAATTCAGAAGAGGCTGAATCCAACAAGTTATGTTGGAGTTCAAACAGTCAAGTATCTTCACGTCAGAAGTTTTTCTTGAGATTCTTGCTAAATGGACCTGGTATACTCAACTAGCAGTTGGCTAATATGACTCAGAAGTCCATAATGCGTCACAACATAAGGATTAATGCAATCAACAAAATTTAAAAATCCATCTTAGGTACTACATAAACCCCCAATGGACATTGTTCTCTTACAAGGAAGGTTTGAGAAGAATACTGTGCTTGTTTTTACTTCTCCTTGACCATGACCCTTACAGTGCAACTTTTCTTTACAACTGATGCACGAGATTAGGCTTGCATCAATAGTTTCTTTAATGTTCAAAAAAATCGAAATATTTTTTTAAATAAGAGACACAAAGATTTCAGTACCTAAAAGGACGGAACACAAGATGGAAGGAGATAAGCATCTCCTCCCAAACTATCAATTGACCTCCTTCCAGATTGATTACGGAGTAGGGAAAATAGCAAAGTCGTGTAATTTTGACCAAGAAGAGGCAGTATGCTTTACAACCTCTCAAAAAGTACAAAAATAACCTGATAGTTAAATAAATAAGTTAGCCTGCGTTTGATAAGATAAACGAATACACATGAAAAGACGTTATTTGGACCCCATGCAGAAATTTTACATTAAAGAAACTATGAGCACCGATGAAGACTCCCTTATATCCTGCAAGTATGAGTTAAACGAGATATTCATAAATAGGTAAGATACTAACAATTCGATCATGTAAGTCCTGAGGTTAATAAGAATAGCTGTGCGCGCATGATGTGTAAAAATAATCCATTGGTCTTTGAGGGAGAGAAAATACCTCAGGGTCAAATATGCCTCTCGTTCTTGAGCTTTTCTGTTGCGATGCTTTGGAATTATATGTTGGGCATGTTATACAAAAAGGATCATTGCACGCTCCCAGCTGGCCAGACTTTATTAAGTGTTCATTTCTGCCAGCATAGTGTTGAATGGCCCAATCAGACTCGTCATTCGTCTTGAAAGAAGGAAATTCGTCTGTCAATGGCTCTGCAGTTTTGCTTTCAGTCACACCTGGACTTGACTGTGAAGATTTTTCAGGTTTACAGCGGGTATATTTTGAACCACTCTCTAGGAATGGACTTTTTCTTTCAATTCGTAAGGGACCAGTATAACCAACAAGCTTTGCATCACTGACATATATCCCAGAAGAAGTTGGAATTGATAGCGATGAACTCCGGGCCAATGATGCATATGAAGGAAAATAAGAACCCAGTTGTTCATCTAACAATGGTGGACCAGTGTTTGATAGCATCGGTATATCGTCTTTTTCAAAGGAAGCCATTTCTAAGTATCTAGGCCTAGGATTAGAGAACTGAACAAATTAAAAACGAAATAATTGCTCAAAAGGAAAAGAGTGAGAAGTGCACAAGAAACATGCATTTTTTCCCATGATATGACAAACACAAATCATTAGTCTGAACTGAATAAAATCTCCATGATGCGGGACTTAAGTTGACTTCCTCTGCTTATAACTTAGTGATATCGGGGCGCAATAAAGCGCCATATAACCAGAAGCAACAACATCAATCAATTTGAAGCAACTAAACAGATATCGCGTAAGAAAAGAAAGGAAGCAATGTTCCATATGGAGTTCAAATTATAGATGATGAATAGAATGCCCATTTCCCTCTGGAGTGCCAATGATAAGGAAAAACATAATTCGGAAATAAGCACGTCTTGAACATCTGTAGATCAACATTAAATTCCCACAGCAGCATAAAAATACTAAACACTGTCTGATTCTCGTTTACTGAAAATAAATCTATGTACATAAAATTTTAATAAGCAAACGGTTATTACATGGACAAAAACAAATTACGAGATATTTGCGCACCTAGAATGCGACTAGGCAAAAGAAATACCAAAATCTAAAGATTTTACTATTTTAGACTAATTGTAATCCAATCACAAATATCAACAAATTTTTTCTCGTTTCTTTCTAGACAATTCATCAAAATAGAGATCGAAATGCACTATTCCAAAAAAAAAAAAAAACAATTCTCATTTGGAGACAGAATACACATTCCTCAGAAAAGACCAGCAAGCATCAAATAAAATACAATGAAAATTTGCTACCACTTGTTCGACATTTCATGTATTACTTCCTCCCCTTTATATATCATGGAAATTTACCATCACTGACTCGACATTTCACGTTTTACTTCATCTACTTCCTAAACTGTGAACTTTTATTATCACCAACTCAACAATTCTGACATTTAGCTAGATCTAATAACTGTAAGTAAGATTCTTTTTCTTTTTCTTTTTTTTTAATGTTGCTGGCTACTGAAGTATTTTAATTTTTCTTGCTCCTATTAATAGAGCTCCAAAGATGGAGAATGACTAATATTTTTTAGTTTTTGGATTGAGAAATCTATTTGGCCTTACTAATTGTTTTTTTTTTTTTTTTTTGTCTTTAATTGCTGAAGTTGAATGCAAATCAGCGTGCAGGACCTTCATAAAAAGTAAATCCAATGAACACTACTGGATATATCAGACAGGCGAAGAAGGAATTACCGAAAGCTGGAAATATCAGACAGAGAGCGCGCTGAAGGAATTCGTGTGTGTGCGTGTGGCGCGCGCCTATATCAGACAGGAAAGATCGAAAGAAAAAGAAGCAGATGAAAAAGTAGGAAAGCAAATGCAACTGCAAATATGTTATTTCTAGTTTCTTTCCTCATTTCAGTATGTTGTTTGCATATACTATAAGAAGCTGAATTGAGCAAGAGAAATAAGCAATTCAACCATTGCGGTGCTCAAAAAGCATCAGTAGGAATCCAAGAAGCCATCAAAAGTAAAATACAGAAAAACAGAAAAAGAAACTGTAGGAAAGAAAAGCTGGAGAGGAGAAGGCAAACCTGAGACTGAGAGAGATGCAGAAGCTTACTTAGAACTGGATTCTTAAGCGAAATCCATGGCAGCAGAGAGAAGAAGAAAGTGACAGTGTAAACAGATGAAGAAGCCGGCAACTGCATTGTGAGAGGAAGAGAATATTGTATAGTACAAGAGCTGACCGAGGCAAAGCAGCGACTGCGAAGACTTTGAACGTTCTGATGCTTAATCTATTATCCGTCCAAGGAGCCTTCCCATCAACGTTCCAACGTCTCGTCCACAGTCTCTCTGTAGTTAACGCGGGTTTGGCCTACTCGCTCGCCCATTGGTCGTTTGCATAAATACCATCACCGTTCTCTTCGCGGGATTAAAACTAAATAACTCCTAATAGCATTTTCTTTTTTCTTTTTTATTTTTTTAAATATTCTAAAAGTAATGTCTATTAAATAACCCCTTTCCTGCGCCCGCCCGCCTGCCTGCCTGCACTTGGAATTCTATTTTGTCCACTTCTTTTAATATATTTAACTTTATCCTTTTCCTCTCAAGAAAAGGACTAACTTATCATTTTAAAATGACTTTTGATTTGTTTTTTCAAAAGCATTAACTACGTGGTTAATTTTGAAATACTTAATTTTGAAATTTTTTTTTTTCTCTATCCAAACTTTATTAAAATTAAAAAAAAATTAAATAATTATAAAGAGCCTTGAAACGAAGAAAATTTGATGAAAGCTAAATAATACGAAAGAACCAAAAATAAGAAGGGTTTGAGTAGCATATAACTTTTGATCCAAAACGTTAAATCTAGCTATACCTGCTTGCTTATATGCACTACTTATTCTATCGTTTTTTTAGCTAACGTGCTATCTGTTTTTTCTTTTATTTTGTAGAAAAGTCAAAAAATGAGATGTACTAAATTATGAAATTCTAGATATTAATTATTATGTGCATCCAAACTAAAAGATTTAATATCTATACTCATGAAATAAACTAACTTGTGGTAAAAGGATAATGAAAGTTTTTTTTTTTTTTAGTTACAAATTTGGAAGATTCAAACTACCCATCTTTAATTTATGGTATATCTACGTAATTAAGTTTAAATTTGCTTCTTAATTGGAAGGTTAAATATATGTGTATTAATACCCCCATAACTAATATATTAATTTAATTAAATTTGAGTCTCCAAAGATAATATATTATATATGTTATTATACATATATAAAAAAAAGACTATTAATGGATCATTTACTTATAATTATGATAATTTAACTTATCTATGTCATTTAGTGTGTGTTAGGGGACATATTATTTGAGAGACACCACAATCCGGTTCAATATGTGGAAATAAACTAAAAAAATTATTTTAAATTATATTCAATAATTATTAGGCACGCATACTCAAAATTACTGTAATTTTAGATTAACTAACTGTCATACTATATTTTCAAAATGGCCCTTCGATTAACAAGAATTTGCGTGGGTGGACACTGGATTGGACACGTCCATCAATTTTGGTTGTAATTCAAGCGAGGATTAATTACGATAATTAAAAGTAGAGGACGAGGGGCAATTCTGCAAAATAAAAGTCGTTTTCACGTAGGGGCTTCTGGAGAAATTTGGTTGCATAAAAGGACATGAAGCTCCGGCCCATCACCAACACCATGGAGATCACGACGCCTGAAATGAGCAAGAAGAAGATGGAGGAGAACGACGCCGTTCCGGAGAGCATGGACTTCCTGACGGTGAAGCGCTACGTGCCGCCGTCCTGGGCCTCCCATCTCAACCACATTCCCACTCACTTCTCTTCTCTTGGCCATGTAAGTGAAGACCTTTCGAAGCTTCCTTTCATTTTAATTTCCACAACTTCATTTTAATTGTTTTTTAATTCTTTTAATCAGTTTACTACTCCCATTCACGAATGGAACCTTCCAAATCTGCCCAAAAATACCCACGTCTGGATCAAGGTCATTTTTTCATTAATTCTATAGCTGCTACTCAACTTAATATTAAGAATTGTTTTACTTGAAAGCAATTTGCTGCAGCGGGAGGATCTTTGTGGAATGCAACTGAGTGGGAATAAAGCTAGAAAATTAGAGTTCTTGATAGCGGATGCTGTGCAGCAAGGCGCCGACTGTATCATCACCGCAGGATACGTTCAAAGCAACCACTGTCGTGCTACTGCTGTCGCCGCTAAATACTTCAATCTCGACTCTTATCTTATTCTATTTACTTCCAAGGTTATTTTTATTTTTTAAAGATATTTAGTCATCAATTATAGTTTACATATATATTATATTTGATATTTTATTATAAGTAAATATTGAGATATTTGTTTTCTACCATTGTTATCATATTTGCCATTTTATTATAGACAAATATCTCGTATTCATTTATTGCTCTTTCCATATTATTTGTAATTTATTTGATTCTCTAAATGATTATAAATAGAAACCTTCTTGCCATTAAGTGTGGTAGTTTTAACAAATATTCTCACTTAGTGTCCATGAATGATGTAGGCCCTTGTAAACGAAGATCCTGGATTGAAAGGAAATCTTCTTGTGGAGCGGTTAGTTGGAGCTCATGTTGAGCTTGCCCCAATAGAAGATCTTAAAAAATTTGGTTCTGTTGTGGTTTGTTGCCTTTCCCATGTTTGTGTGAGATTGATTTGATGAACACAACAGAACAATGATTAATAGCTTGTGTTTTGTTGTGTGTTTAAACCATAGCCATTCACAGATTGCCTGAAGTCAACATTACTTGCCAAAGGAAGAAGACCATATGTTATTCCTGCTGGAGGAACAAATTCCCTTGGAAATTGGTGAGCTTTAGTTCTTCAATCTTATATATAACTAACTCTGTCTGTCTCCATTACTTATATAGACATTGGTTATGTTTAGGGGCTATATTGAAGCAACTAGGGAGATTGAAGAACAACTGGATGGGAAGATCAAGTTTGACGATATTGTAGTAGCTTGTGGCAGGTTTTGCTTTCTTGTCGTGCTAAAAATATCAATGAAAATGGATGCTTTAGTAGTAGAATATAATAAAAAGTGGCTGCCGGTGTTTCTTGTTTTCAGTGGAGGCACGCTTGTTGGTTTGTCATTGGGGTCATGGTTAAGTACCCTTAAGGCAAAAGTAAGACCCTTCTTCACTATGTCATTGTTCTTTATATGTTAAGTTTCTCTCATTGTGAGTTTCACTTCGGTTGGAGAGGGGAACAAAACATTATTTATAAAAGTGTGGAAACTTCTCTCTAGCAAACGCGTTTTAAAACTGTGAGGCTAACGGTGATACGTAACGGACTAAAGCGGACAATATCTACTAGCGGTATGCTTGGACCGTATACAAATGGTATTAAAGCCAGACACCAGACGGTGCCACCGAGGACGCTGGGCCCTCAAGGGGGTGGATTGTGAGATCCCACATCGAAAGGAGAGGGGAACGAAACATTCTTTATAAAGATGTGGAAACTTCTTCCTAGCAGACGCGTTTTAAAACCGTGAGGCTGACGGCGATATGTAACAGGCCAAAACGGACAATATCTACTAATGGTGGGTTTGGGCTGTATACAAATGGTATCAGAGCCTGCCAGTGCCAGCGAGGACGCTGGACCCCCAAGGGGGGTGGATTGTGAGATCCAATATCGGTTGGACAGGAGAACGAAACATTTCTTTTAAAGGTGTGGAAACCTCTCCTTAGCAGACATGTTTTAAAACAGTGAAACTGATAGCTACACGTAACGAGCCAAAACGGACAACATCGGTTAGTGATGGACTTGAGCAATTGGTGTTTTAATTTTGCAGGTTCATGGATTCTCTATATTCGACAATGCTCATAATTATTTTCACGACCTTGTTCAATGCTCGCTTGACAGCTATGGTGTTAGTATTGACTTGCATGATATTGTTGAAGTTCATCATGTAAGTTGGTTGTTGGACTTTGGTTATGATTAATGAAGACAAAATTGAATTGGTTTATATGGCTTTTATTTTGCGGCCTGAAATGTTTATGATTCTAATGATATTCAATAACTCATGCATGAATCACGTGGTTCTTTCCACGTAATGTGAACAGGCGAAGGGTTTGGGGTATGCGATGAACACGTGTGAGGAGCTTCATTTTATCAGAGAAGTTGCTCAATCTACTGGCATTGTTCTTGATCCAGTTTATAGGTACATGCTTATATGTTACAATACTTAGCCAAATTCTACAACTTTATTTTATGCGTTGTGTTCTTTTTCACTTTCAGCGGGAAAGCTGCTTATGGAATGATGAAAGAAATGAGTGAAAATCCAAGGAAGTGGGAAGGGAGGAAGGTTTTGTTCATTCACACAGGAGGACTGTTGGGGATGTATGGCAAAGTTGATGAGTTTGAGTCCATACTGTCGGGAAAATGGCGTCGTTTGGACGATGATCAAATTGTGCCTCCAATTAATGACGTTGGTAAGATGTTCTAAAACAGCCGTAGCGCTGTTGGTGCCGTCATATCGTAATGAAAATTTGTATTACTATTAAGATATAATGATCGTACTTTCGATCCTACTTCTGTTTCTCATCCTTAATAATTACCCGTTGAAATACTTGATTATAAAATAAAAGAGGTGCCATCGTTTACTATAATATTTTGCTCTTCTTTTATTGTTTTGTCGTACTTAGACTAGATTCGTTCACCCTTAACCAATCTTCATTTAATGCTCAACGCTATCTATACGTGCATTTACTTTCATTCACAATTCTAGCTAATTTATTTGTACTCTAGGTCAAGTTTTAAGGTTCGACCTTCTCACTACTTTAGGCTATTTTTTTTTTAAATGCAACGTTGCTTCTTATTTCATCACCTTGATTTTCAATGACATAACTCCACGCTTCTACATCGAATCAGGACTTCATTGAAATGAATTTGAACCATTTACTAGGTCGTAGCATGCTTATAACATTTTACCAACGTGATTCAAGCACTTTATCAAGACAACTTGGAAAGTATTGTTTCAATCTAGAAATATCGAGCCCCACTAATGCTTTAAGATGATGCCACCATAAGCACCAGGATATCACTTCCTAGATAGCTCTCTTTGATAGGCTTATCAAAAATTGATCTATGAATTAACTTCATATTCAAGGCCTCTTAGAACATCCATCCATTCATACACTATTAGAGCACAAACCCTTTATGTATCGATGTTGAGTCGATTTTGCACACGTTGCCAATGCCTAACACTATAACATCACTTCCAACTCATAGGAAGGGACACCATGTCAACGCCTCCAAGCCACATGAGACTGTTCTTTAAATTCTGTTCTTTAAAAGGCAAACACTCAAGACACTCGTCCATACCACGATACAAGTATGTATCATGGAATGACTTAGTGAGGCGGGAGGCCTAAGGATGATAATGTTAAAATATTATTATTAGTCAAATAGGGTCAAACCCAATAATTTTTCATCCATGCAGTAGTATTTGATTAGACACTCATGCACATAAAAAATGGTAAGAAGTCACACGCCAACGTAGAATGTTCGTGTAGTCTCAATCATAACGTGCGTTAAGGGTCACAACTTACTGTTCTTACTACAATCGCGACACATGTAGAGGCGAGAGGGCTTTTTCAAAGTTATAGCCAACGAAACACCTTTCAAATCGTCTGACCAGGTTCATGAACGGGCAAAGTAGCGTCTCCTTCACTGTTGGAAGGGGTACTTGGGTTGAAACTGGAAGACAGTCTCCAACCACTAAAGAGCGCCCTGGACATCAACTCCTGTTGTATTCATCATGTAAGTTTGCCTTAAATGTCATTCTCAAACATTTAATAATATTGGTTTTAACCCGTCAAGTAAGTATGACTCGACTTTATAGCTATAATTGATGTGCTGCTTCACGTAAAAATTTCCTATTTTACATCCCATTTATTGAACAACTTTACTAGACGTGTAATCTTCCAAATTTCCTTATTTTTCACCCTTTTCCACTTTTGGGTGTATTTTGAGAAAATTTACTTCTGATAAAAAAAAGTAAAAAAAAGTGTGGTAAATTTTAAATTTAAATGTCAAAAAATAAGATAATATAGAAAATTTAAGAACTGGTTAGAGATATTTAAAATAATAAAGTTAAAAGATTGAAAAAATTATTTGTTAAAAATTAATTTATAATAAAATTTACCAAACAATAAAGCACCTATAATTATATTATACATAAATGTAATAAATGTGACGAGAATATTTTGTTAGGAAAAAAAAATACCTTAACAACTTTATCCTATTTTATTCTCTCTCTAGTGTTTATATAATGATAATGCGTATTGAATCATTTGTCCTCCTTTTCTCTTACTCCACACATTTTTTAAGCAAGGATAAATTATAAATTATAAAATTATATTTAATAGAATCCTACAATATTTAATGATTTTTAAAATTTTTAGTATTGTATTTAATAAAGTATTAAACCTTAAAATTTTAATTTATAAATATCGTATCTAATAAGTCCTCCTAATTAGTTATAATTATAAAATATAGAAGCCTTATATTATTCTCATTGCTTTTAAATTACTGTATTTTCTATAATAATATTTGACATTTATTAATTTAAAAGGTATAACAGTTCGCTCGAGTCCGAACAAGACAAAACGTGCGGCGATATCTGTGGGCCGTGGGCTTTGTTAGTTCCTTCGTCATCAACCAATGGCATGCTCGAGTCCGAACAATTAATCGTTGAGCAATGGCATGCTCCAACTGTCTCTACTCACCGCGCCATCAACCAACTCGGCGTCATTGTCATCGTTGACGTCGACCCTCTTCTCAACTCCGGTTATTTATTCAGGAGGGTTCCGCAACCGCAACCAGCGCTTCTCCTTTTCTCCGCCATCAAGTCCGAGTTTAGATTGCATTGGTTGCAGTATCTCACAGTCTACGGCGATGGAGATGAAGCCTGAAAGCAAGAAAAACGACGAGGTCCTCAGCAACCGCAGCTTCCTCTCTGTCAGACCTTATGTCGCTCCGTCCTGGGCCTCACACCTAAATCCAATCCCCACTCACTTCTCTTCTTTTGCACATGTAAGTTCCCTATTCCCAATTTCATTTCCGGCTTGTCTTGCAATCATCATTGCTTCCTTAAGAACGTTGTTGTAGTTAGTTACTGTTTACAATTTTGGAATCAGGTTCCTACTCCCATTCACAAGTGGAACCTTCCTAATCTGCCCAACAACACCGAGGTCTGGCTCAAGGTAATTCATTCTGACTTAACCTTTTCTCTTATAGAAATTCGTTTGATTGTTTTCCCGCCAATGTGGAAATGGACGTTTTATGCTAAGAGTAACTATGATTTTTTCTCCATTTTATACTTCCGGAGTCCTGAGAACATAATTTTACTGCTTACTTTTACCGCTGATTTCTAGAACTCTCATCAAACATAATATGCATGCATTATGTCTTGAAACATTTATTTTTATGTTCGTAGTGGTTACTTTTATGTTTTTCTTATTTACTTGTTACACTAGTGGAAATATTGCTGACAAAATGAATGCAGCGTGATGATCTTTCAGGAATGCAAATGAGTGGCAATAAAGCCAGAAAATTAGAGTTCTTGATAGCAGATGCTTTGCAACAGGGTGCGGACTGTATTATAACCATAGGAGGCATCCAAAGCAATCACTGCCGCGCTACTGCTGTGGCTGCAAAGTATTTCAATCTTGACACTTATCTTATTCTTGGCACTTCCAAGGTTATCATTATTTTCCCTCTGTTTTCAACTTATTTTTGGTTCTAAACATGTTTTACATTTTGTTAAAATTACCTCTCACAATTTTGTTTATTGTTATGATTTGATATCCTATGTTACGTCCATGATGCAGGCCCTTGTGAATCAAGACCCTGGATTGACTGGAAATCTCCTTGTTGAGCGGTTAGTGGGAGCTCATGTTGAACTTATCTCAGAGGAAGAGTATGCAAAAATTGGAAGCGTGGTTTGTTGATTTCTTCTCTGTTACCATGTTCTTCTTTGGATTTTTGTTAGTGAGAGAACATGCTGATGGTTTTTTGTTCTTGGTTTCAACTTCAGGCACTAACAGATTATCTAAAGTCAAAATTAGTCGCTGAAGGAAGAAAGCCATATGTTATTCCTATTGGAGGATCGAATTCCCCTGGAACTTGGTATGATTTGGCTGTGTTTGTTTCCTCCTATATCCATTATTGTGAGATCCCACGTCGGTTGGAGAGGAGAACGAAACATTCTTTATAAGGGTGTGGAAACCTCTCCCTAGCAGATGCGTTTTACAAACCTTGAGAAAAAGTCCAAAGAGAACAATATCTACTAGCGAGTCATGATGACTTGGGTTGTTACAATTATGTTAGGTGTGGTTGGATTTGATGGCTGACTGTTCTCTGGAAAAGAATAAAACAATCATGCTGAAGAAGCATAAATAGTTTTCTTGGTTTCATTCCTTACGAAGATAGCGAGACATAATCATTTGAATACTGATGTATTGCATAAAAATCATTCATTACATTAATAAGTAATAAATGTGTTTTGGTTATCCTCAGGGGTTATATTGAAGCAATTAGGGAGATTGAATGGCAACTGGATACTGGAATCGACAAGATCAAGTTTGATGATATTGTAGTAGCTTGTGGCAGGTTCTTTATTGCTGCCTTTTCCTTGTTTACTTTCTTATTAGTAACTTGGTTGTAGTACTTTTATACTTAAATATTTGATGTCTTACGTTTGATTCTTTTCAGTGGTGGCACAGTCGCTGGTCTAGCATTAGGATCATGGTTGAGCACATTGAAGGCAAAAGTACTATTTTTTCTTTTCTTTTTCCTTTCTAAAATCATCTTGTTGCTATTTACATCTTAGTTCCTCACATTTTAAGTTTGTTGATACCTGCAGATTCGTGCATTCTCCGTTTGTTATGATCCTGATTTCTTCCACAAGTTTGTTCAAGGTTTACTCGATGAGATTCATGCCGGTGTTGACTCACACGATATAGTTGAAATCCAAGATGTAAGATATAAAATGCACATCTGTCTTCGTTCTCATCTTTCATCTCCACAAGATAAACTTGAGATGAACTTTCCTTTCTTCTTGTTCTCTGTTTAGGCAAAGGGTCTTGGCTATGCAATTAACACGCCTGATGAGCTTAATTTTGTAAAAGAAGTTGCTGAATCCACGGGCGTTGTTCTTGATCCAGTATACAGGTATGCATCCTACGACATATACATACATAAAGTAAATATGAGATCCCACGTCGATTAGAGAGGGGAACGAAACATTTTTTATAAGGACGTGGAAACCTCTCCTTTTTTAGATCCCACATTATTTTTTTGTTTTTTCCTTATGACTGTCTTATTTTCAGCGGGAAAGCAGCTTATGGTATGATGAAAGACATGTCTGAGAATCCAAAGAAGTGGGAAGGGAGGAAGATTCTGTTCATTCATACTGGAGGAATGTTGGGACTGTACGCCAAAGCTGATCAGATGGGCTCAATGTTGGGGAAGTGGAATCGTTTGGACGTTAATGAGTGTGTGCCTCGAATCAATGGAATTGGGCAAATGTTCTAAAACATCGGAATAAAATTTCTTAATAGATGTTTGAATTATCAGGGATTGGAACATATTATTATTAATCATTTTATGAACGTTTACTATTGAAAATCCAATAATATATGACTTTTCTTTATTTTGTATATGCTAGAAGTATCCATGAGTACTAATTCGAATCATTCGATAGTACTTTTGTATTTTATGAAATTATTTATGACATTCTTTTATTTTTTGTTTACAGGACAAAAGGTAACGTATTGGATTACAGAAACTCTAAAAGAAAATTTTGGGGATTAATTTTGCTTCTCTCAATCTTTCTCCAGGGCGATCCATGGTGTTGGTCAATCCAAAGCTTCAACGAATGATTAGAGTTGAACTTGAATGGCTGCGATGGTGATGTACAGATTAAGGAATGAAGGTTAAGTAAAGAATATTTGTTTGTAATTCTAAAGCTTATGAAGAAACCATTTCCAGAAGAAACCACATAACTTCTTGTGTGACACTTGCAAAAGAATATTTCTTCTCCATCTCTGCAGATTTCTTGTATATAAAAACAGAGGGGTCACCATATGAACTGCATTCATTCAAATCAGCCGCAAAGTAACCCAACAATGGAGAAAGGTGAAGCTTCAAATGTGTCGTACGAGGAATTCGAGCCTTTCTGCAAATGGAAAAAACTCGACGACTCCGACGTTCATGTTCTTGAGGTTCATCTCCCAGGTATTCATCAACTTACGGTCTCTTTCTGTATTCTCATTATATTCTTAGTGATTTTGAAATTCAAAACTGCGCTTGTGAAACAGAGTTCAAGAAAGAAGAATTGAGGGTTCGGATAAAGAACAACTCTATCCTTGCAATTTCCGGCGAGCACCTAACGGCCAATGATGGGAAGAAGATGCAATTCAACAGAGAAATCAAACTCCCAAAGGATATATACCCAGACCAAATCCGTGCCAAATTCGGTGGCTCTGTTCTTTCTATCACGATGCCTAAGAAACCCAGCTCGGCGGAAATCGGCAAACCAAAGGCGGACGCCGCCTCGGAGGGTAATGACACAGCACCCAATGATGATGGTAAGCCAAAGAACTTGATATCCAGGTTAACAAGTCCATTATCGAGGTTGAAATTTAGCAAGAAAAAGGCGACGGCTTTGGCGGCGGCAGTGGTGATTCTGGCCTTCGGAGCTTACTACTTGATTAAAAACAGGGATTAAATGACATTCTTTGTTCGAACTGCATACATAGAATCAAATTGGATTCATTAATAATAAATGATTCATATTCATTAACAAAGAGCCACTGATTAATCTACCTTGAGAAGCTGAGAGTTCAATGGTGGGGGCTTCCCAGATTATCCCCTTGGATTTCATTGATAGTTGTTGTGTTCGTGTCTATAATACTTGCATTATACATTGATTGAAGCCTTTGGATATGTCATTTTAGGTGTGCGTCGGTATCTCCAATTTTAATTTGTTCCCAATTCTAGACTTTTAGTGACACGTTACTCTGTATCAATGCATGTCTTAATTAAGTAGTCCCACAATCTCTGTCTCTTCTGCCAATGACCAATCTCAATCAAGATCAAGGAAGAATATCTACTTTTCTTGAATCACAATCACCTGAATCAAATCAAATAATGATGCAGTTTTATATTTGAATACTAGAAGTTGGAATCTCTCATTTCACCTAACGAAATTAAATAATTAGATAATACAATTTATGAGGTCAAAATATACACTAAATTTACAGATAATTATTGTACTTCGTTCAACGAATATCATTCTTTTCTTTTGTATGAATGTCGACCATTTGTCTTATTGTACAAAATGGATAAACATCCATTAGCGAATGAGTTTATGATTATATCCCTTCTATCTATCTATTACTTAATAAAATTTAACAAAATTTAATGCAGAAAGAATTAAAAATAACCTTAGATTAAGAATAAAAAAAATATATTAATTTGAGGTTATTGTATTTGTATTAGGTGACCCAAATCATTTGTTTTTGAGGTGTAGGGTGGTAATGGTGGCATAATTTTGTGATATATGCCACACACCCACCAACCTCACCCATGTGCTCATGCAATAGCTTCTAAGATATATATATATATATATATATTGACATTTATAATTTTAACTAAACAAATCACTTTTCTCTCTTCTCTCCTTAAATAATATGTTTTTTAAATTAATTTAGACCCACAAATGGTATAAGAGCCCGACACCGAGCGGTGTATCAGTGAGAACGCTGGACCCCAAAAGGGATGGATTGTGAAATCTCACATTCCTTATAAGAGCATGAAAACTTATGTCTGATAAATACGTTTTAAAATCGTGAAACTAACAACGGTACGTAACATGTCAAAACAGATAATATGAAGTTAAGTCGAAGATAGAGTAATTTAAATAATTTATTTTTGAAAAGGGTGTATAGTATTTAATAAGTGGAAAGGGTTTGAGAGTGGGGTAAGTTGAAAAGATGGTGTAAAGAAAGGATAAGAAAATTGAAAATGGAAAGGAAGATAACTTGGGAGCAAAGGCAAAAGGGTGTGCCGCACTGCCGCTGCCGCTGCCGCCCAGGCATTATGAACTCCCCCACCTGGGCCCTCCCCATTTTCGTCTTCCATTTCATCCCCTTTTCTTTAATCTGATGGGCGTTGTATAGGCGGAAAATAAAAAAGTAATGTTTTTGTGGAGTGTGACATATGATGAATGAAAGAAAGGGCGGGAGTTTCGGAAGAATAATTGATCGAAAATTAGACACAAAAGTGGAGGTTTCTAAGCCCATTGCTTAAGCCTTTGCTTCCTTTTATTTTTGCAAAACATTATTACCTTTCTTTATTTCTCTTCCTATTTGGGTTTGCATACAGACAACCAGTTTTGTCAGGGCGCCGTCCGGTGGATCCCTCCACTTTTATCACTTCTTTCTTAATTCACTCCTTATAATTCTATATCTCAATTCACTCCTAACCTAATCTAACCTAGCGTTAATGGATGCATTTTCCTTTTTCTTTTTCTTTAGCTCACGAACCAAACTCTTACATATAAGTAACCGACAATATCTTTATTCATACACGACTTTTCAGTAACTTGAAACGTAAGTCATGAGAGCTGATATCGAAAGCGAACATGCGAGATTTCATATCCGTTGGAGAAAGTAACGAATCATTACTTTTTTTCATAAGAAATGATTCTAAAGTCGTGAGACTAACCGCTAACCGGCCGAAGCGGACAATATTATTAGTAAAACTATCATTTTTACTCTCAAACGGTTTAAATCGTATCCAATCGAATCTTAAACTAGATTAAAAATCGAAGTAAGTCGGTTGATTGTGGTTTGTTGCATATAATTGAATGAAATTAATAATTTGGATAGGCATGGGTTATGGAAAAGAAAAAGGAAGGAAAGCTCCTCCTCATATGCCATGGAAAATGACAAATTAAATCCAACAAAAAAATGAGGTACATCTAATTAATTTGTGTGTTGTAGGGTTTTAGGGGCGCCCCACTTATACACAAATATATATCATAATCATTTCTTCTCACATTAATTCATCCCGGGAATCTTTCTTGCCTTTCAAATGTCACCTAATTTCTCATTTTTTTAAACTCAAATCATTGATGGAACATTCTAAGACTCCCTTCCTAACCTTTTTCTTATTATTGTTATTATTATTATTATCATTATTACGGTAGGGTTTAACTTTTTCAACAACATTCAACTGGCTGGCACAAGGAACCCAACCCTTGATTCGCCTTACAACTTTACTTTCATTATTCTTTTTTACCGGATAAAACTCGACTTTTGACGCACATACAAGCCTTACAACCGGTAACAAAATCCAGTTTCGAACAAATAAATCTTCACCACTGTTAGCTATGTCTCGCTCTAGAATGAATGATAAATCACTATTTGAACATGTTTTTGCGGGTGTCTTTTCATTTATTTTTTAATCACATAATTGTTAGTTTTTGAATAATGGTTAGAGAGACGAGTCGTAACAAAAACACTGCATACAAGACCTTATATATATATATATATGATATGGGTGGGTGGGCCATGATTTAAAATAATATAAGGTTTGATAAATGATGAAAGTGGGTGTGGGTTTAAAATCCAATCATATTACACACCAAGAGAATTGAATGAAAATAAGTAAGCAAGCTAGTTTGGGAATGGTGGAGTAATACGAACTATGAAGGATATTATTATTGCAGCCAAATTGAAGTGACAAATGGGCTCCAAGCTGTCAAAGCATATGGCACCTCCACCTTCCCTGGCTGCTTCCTCACCTCACACACCTAACTCCCCCTCCACACCCCATCTCTTTGTTTTTTTAATCCTAAAATATTTAAGGCATAGAGATTAAATATATATTATCTTGGAGACTAGGATTGGGAGTCCATCATTTATCCAAAAAAAAAAAATGAAAAAAAGGAAAAAGAAAAGGGAAGGGCGTGGGGTATAGGAAGTCCTTGTCAGCATAACATGAACAGTATGAGCTGGGACATCCGACGGTGCGTAATGCATCATGAAATGGCTAAAGTTTGGTCGGAAGATGAGCAGTCCGCTAAATAAAAAGGCCCCGCTGGCGCTGGCAGCTACTCATTCTCTCTCTCACTCACTGATGGAGGAGCCCATATTCCATGGGAGCTTGGCTTGATGTCTGTAAAGCTCTCTCAACAACACTTCCCTCTCTTTTCCATATCTAAAGTTTGCTTTTGATTTTTCCCTTTAGATCTGTTTCGATCCCACACCCCCATCTTCTTCTTCTTCTTCTTCTTCCAGTTTCTGGTTCCTCTCTATTATTCCAAGGAATCTTCACTCTTTTGTTTTTTCATTTCTGGGTCTTCTTTTCCATGTTAAAAATGGCGGTTTTCAATGCTGTTTTCTAACTCTGTTTAGAACTCAACCCTGTTTATCTTCTTCTTTTCAATTCGTAATTCTCGAATCGTCGGAATTCATGGCTGTTCCGTCGCCAAAACCTGTAAGTATGACATTAGAGACGGCAATCTCGGTTACTAAATCGATATTGGTGTCGGTTGGGATTATATCCACTCTAATTTTGTTCAAAGTGGCTATAATCCCAAAATTAGCGAGTCTTGTGATCACAACTCTTCCTCGTTTATGGGTGTCCTTTAGATTATGGCTATCTCCTCCCTACATCTTCATCGTTTTCAACTTCATTATATTTGCCGTCGCCGCCTCCTCCATCTTCCGTCGCCAAAAGGACGCATCCGAAAATAATTACATTTCTCATGAAAATACTCATGTTGCTGCATCCACTCCCTATAAATTGACGCATGAAGACCGGAACTTTTCGATCACTGGTTCCATAGAAATCTGGGGTAGGATCCCGAGCGAGGATGAACAGGGGAAAGACGTAGAAGAAGAAGAAGAAGAAGAAGAAGAAGAAGAAGAGAAACCGGTGAAATGGGATTTCCCGGCTCTATTCACTGAAAAATTCAGTGACCCATCATCGGAAAAGTTCTGTGCATATCCCGGCGAGAAGGTGGAGGAGGAAGAAGATGCCGGTGGTGGCGGCGGTGGCAGTGACTCGATGGACGCCACGTGGAAGGCAATCATGGAAAGGGAAGGGAAACAGACGCCGCAGCTGAAGAAGAGCCAGACATGGGACTCCCCTCCACCGTCACGCTTAATTAGAGCAGCCGTTGACTCCGCCGCGGTTGACGAAGATCCGGTGGCGTGGGCTCGGAATGAGGTTAGGAAGTCGGAGAGGTTCCACCAAACGCTGTCGTTCCGGAGAAAGGTATCGTTGACTTCGGAAGAACTGAAGAGCCGGGCAGAGGCCTTCATAGAAATGGTAAACCAGAACATTCGCTTACAGAGGCAAGAATCAGAGCAGCGTTTCTTGCAGGCAATGCAACGTAGCTTTTAGTGGTACAGAAACTTAGCCGTTAATGTTAATAATGCTTAAACAACCAAGTATATTTCGGAGGTGCATTTTGTTTGAAGCTTCTCTTTAATTATCCATTTCCATGTCCTGTGCTGTCCTGTGCTGTGCTGTCCTGTCCTGTGTGTGATGTTATATCATCTCATGTGTATACATAATTTCGTTGCCATTTCCATTGAACTGCAAATGAATACCATTAGTTGTTGGATGGAGGAGGGAAGGAATTCGTTTAGGTTTGTAAAGAACTGAAAATGGTATGTTTTGTTCTACAATTAGGCATGTTTCTCAAAACTACATACAATTACAACCCAATTTTGTTCCATTGCCATTTCAGCTGCAACTGAAAAATGCACGTCAGCTTCAAACCAAAGCACATTTGATCTCATTATTAACATTCACAAAATTTAGAAGAACCTACTCAGAGAAACCAAGAATCTCTTATTTTTGTGTAAGCAATGTTAATAACCAAAGCAAAAGGGGGATTCGCCGTGAATTGCATCACCTACCGGCGAACAGAGCAAGAGTTTCCGAGGAGTACAAACCCTGCGTGGAACTACGCATTCGGAGTGTCAGTGGGTAAACAAAAATTTGAAATGGGTCTAACATGGTGGAGAAGGAGGAGCAGTGCCTATGGAATCAAGGAATGAAAGCAAGGACGGGTTGCTAGCATAATGAAGAGCAACACCAGACACCAGTTCATTGGCCCGCTTGCCATCATCATCTCGCCCACCCCGGAACAAATGCAGGGTGATGGCGCCTCCGGACGGTCGGGCAATGGTGGGAGTTCTATTGGTGGAGGAGAACGAGGAGGAGGGTGGTGTGGAAACGGTGGAGAAGAATGAGGGGGGTGGCGTGGACTTAGGCGCTCCGATTGGTTAGCACCAATAGGCGTTGAATTGTTGGCGTCGCTCAAGCGTTGGAGGACTTGGACTTGGAGCTTAAGACCCATGAGGCAGTATTGAAGCCGGCCGCATATGAAATACCGACTGCCTGGTTGGTCCAGGCGGATCACCGTCTTCCCATCACTGTGAGTGCTGATTGGGTTCACGGTGCGGCAACTGGAAAAGTCTGTTCGGTTCACTTCCAGCACGTCGTGAACTGGCAAATAGTTAAACACTGACCCACACCAATCAAACAAAGAGAATAGGTTACACATCAAACTCTAAAACTTTGTCCACTAACTTCTGGCTTTAACTATTTCAAAATCATGAGCTATGGATTCGGTCCAACTCCACTACTAATAAAGACTGGTAATATCAGCACAATTAAGACTACATTCCTAGCTTTCATTTTTTGTTCCAATTAATATAAGATTGATTCAAGAAATAGAGTCATGCAGTTGCGGTAATAGTAAGAAACAATGGAATAAATTGGATTACAATCACTATTAAAGAACAACTGTGTTTGCATTAACAAATGAGCGACAGAATCAAAGGAATTCAAGTGATCAGTTATAAATTATAGTACAAGAATGGGATTTGAGGAAAACATCCCCTTGTATCAACTCAATCAATAGTTGGAACTTGCATATAGTTCAAGAAGAAAAGGCATGCAAATAAAGATTCTATTAACCAACAACCATGACCTAGAAAGTTAAGCGTTCTTTGTAGAAACTAAACATTTCACGATGGGCCGATCGAACAGAACTTAGCAATGATCAAATTATACGATTTCATTGATGAGGTATTCAAAGGGAAGGGGAAAAACAGAGGAGAAATGAACGAACCGAGATAGTCATCGACTTGGAACGTGGTGGCCGCAGACCAAGTCAGGATGTTGGAATTGAGATCCCAACCGGAAGCTCCACCAACGGAATGGTTGGTTGCTGTGACGCAGCGAAAGAAAATCGCCGTAATTACCATGACGATTATCACCCTCACTCCCCAGCCCAGTCTCAGTGGCTCCATTTTGGTCCTAATCTCTACATACACAGAAGATCAACAAAGACTGTTACAAAAGAAGAGATTGAACTAAAGAAAACAGCAAGATTTATAAAAATAAAATAAATCATGAGGAATCGCCATGGCTATGCAAGAATCGAGTAGAGCAATGGGGCGATAAATCTAAACCATACCATGCATTGGTTCTTAAGTCCGTCCAGTGCTGCCTCCAAGTATTGATTACGGCACGGTGTGTTCTGCAAATTGGAAGAAAGCGGGTGCAAGAAGGAGCGGCGACGGAGTGACTGCGAAACGGAGAGTAGATTCAATTTCATGCATTACATACACCTCTTTCCCGCCTTTTATAAAACCGTAACAGTTTCTGCATCTATTTCACTTTACGGATTTTATTGCTATCATATTGGGTTAAATTAAAAGTTTAATCCAAAATTTAAAATTCGAAAACACTCCACCATAATTTTTTTTATTTAAAAAAGTCAATAAAAATAAAAGTAAAGTAAAAATGAAAAGGCTTAAGCTTTTAAAAAAAAGAGTGTGAACTAACAATTTTATGTCAAATAAATCGAACTAAATTTGTCGAGTAAACATGTAATGTTTTATTTACTTCTTGAAATTTAAAATTAATTTACATTATTTTTTGGAGTAGCAAAATTAATGTTAAAAATAATGATTCAGAACGGAAGAATGAAAAGTTGAACAAGTGAACTACATCAAATTGTGAGTTGTTGAAATAAGGAAAAATCAATAAATATATCAAAAGTACTTCAAGCAATCAAAATCAACGAAAAATTTTAGAACCAAGTACAAGAAAGTTCTTAATTTAGCATTTTCTCAACGTAAGGAACCTCAAGAAGACAGAAGTAACAAAATGTTGGGCGAGGGGTCCTGCTATAAGAGTAACCAAATCACACGACCTTGAAGAGTAAAGCATGTCGAACGAAGGCAACTTAAGTAGCCCTTGGAGTCGCCCACTCAACTCTAAGGATCAGATTATCATAACCATATCCATTCAGTTTGTTGATTGCTCTTTGAGCATCCTCCCGGTTCACAAAGTTCACGAAACCAAATCCTCTGCTCATACCAGTCTTTTGATCAACTGCCACATAAACTCGGCTAACAGCACCAAAAGGTCGGAAAAGCTCAAGCAGGTCAGGCTCTCTCGTGTCCTCCGAGAGGTTGGTGACACGAACAGAGTTCTCATCGTTCCTTCGTCTCATATCGGTTCCAGTCCTGTCTGCCCCTGCTCTCATACCTGGAGGAACATATGTTCCCTTCGTTGCACCACCAGGAGCAGCAGCTGTAGCCTCTGGTGTGGCAGCCTTATCCAATCCCTCGCCTTGTAGTGCCAAGTCCTTGTAAGGACACCTTGAGGTCCAGTGGTCACCCTTTTTGCCACAAGTCCTACATACCATAAGAACAGCACCACCTTTTCCAAGTTGAGCTAGAGGGTCTCCTGCAACCTTCGGCTCTTCTGGTTTGCTACCTGTAATCATTTTCATTCCTCAGAAGAAAATCTATAGGAATAAGGCAAAAAACATATGCTTCTAATTTTCCCATAAAAGGACTAATGCGAGCAGGGTGTTAAAAGGGCACATACATACACAATACCTATGAAAAGTGCAAATGCAAATTCGCAAAACCGAAGTAAAAAAATTTAATAATCACAGAGTGATTTCAAAGATGTCGTGTGTCCTTTGTCAAGAGGATATTATTTGAGTATTCTCTAGAGAAAACAATAATCGATCATTGGAATTATTCAGTTCAACTTCAAACACAAGCCTGAAATTCCTAAAAGCACGAAACATAAAAGCACAGTTCTGCAAATTCTATGCCACTATCCTCCTGGCATCGAAGAGTGACTATCTCTACCTTGTTTCAGATACAAACCAAATACATTCACACGCTTTCAGTAATCAACCACCCAGTTTTTCAACATATTCTGCAGTTATTAGAGAAATTTTTATGCTCTCCCACATGGGAGAAAACGGCACACTTAGAGACTAATTTATAAGCAAGTATGCGCTGCAACAGAAATCATATACTATCATTTCCAAATCTACCAACGCCAATAAAAAAAAAATTAAAATATAGATTTATCGAAAACAAACCAGGAGCACGGGGGCGTTCCAGTAGGATCTCCTCGGTGGAGACCATAGTGAGTCGGCTGCCGACATCTTCGTGCACAGCGTCACCGAACTTTGCCCAAGATCGACGCTCAATGGCGTGTTTACTGAGGCGAGCATGGGCGAGCTTGCGAGTACGTGAGGTGGTGGTGATCTTGACCTTATTACCATCTTCGTTAAATTGATATTCAATAGTTCTCTTCAAGCCGTTCTCATCTGGACCGATAATTTTCTTGGGAGGTAGAAGAAAATCCAGATCGCCGTCATCGTCATCTAGCTCTCCCCACCGCAATTTGGATCGACTTGCCGTCTGAGCCATGATGCAGATAATGGAGGATTGAGAGGCAGAGGGTTGCGGAATGCGAAGAGAGAACGCAGAATTGGGGATGCTAGTCGCTAGGGCAAGCGACGGAGGAGGAAAGCATATATGGCTGAATAGTAATTGTGGAAATGATAAATATGAAAATATCAGATAAATATATGTTTTATTTAATATTTTGTTAAAAATGGAATATTTTAGAAATTTATAAAGCACAAAATTTAAAATTTTAAAAAACTTCGTAATTTATTGGTCTATTAAACATAAGAAGAAGTAATAAAGAATTTGAATCTAATTTGGCCTCGTGGGATGGATCGTAGCTAATATCAGACAATAAGAATCTTGAACCTTTTGTTCGTACAGTTTTTCCTTGCCAACATGAGAAAAATGCCCTCTCGAATTGTTTGATAGATGGTAGCTCTTCTCGTCGTCAGCTTGTTCAACAGTATCCCATATACCTTGAGCCCGTAAATTAATACTTGTTCAACAGTATCCCATATACCTTGAGCCCGTAAATTAATATGTATCTTTAGCTTGTTCAACAGTATCCCATATACCTTGAGCCCGTAAATTAATACTTGTTCAACAGTATCCCATATACCTTGAGCCCGTAAATTAATACTTGTTCAACAGTATCCCATATACCTTGAGCCCGTAAATTAATATGTATCTTTAGCTTGTTCAACAGTATCCCATATACCTTGAGCCCGTAAATTAATATGTATCTTTAGCTTGTTCAACAGTATCCCATATACCTTGAGCCCGTAAATTAATATGTATCTTTAGCTTGTTCAACAATATCCCATATGTCTTGAGCCCGTAAATTAATATGTATCTTTGTCTATAAATTAACCGGCAGTTTAACCGAAGTGATTATTTACGGATATTTTCAGCTCAATTATAGAAATTTAGAGGTAACCAGGAGATAACAAAAAGTAGAAGAATCCGAATTTGGGTGGAAAAGGGGGAAAACAGAGAAAGAAAAAGAGGAAAAAGCAACGAAAAAAGAGAGAGAAAAAGGCTTAGAATTAGATGCATTGTGGAAGGTAGAACAGGCGGTGGCCACACACATGACATACCTCCGACTTTCCGGTATATGCCAAACCAAAAAAATACAAAATTGAGAGAGATATATATAGAGGGAGAGAGAGAGAGAGGTTGCTCGTCTTCGAGTTCCGATCTCAACATTCAAGTTAGCGAGCAGCAACTGTATGTTAATGGAGGGGTTGACGTCTTCTTCTGATGAACTGAAGAAGAAGAAGAAGAAGAAGAAGGAGGAGAAGAAGAGCAACAAAAAGGGGGCGTTGGGCTGGATTGAATGGTTGAGAGGTTGGATGTACGTCATTCATGAGATGCTATTTCAGAGAATCCTGGCCAGCCATCTGCAGAATCCTATGCCTCTCCCTCCCGTGAACGACCTTACTTGCATTGTCACCGGATCCACCAGCGGTATTGGCCGCGAGATTGCCAGGTTTTCATTTCCTCCGCCTGCTTAACTCGGCCTCTTTCCCAACGAATTTCAATTTTATGGAACCAGTTACTTCCTACTATTCTCGAATTCTTATTGTGTATAGTTCGTTGTGATTGGAGCCACTTATATGGTCGAATTCTTTTGCGGCTCATTCGGAATGTGGTTTCAGACTTCTCCTTGGGGGGGTGGATTGTTTCCCGTTCCTTGATCTTCGTGAATCAGTAGACACTTATGCAGTTCCTTACTAACTATTTTGTTCCTTCTCTCTTTAATTTTCGATGGAGCAGGCAACTGGCAGAATCAGGAGCACATGTTGTCATGGCAGTGAGGAACCCAAAGGCCGCTCTTGACTTGATTCAGAAGTGGCAAAATGAATGGTCTGGCATGGGCCTTCCTCTTAATATTGAGGTGTCTAAAATCCACAGTTGTTTAATTCCTTTTAGAAGAGAAATCATATTGAACTCTGTAGCTTTGCATCAAACGAATTCTGAACTTCAAATGATATTCTACAACTCCTATCCTAAAAAACATTATATTCTACATTTTTTTTTTATAATAGAACTGGTAGCTAATGTATGTTTAATGAGTGATATGTTGGTTTTCCTAGGTAATGGAACTTGATCTTCTATCTCTAGATTCTGTCGTGAAATTTGCTGAAGCATATAATGCTCGTATGGGACCATTACATGTTCTTATCAATAACGCAGGAATATTTTCCATAGGAGGTTAGTAGTTTTTTACTCATTTGTATTATTTGTATTATTTTCCATTTCCTTATTGGCACGTCTGAATTAACAAAGTTATTTACAAATGTCAGTTACTTTTCGTACTAAAACTTTCTTCAGTTGAGGAGATGGTAACAGGAACTATATTGATGATGACGATGAGAGTACTTTTGTCATTGAAATAGTTTGTTATCGCCATTATATGTGCTTGTTATTCTCTATTTTGAGAACATAATGCCTTTTGTTGAAGTTTCTAGTGATATGGAACATTCACCTGGCTCATTGATTACTATTTCTATACTAGTTTTCAGCTCTTGTGCATCTTTTTCTGTTATAAACATTTGTGCTGACCATTCCTAGGAGTATAAATGCTTCTTATGATCCTATACTCGGGGTTACTTGTCAATGGCGTTAACTGATTTCAGAAAATAAAATAACTCTGAATATTCGTTTCTTTTCATTCATCTTATTGTAGTTGTGGGGCAATTGCATTCTTTTGATTATAATAGTATTTGTTATTTGGTGAAGAAATATGTGCCAATGTCTTGGCTTAATTTGAGTTTGTTGTCTCTAGAGCCACAAAAATTTTCTAAAGATGGTTATGAAGAGCACCTGCAAGTGAATCATTTGGCACCTGCATTGCTTTCAATATTACTCTTGCCATCCCTTATCAGAGGTTCCCCAAGCCGAATAATTAATGTGAACTCCGTTGTAAGTTTCGCGGGCACTATACAAAAGTATAGAACACATGTTTTTTGCATCATATAATGTGTATACTTGTGCATATATTGAAAGGGTAATCTGTTTCAAGTCATATCTGTATGCATTATGTGCTTAGCTAATAAATTTTATTTTACTCATTTTATCTTAACTGTTTGTTAGTGCTTTTTTTCGTGTATAAGAAGTGATCGACACTTGTGAATGTTAAGTAATGAAAATTGATAGCTATATGTGTGATAACTAATAATAACCTGTAAATAGCACAATTAAGGGCATAGATTGTCTGTGTAATAAAGATTTAGCCTAGGAAAAATACGGAATGATTTAGCTTCCAGATCTCTGTAAATTATACACATCAGTTGCATGGAGAATCCAGGATCGGATTTTCAACATTGACATGTTTCAATTCCTACAGCTCTGTGTCCACTGGTTACTTGGAAGCAAAACTTAGCTAGTTATTCCTAGAGATCATGGATTCATGGTGGCGACATAGATATTTTGTATTGATCATTTTGATGCTTGTTTCTGTCATTGTAATCATCATTACATGCTTAATATGTAGATGCATTACATTGGCTTTGTTGACACGGAAGACATGAATATCATTTCATCGAAAAGGAAATTCACAAGCTTAGTTGGATATTCGAGCAGTAAGCTGGCACAGGTATAGTTACGTTACTCATCAATTACTCATTTCCTCCCACAATTTTTGCCCTTCTCATGTTTGATGACCGGAAACTCTCCTTTTTGTACTTGTAATTTTTTTTTTTTTTTTTTTTTTTGTAATTTTATATTATTGTGAATTTAATCATGATATTCCACGTTTCTTCTTTCTTGGAAAATTTTATCATTTATTAACATGTAAAACAGCGGTCTTATTCTGTCTAGTTGTTGTTTTCACCCCTTCTAAAATGTCAATCCATGGCGAAGCACCTCTCTTTGGGAGTGTGAATTTGTTAAAATCTTTAGCCTAATTCAACAAATCAAGGATGCTTCAGTAACCTTGAAATTTCTGTCTCTTCTATATAAGATTTTCCTTGTCCCTAGCATCTGTGTGATTTTTGTTTCACATTTTTCTTCTTCCTGTACATCTTATTCTTTCAGGAAGGAGTCTTGAGCTAGTCAATCATATTAAATGAACATTACTAATATCCCCGTTTTATTTATTCAATTACTTTTGCTAATAGTATTCACTGTGCGTTCGTATCTTACCTTATGATTTTCTGGCTTGATCCTTAACTACTGATTTGTAAAAGCTGTGTAAATATTTCTCATGGGTGCCAACATTACATAGCTTGGTCTGATGGTTTCCGGATTACAGGTTATGTTTAGCAGTGTTCTTCATAAGAAGCTGCCTGTTGAATCTGGCATCAATGTAGTGTGTGTATCACCTGGGATTGTTCATACAAATGTGGTAAGTTTTTAGCCTTTTATAGCAAAAAACAAGACTTTAGATATAGAATCTTGTTCCCTTGGTATGATATAAGATTGAAGTAATCACATATATAATGTTATCCCATCATTATCTTTCAGAAGTGGTAACGATACTTGACTATTTGTTAACTGAAACTGTGTATGTTACTGAAGTATTTGAAGGACATCTTAATAAGTGGATTGGGTTTCTACTAGAATTGTCAGCTGCTTCTAAAACTTTTTAGAAAATGTTCACTTACTGAAATGTCCTTTATCTGTATGCAATTCACTCTGAGAGCTGTAACTTACACTGTTGTTAATTTTTCTGCAGTCTGTTCTTGTGTTTAGCTCGCATTCCACTCCATAACATAGTATAATTTACATGATTATTGCTAAGCCTTATGTTGATGATGACTGATCAAAACCCACATTCATGTTACCAAAAATTATAGGCCATTGTCTGGAATATTATATTTGCTGTACCTTATACCTTATTGTAATATCATTAACTATAGAATTGTGCTGAGTGGTTTCACTATAAGTCAGGTATTAGAATTATATCTTTTGAATGTAGTCAATATGAATTGCGACAAGTTTAATTTTGTCTATCGATGCAGGCAAGGGATCTTTCAAAATTTGTTCAAGCTGCTTATGGCCTAATTCCTTATTTTATCTTTAGTCCTCAAGAAGGTTAGTCGTTTCAAGCGGTGACATTCTTTCTTGTCTTAAGTAAATACGATACATGTCAATCTTTTTGGGGGTATTAGTGTGTGCTGCTCGAATGTGGGTTAACCTAAATACTATTACTGTGTACCATCCAGATGCATGCTTTGGGCCTTTGCTGCCTATGAGCCACATAGACACCATTTTCATAATTTATTTGTTCTTTGTTCTTAACTTCAACTTATCCTAAAATGAAAGAAAGTAGTAACATCAGATAACAAATTTTAGTTTTAATCTTGATGAAAAATGTAAAGAGTATGCTATTATTTAGCAGCATTAATGAAAATCCTACGAAGATGGTTTGAGGTTAACATACATGGCTTTGATTGAGGTTAATCAATTTCAAATATGTCTTGGCTGAGCCCGGATGCATGTTTTATATTTTCTTTCCCGTCTTTCTCTATGCTTCTTGATATTTGAAATGAAACATGCATCATTATTCTTCGGCAATTGCAGGTTCTAGAAGCACTCTCTTTGCAGCCACCGATCCTCAAGTTCCAGAGTACTGTGAACTACTTAAAGCAGATAGCTGGCCTGTTTGTGCATTTCTTTCCCAAGAGTGCCGTCCAACAAATCCTTCAGAAGAGGCACACAACGTCGAGACTTCTTACCAAGTCTGGGAGAAAACAATGGAGATGATTGGGTTGACTGCGGATGTGGTAGAGAGGCTATTAGAAGGGGAACAAGTTGGTTGTCGCTATGGAGGAACTGATTTGGCTGACTAATGGTAATTGATTAGTTTTCAGCTTTAGCCTTATAAATCAATGATGAAGCACTAATTCACTGAATTCAATCTCGAAATGAAGATTTTGTTGTACTATTCAGTTCATTTGCTATTTCAATGGATTTGCAGTGGGAGTACGGCTGGTTTCTACCTATTTGTATATTGCTGTAGTAATTGAATTTCCTTGGTTTATGTCGCCTTATAAAAAATGCTTCGTTCCCTCTCTAATTGATGTGCGATCTCACAATCCACCTCCTTTGGGGTCTAGTGTCCTCGCTGACACTCATTTCTTTCTCCAATTGATGTGGGAGCCTCCAATCCACCCCCTTTCGGGGCTCAGCATCTTTGCTGGCACATCGCCTCGTGTCCACCCCTTTTGGGGTTCAGCTTCCTCGCTGGTATATCATTCGGTGTCTGACTCTGATACCATTTGTAATAATTCAAGTCCACCGCTAGTAGATATTGTCTTCTTTTGGCTTTCTCTTTCGGATTTTTCTCCAAGGTTTTTAAAACGAGTCTACTAGGGGAGGTTTCAAACGCTTATAAAGTAATAAATGACAGTAATATTCTTATTTTAGTGGAATGAAAGTTTTAAATTTTGTTTTGAAAGTTATTATGTTTATGATGAACGACAGTAATAAATGACAAAATGACCGGCTCAACCATGATTGACATGTAATATCTTGCATTAAAATTCCGTACTCTATTTGTTGTTCTCGAAAAAAAATATAGATGCTAATAAAATAAAGTAAATTAATTTAAATATATTAAATTAAAATATAGCACATGGCTTTTTTTTTATTTTAATTACAAATAATTTATAGTAGCACCACATGGGAAAGAATAATTATAACATAAAGTTTAAAATAATCAAATTTATACCTTAAAAAAGAATATAAAGGCATGTCTTCAAAATGAAATTCAAACATTTAAAACGCATACGTTATTGGAAAATGTTAAGTTAAAAAGGAGCTCCTTTATTATTATTATTATCGTTATTATATTATTATTATTATTATTATTATTATTATTATTATTATTATTATTATTATATGAACTCTGAAGTGTTCCTCTCTCTCTCCCCCTTTCCCTCTCCCTCTCCCTCGCTTTCTATTTTCGGTTCATTTCCTTTCCTCGTTAAATGCGTAATCTCTTCAAATTTTAAACACACGTTTATCCTCTCAGCTCTTTCGGTCAGAACCCTCACCCTCCACCTCTCGCCGGAATGGCTCTATCTCGGATTTCCTTTGACTGATTCGGAGGCTCTGCCATTTTAGGTAATTTTCACGGTTTCTTCTTTACCACACTACTTGATTTCTTCTGGATCACCTACTACTCTTTCTACATTTGTTTCTCTGTTATACTCTTTTTCTGTTTACTGTCCACTGATGTGAAAATCCTGCTTGGTTGCTTAGAAGATGAATATCAGCGTTGCCTTAAGCTGTAGACGGTTTTCATTTTGTTCAGTTTTTTTATTCCAGGCATGATAATTTGAAGTTTACACAAGTTCTTTGTAGTTTAGTGCACTAGCGTTCGATGTTCTTCAATTACTAGCTGAAAACGAGGAATGCGGTTCCTGAAATCCGGTTCCTGGAATCGTTGTTCTTCAATCATCTCTCCCTGATCTTTCTTTCTCCATTTTCTTTCCTTCCGTTTTCGTCCCTACCTAGCAATCTTAAGCTCAGCTTCTCTCATCTTTTATCTCAACATTTAATTGAATCGCAGCAGGTACTAATTCGTCGGAAAGTATTTTCCATGTTTTAGCTCTTCGTGTAGTGTAGCATAAAATGCTTTCAGATTTGTTTGTGGTGATCCATTGCCTAAAGGAAAAGATCGCAGCAAACGAATCGAGGAAGCATTATTATATAATAACCTGGGGATTTGAGTAATACGGTCTCCACAGTACCATGAATATTGAGAGACTTTGTGATTTGATTTACACTTGTTTATCTTTCCGCTGAAATTTTTCGAGATCTTCGCCAACTTTTTTAAGAATTTCAATTTGGTTCCCCATACTGCACTGTTTATTATTTTTCTATTCTAAGCGCAGGTTGGTTTTTGTACGGTCTGCTTCTTTTATGGCGTTGGATTTTGTGCTCGCCTACCCCAATGACCTTATGGGTCATGCCTTTTTAACTGGAAACTGACTATCATTACTCCTGACACTCAATAAAATCACAACATAAATGATCTTTGTTTGTCCAACAGTTTATTGAAATAGTTAATTTGCAATTGCAAAATAATTTCCATGAAAGAGTTTAAAGATAGTTATAAATTGATTTTCGCACCAAACAATAAATGTTTTAAATTATTGATAATGATGGCACAGGTATTGTAATGGTTTTGAAGTGTTTGCACTCAAAATAAAATGTTTGCTTGTGCCTTGTAGTGATAGAATCATGTGTTGCTTATCTTTGCCCTTATTTTTTAATTGATGTTGCCTGATTCCTGGAAAATTTTGTTCCTTTTATGTTTGGTTATTCTGAAGTAGTGGTTTTGCACATATTTTTGTCGGTTGGTTAACACAAACCGTGTTGTCAGCTGCTAGTGTGTTCTGTGGTTGATGCACTTTGAGCGAGGAGAGGCACTTGAGAGGAAGCGGAGGCTGAATTGTGCAGCCAAACGGGCTAACGTTTGAGATAGCAATGGTGTCCCCGGAGGAAGAAGAGGTTTGGACCCATCGAAGGCCTTCATCTCCATCTTGTGATAGTCTCAGCAGCAACAGAAACAGTGTAATACTCGGCGCGAAGTCTTCTTCAACGTTGTCTTCCACTCTCGCAGGTAACAGTAACTGTTGACTTGAAAGTTGAAACACACCCCTTTACCTTATTTTCAATTTCTTTCTTGTTCTATTGTCATAATACTAGGGACCAGGGAGGTGGGGGTGGGAGTTAAGCTTTAGCCTAAGGAAAAGACTTACCCACTGACTGATTACGTATCCATGTTGAGAATTTATTGCAGTAGAAAGGGTAGGTGGTTTGAAGTAAGAATAGTCTGGGAGTCTGAAGTTGGCCCAGGTTTGATTTTGAATTTCCGTCCCCATGGTATTTTGTTCCCACTTTATTTTAAAATTTGAAACTCCGAAACTGTGAGAAGGGAATTCTCCATAATTCACACCAAACCAGGTTACCTTTCGTGTGGGAGGGAGGAGTGTATATATGACCCTTTTCTTGGAATTCGGAACAGCGACCTTTCTGTTCTTTCATCCCTACCAATGTGCAGTCCTCAACAACTTTCCTGTAAAGAGCATCTTATCATATGCCTGATTGATGCATACCCGTGACGACTTTGAACTTTGTGAATCAATTGGCATTTCCTTTTTCATTTGGGAGAATTTGCGATTTGTTCGTTTGGGAATTCAAATTATTTTGAATAGTTTCAATTTTATAAGAATTTGAATTGAGAGGTTAAGTTCCATTCAAAGTAGTTTAATAGAATTTTAAATGATGGTAATATACTGATAGAGGTTGTATTTATGGGTGGGTCGTTTTCCTGGATAACAACGTTATGCCAAAAGAACCATCTAGGGCAGGGAACCATACCTTCTGCCCCACGATTTGACAGGAATTCAAAATTTTGAGAGTTATAATTTGTTGCTATCCTCGTGAACATTTGTTCCTCTCTCCTTTATATTCCCAATAGCTATTGGCCCAGCATTCTTTATCTTTAAAAGAATATTGCAATTCCAAAGAAAACTGAACCAAGCTGCCCAATATCTTTTAATAAAATTATAGCCAGTATCATTTGTTCGTTTCTGAAAGATGAAACATCACATCAATAGATTTTGGAATATTAAATCAGTTTATAGAATCTCCATTACACATTGTCCCATTAGTCCCGTCTTGCTTTTTTCTTTCCCTCTCAACCCTAAATAGTGTATATTCTTTGGCAAACAGATTATTGGAATTTTTTAGATAAATAATGTGAGATTGGAACCTCTAAACCTTTTGCTTTCTGAACATAATTGTTTTGAAACATATGAATTAGCCATATATTTACAAGTTTCAGCTGTCCAATAGTAAATTCTATTGGTTATTTATGTGTAGTCAGTTAATTCATATGGTTATTTATTATTTGGTTGATCGCAATCGGAAAATGATGCATCTGCGTAGAGTACTTATTTTCTTATTTCCTTATTTCTTTGGCTTTTAAGTCGTGTTGATCGATACATGATTGATACATGATGTGCTATGACAGATATGGAGCAGAGGATCAATTTACTTGCTATGAAAAATGCTGAAGAGGACGACGTTGGGAACAATTTTGCTGAACGTGCAGAATATTACTTCAATAAACGCCCTCAACTGCTAGCGCTTCTCCAGGAACTGTACACTGCTTACACCACCTTATCCGATCGCTACGTCCAAACCATCGCCAAACATCACAAAAGACAGTCTTCTGTTACTTCAACCCTAGAATCTTTTGATGGCGCCGAAGATTCAGGGATCAGTCAGATGGAGTCTGATGTGGAGAGTTCCCTGTCCTACCAGCAAGTGTCTGTAATACCCGTTAAAAATAGTGCTATGGTAAACAATGATGCTTTACTCGCTGAGCTTGTCATCAAGAATGTGGAGTATGACATTATTACAAATGAGGTAAGCATCCTGGAAAAGCAATGCTGTGATTCTTCTAGGAAGACAGAGCTTCAGAAGAGTTTGCTTGAGGTCTTGGAGTCTGAGAGACTCATATTACTGAATGAAAATGCAAGATTAGGGTATAGGGTGGCTTCCTTGATGGAGGAAAACAAGGGGTTGGTAGCAGAGTCCGTTTTCATGAAACGGAAGGCAAGTGAGATGGCACGATGTATGCTGAAGCTGCGTGATGATCAAAGGGTTTACCTGCTTAACCAGAAAATTGAAGATCTTCAGGCTCAGATCTATGGGCTGGAGAAAAGGAATAAAGAGTACTATGATCAGCTTGTGAAGACAGATAAAGCAATGGAAGTGAGTAGATGCAGCAGTAACCACAAAGACCACAACAATGGGAACGAAGTAACCTTGGAGGCATGCTTTCAAATTGGAAAACTTAAATCCAGGAGGGATTCTGGTGTCAACAACAACAGTTTAAGCGACAAAAGAAGTAACAGCCTGAGGAAGACCTACAGATGGTGGGCAAAGGTGAAGAGCATGGACATGTTTTTATGTGGGCACAGCACCAATCCTAAATAATTCCTTTTGCTCTATTTACTTAGTGATAGCAGTATTAAGATTGCTAGTCCCGTATAAATAACTTGGTGAAAGTATCTTTATTAGCATCGCATTGCATCGGTGACATTGGATGGACAATGAACCCTAGTATTAAAAAGCTGTATGAAATTCTCTCCAAAAAAGAAAAAAAGAAAAATAGGAGAAAGCATTATGGTGAAATAGTTGGAAGTTCACTCACCTTCTAACACCAACTTTGATCTGTTTTTAGTTGAGATGTAATTAGAGGAACCTGAGTGTATGACAACAATGGTGGCATCCTGCCAGACGCATTCAATTCACAGTTTCATAATGCACGATAAAACCAAGCCAATTATGTAGAATTGGATAAAGTATCAAACTTTTCAGTTCTAATATTACACCTTTCTCAGACACTTTGAAGCTCGGGCGTTTGTTTATAATAAAGTTGACTTGTGCATTAACAATTATTGTAATCAACAAAACTAGACATTAAATGCTGAATAGCAAGCACACAATATTAAATACCCTACGAACTAACTTTAGACAGTATAGTATAGAGATAAAAGGCAGTAGCTTCCAGCTTAGGACCTGTTTGGTTTCCAAGTATTTAAAAAAGATTGGCATTTAATAATGCCCAATCCCAGAGGTTCCTATTTACTGGATGTCAAGGGACGATTTCAATGGCCAAAGCCTGATCAATCACTTTCAAAACCTACTCCATCGGTTGAAAGAAGAATATTATAAAGAAGGCAAGTAATGGAAGATGTATAAAGTTTCCCTATCATTGAGATTGCCACAAGAGAGAAACATTCCAAGCAGAAAAATCAGCAAGTGCAGAGTTCGGGACAGGGCCAAAGTGTGTATTTATTTGCTTAATCTATATCCAAAGAAACGGAATGTGTTCGCTTTCTTGAAAAATAAGTTTGGAAGAGAAGTTTCTGATTTGAAAATTTTGAACACTATTAACCATGGACTCGAACCCTTTGGCTGCTATACTAATTCATGCCCAGTAGCAATCCTATTTATAAGCAAAATTCAAAATCCCCAATCAAATTTTCCATCTTCCTGTTCATGTTAGGAATCACTTTCTCCAAGTGAGTGCATGCCCAAAGAATAATGATTGTGAGAGAGCGAAATTGAGTGATTTTTCCTCCAACATGAAAATGATTAGGAATTATCTCAAACCTGAAAATTCTTAAAATTATTAATCTCTAGACATTCTTTTTAAGCTCGAAGACCATAGTGGCAGGGTAGGAATAAGGAGGACACTATAAAATTAACCCATTGGGGAACAATTACTCTACAATCCAATGCACTTGGCCGCCTATTTTTCCTGGGATCAAAAGCATTCTCATGCAGAATTATACAAATTCTCAATCAATTTTTCATGAAACTCCAAACTGCATCGAATTTCTATGTAGTTAACCTAATTAAGATTTCAACAACAATCTGAGTCAGAAATTTGAAACCTGGAAACAACCTGAAGGAAGGACTGAATCTCGAACTGTTGTCATCAATTATCCTTATTCCTTGATTCACATCTCAGATTTTATTGTGTTCTCACAGCATTGAGCTTCTCCTGAAGTTTAGCAACTCGCGCCTATTGAAGAAATGGTGTGCAAATATTAAATGAATATTGAACGGGCATTCTAGCAGCACTGGGCAAAAACTGAATTCAAACATATTTTGTAAAATGACGAGGAAAACATATTCAAAAGGGTATGCTTGAAAGAGTTAAGTGAGAAAATTAGATGGCAAACGCTTCAATCAAGTAATTTGTCATTAGGTTTGAAGTAGTTCTGAAATATAGGTTTGTCATTAGTGACAACAACATTTTGAAAATAATTTTTTTTAATTTTAAGAAATACAGAATTTCTCCCTCAAAAACAGAAAAACTAGCGATAAAAAATTCTTCTAGCCAATTCCAACCTACATTTCATTGGTAACCATTTTGCATTTGTTTCCCAGTGCTACCTCCAAAACAAAAACTATAAAGAAAAGAAGAAGAAGAAGAAGGGAAAAAAAGAAAGAAGAAGAATAAGGCAAAATTCCTGAAAATTGGTGGATTGAAGCGGTTGCTCTTTTGTCCCAGAAATGAAATTGCCCATAGTCTCCTCATATTAAGATAAGTGAATCAATACCTTGAATGACTTTGAACGGCGAATTGAAGGATCAATTTCTAAAGCTGTTGAATATGACATCTCCGCCGAATCAAAATGGTCCATAGATAAGAATACGTCACCTTGACAAATGTAAGCCTGCAAATTGAAAATTAGGAAACATGTCTATGGAACATTACGATAATTTACTCCAGGGCTAGAATCCTTTTTTCCCATATCTTACCGGTTAAAGGACAAGAATTTGTAATGATCTTCAAAGGGTCGCTTGTCTATTAGTTTGGCTGAGGGTTCGAAGGACCTCTAAATTACAGTTTAGCATCATCCGTCTTTTGAATTTTAAACATAGTTCTTTTCTTTACATTCATCAATGTGTGTCCCGGAAAATTTTAAACTAAAATCGAGTGGCATTCCTTTTTTATCCTAACATATAAAGATTCATTCATCACAAAGACTCAAGAAGCCTAACAAAAAGTTGATACCCGAATTTACAATTATAGATGATGTTCATGTCCAAAGTTTTTCTGTTATCCTCCGAATTTTCTTTTGTTCTCGACACCTAGAGCTTGGCACCATACAAATCTGCTTAAAAACATTTGAAGCGGAAGAAATCGGAACTCTATATATCGTAGGTCTTGTCCATAATTTGTAGTTTCAAACATTTTCCCCCTTCGTCGTTGAAGTGTAGCGGCCTAGTTAATTTTTGAGATGGAATGTAACGCACATGCAGATTAACTAAAATACTTCTCACCTCGGGATATTGAGGAGCTACTCTTAGAGCTTCATTTGCATCTTCAAGGGCACCAGCATGATTCCCCAGAGCCAATCTTACGATGGACCTGAAAATTTAATAGTTGGATACAGCTGCTTTAGTAAAGACATAGATAAAGAAAAAAAAGTATACAAGTGCTAGAGAGATGCAGGATAAAATCAACAGCACAGAGCATTTTGGAAGAACTTGGTGACTTAAAATTGAATGAGTACTAACAATTATCATAAACTCAACGATTGTTACCAAATTTACTATTGGAAGGGAAATATAGTCGACGATTTGTATACAATAAGATACAACGTGGAACTAGAAGTAGAACACCTGTCCTTGAATATTATATGGATACCTCCACATGGTTTTAATTCTATCGCCTGCAACAAATTGAATCAAGGCATCATACAAAATGTATTATTCTAAACAAAGTTCCAAGAACGAAGAGTGGAAAATTACTAATCAATGATATCACACAGCAAAAGGCGGAACAATTTACCTTCGAAAGAAGTAGGTCAGCCTGAGAGAAATTCCCGTCCTCCACCTCACATTCAGCTCTCTTCCTCAGAGCAAGAGCCTCCAAACTCTTAGAAACGCCAAGAGAATCAGAAACTCCACCAGACAATTGCATGATGACCTCGGCAGCACGAGCAGCCGTGGCGCAATGGCCGATGACGAATCCATCGGACAAAACAGCGACGTTAGGGCCAGCGCCGCACCTTCCCAAGCAACCAGAGGGATTGACGGTAATGGTGGGAGGTGCGAGGGCGCTGAGAGTTTCGAGTGTCTGAAAGGAACCTTGACGTCGGCAAGTGCGATTGGTGCAAACCCGAATCTCCTGGTTCTGAGCACGAATAGGGGTAAGGGAAATGGAAGTAGAAGAGAAGGAAGCACGGTTAGGTGGGAATGGGAGAGGGCTGCAGAGGAGACACAGTGTTGCCGTCATTCCCGCGTTCTATCCTTCGCTTTTGGCTTTCTTTCGCTTTTATTGCAGAATGTGGAGACACGGGCGACCGGGAACCAACCCCTCGCTCCATTAATTTCATTGGTTTTAATTGCTGTTGTTATTGTTATTATTATTATTATGATGATTAAAACTCTTTTCTTTAAATTGATTACACAGATATGAATATTGTATCACAACTCTTTTCAACTAAATCAGCGCGAAATATCCCCCAAACAGACCACTTCTGAATCAGCTACGCAACTCGTGTATACTACTACGGGATTGAAAGGATGATTGGAAGATGCATAAAAGTTATGGCAGACATAGAACAAACACACAAACTACCGTTCCTCATCATAAAGAGAACAGGTTAGAGATATTATGATAAGATTTAAGAATGATGGATCGAATTCATAAAAACTTGTCTCAACCAATTCTAGTAGTAAGAAGAATAAAACGGGCATAAAAACACTCCTTTCCAAAAGGATTTCCCTAAGAAGAACGATTTTCTTCTGCGGCAGCTTCAAAAGTCTCCCCCTCAACAAGTTCTGGAACGTCATCGTCGTCCTCTTTTACATTCTTTGCATCAACATCAACACCTGCTCCAGGTGCTTGCTGTTTGAACTGCTCAGCTAATTTTCGCAAGTTGTCCAAGTTATCTGGCCCTGAGGGTAGTAGTAATAACAGAAACATTATTTACAAGTTCAAACCAATGGAGCTCTAACAATAAGAAACAGCACTCGGAGAGATAAAATACCCAATTGATTGATGATGCCAGGCAAGATGTCCTGCAATTCTGTAGTTGGGAGGCGCACAAATTATTAGATACAAAGAGTAAAAAATACATCGGAGGACCATGTCAACCAAGAAATATTAGAACGTAAAACATATGCATCATCATATGCATGCCAGACATTTATCGTCAGCCCAACTAGACAACAAGATCTACTGTACAAAGCAAATGATTTTTAACAGTAAAACATACTTTGAAGGCTGGTAAAGAAGATGCGGGTTCAGATACCACGAAAACTAATCAAATGCACTTAAAACTGATAGGTCAGAGAAGGTCGAAAAACATTCTTTCCCTGTAGCCCTGGTCTAATTGCCCAAAAAAACAGAAACCATTCTTTGGAAAAAGTACTAGTACTCCACACAAAATGCCTCCAATACTGGGTCCGGTACGTCAATTTATATTAAAGCGATAGAAAGAATAAAATTGCGTTATTAGATTTACAGCATAGTTTAGCAGAGATACGTACTCTTTATTTGAGGAGAACCACTAACAACCCAGGTGTTTGCAGCGATAGATGCTTGAACTGGACAGGAAAAAAGTTAAAAAAAAAAATAATGTTATGAGTCATCCAAGAGTGTGAAGCAATAAGATGGAAGTACAATAAATTGAAAAATAAAATTTACCCTTCGGGTTATTGAATTGGATAACCACATCGTCCTTGAAAATGTTGACCTCCTCAATAGCAGGAATGGCATTCACCCCAATTCTCTTTAGGGTGCTCTGGAGCCTTTTGTCATCAGTTGTGGTGGTCTTATGAACTGCCTTCTTCTTTCTATTATCAAGGGCATTTGTTCAAAAATAAAAAATCAACCAATGGAATAACAAGGTAATGTCTCAAGTGAATTTCATTGAAGAAATAACAGAAAGACTACATTGAAATCATACTTTTTTTTTGTTGACAAATACAAGACAGTGGGATGTGAATGACACGGAAAGGCTTATCAAGTGCAAGTTACGATATGGTAACCAAGATGTTGTAGTTATTGCATCACCTTCTGGAGGACTTAAAAGGACTTCAGTTTCAAAAATCATCAGGTCATACTAATAAGGTCAGAGCAAAACAACGAGCTAGAAGTTTCAACAGTGGCATAAATTATGGATTAGCTGAGGTTCCTATCTAATTCGTATTTGAAAAAAATAAATTTAAATTAATATGAAAATAGTAAACTTCAAGAGAGCGTAAATTCTTACCACAGTGCAAAATTGAAATTTGGGATGGTTATTATGATCCACTCAATTTTTAGGCAACGAATCCAGGTACGTATGATATATCAAAGGTTGGTTAACAATTTCAGGCAGTTCATTACCCTCACAATGAAGGTCAGAAATCCAAACTTCAACCACATCACCTTATGTGCTGAACAATGGAATGGGAAAAATAAAATATTACAGAATTACCTTCTCACGGTACCCTTTCCACCGGTGCGAACGGCACTGGCAATCTTCCTAAGCCTCTCCTGATCCATCTGCATGACATCAAAACAGAATTAGACTAGGCCAATATAAGTAAGTCGTAGAGAAGCACAAGGGGGAGTTAGGGTATAACAAGAACTGAATATTTCAAACAATACTTATATAATATAAGTAAAACCAAAAGCTACGAGCACGAGCAGATAGCCACCAAAGCGGGAGAAACACCCAGTTAATATTATATAGACAAATTTTTTTTTCTTTAATCACTATCAGTTACTAAAAGATAAGAATCGAAGAAGAGACGGCACCAACAAAACAACCAAAATGAGATTCAAACAGCATAAACCTTTTTAAGAGTGCAGAGTAATGATCCTGCCCTGAGCAGACACACATCCTTTAATCAAAGAAATATACCCAAAACGAAATGCAGCAATCAAAATGTTGTTGAGTTCCATTAGAATTCCTAATTATATAAGAATGAGGTAAAAACGAACGTACACTATTGACTTAATTTCGGTTAAGAAATGGGACCTAAATGCAGAACAAGAACAAAATCTTGCAGGAGAAGAGGACGATAAAAAAAACGATAGGAAAACCGTAGCGTGCTAGAAGATAGAGAACTGGGATTAACGAATCTATAACAACTTCATCTAAACTTAAAAGCCAAACTATGAGTGAAGATTGAAAAAGTCCCAACAATAGAATCTAAGAACCAAGCGGGAGAAGAGATTAAAGAAGAAATAGAGAGATGAAGGGCGAAGAGGACGGAGGGAATTACCTTTGGGCTAGGGTTTTGGAGATGGGGGATTACACAGAGGCTGGCGGAAGAAAGGCAGACTCCCGGACGGCGCTAACAGATTGTTTAGCCCTTTCGCTCCATATAATAAGAGGTTGCTAAAGCTACGAACCGATCCACGAAAAACAAAAATTCATCTTGATCCGACGGTCGATATATGATTTCAAATACAGACGTGGCTGATTCTAATTGGTACAGCTTGGTTATTTGATTTACATTCGTCCTAGAAAGAAGCATCGCATTTGCCAAATTAAATAAATAAAGATATCCCAATGGGCCGCAATGGGCTAAAACATAATCGAGTTACGTTACGTTGGGCCTACCTTAAAATAATGTTGGCCCAAAATGGCTTCAATTTTTTTTTCTTTTTTTCCAGGTAACTCTGCTTAATTTTGAACATAATTGAGGCAATTTGAAGCTTGTCATAGAGTTGAAAGCACTCGAATAACTTAAGAGCAATTGGGCTAATTAACCAGGATTAAAAGTCGGCCAATGTTTTCTCAATTAGGTAAAATAGTAGTTTGAAAATATTTTTTTTTTTTAAATTATATCAAATGAATAGTTAAACAAGTATAGTTTGGTTGAAACTGTCTTTAAAAAATGTCTTCTAAGAACAACTTCCAAGCAATTACAAACTTTATATGCTAGAGATCGTGTCAAAATTTTCACAAGGACTGAGATTCAGATATTAGTTTACATACCATAATGAAAAATGGGTATAAAGTATACGTTCAGAGGCTAAAAGATTGACATTTTAGAAGCTCATAAGCTGAAATTGATGATCAGAAGTTCAAAAATAGAAATTGAATTAAGAACGTGAAACAAATATCAAATTCATTAAAATACGGAAGGATTCTAGTTTTTCACTCTTGTGCGCTAAGATCACGAGTAAATGTAGAGCAAAAGGTAAGGTGCACCACTGTATTTAAGCAACACGTGTAGTGCAATTGTCCTCGCAAACTTCACTGATTAATTTGAACCTACATAACAATTAGTATACCATCAAATGTAGCAATCTTTGCATTCCCTTTCTTGAAGACTATGCATAAGAAAAAGTATCTTTCTTGTAATTTACATGAACCATTTTTCAAACATAGAAATATGATATGCTAATTGCACAAATCACTGCGGTGCAGTTTGCAGTCCAGTTATCCACACAGGTAAAACTGGCAGCTGTTCTCCCAGAAAGGGATTAGAACCCCAAGAGTGAGAATAGTAGGAAGGATCTGGGGGAAGTGGATATCAAATCAGGCACCCAGTGAAGAGTATTACTGCTAATCTGACTTCAAATAACAGCACAAGTGACTATGATCTTGATTTGATTTTGTTGGATAAGAGCCTTTTTTTGTTGTTACTTTTGAGCTCACTCTTTTTGTTGAAATTTTTTTGCATGCCCTTGCGTTCCTTTCATTCTTTTTCAATGAAAGTTCGGTTTCTTACCAATATATATATTACCTTGTCTAACACAGCATATCATGTCAACTGTCAAGCAGGTGCCTACAGTTCCAAACTTTCTCTCCTTTCTCTCACCTTTTTTTTCTCTTATTGGCTTAGGCTATGCCTAACATGAGTTACCTTGTCTAACTCAGCTTATCATGTCAAGCCGATAACTAACTTATGCCTACGCACGCCTCCCCATAGTTCATAGGCATGTTTCTCTCCAAAAGAGAGAGAGAGAGAGAGAGAGAGAGAGAGAGAGATTAGTAAGACATCTAAGAGTTGCTGACCTCCATCATTTGAGGCTAGATTAAAAATCACCGGACTAATGCTACTGGGGTACACTACTGATAATCTAGTAGGTGATAATAGACGAAATTCTATGGGGACTTCAAGGGTGTTTGGTAACGGATCCACTTAGGGCCACTCTATGGCAGTTGCAGAGGATATTTGACATATAACCTGATATGCTAGTTACTAACAAGTCAAAGAGCTCCTTTGTAGTCCGGGGTTCTATCGGTGCCTCCACCATTATTACTTTACAGCTATCATTCACAGATGATTATCACAATTTTACCTTGTTCTACAAACTAACAATTTAGTGACCACCTAAGGAACTATGCAACAAATTCATTCCTACGCATATTTATTCAAGGGATTCTTAAAAGAGGTAAAGCAGAGTAGAAAGAAAAGAAGGAAGAGACTTCCCTAACTAAATTTAGACTATTCTCCGACTATAAGGGACAATGAACAAACATTCCTTTCGTTAGAAACCAACGCCTAACCTAATTCGTACGATCTTAACCTAATATGTTTAAAGATATTGCGAAATCTAACTGGGAATCCTGACTAAAATATCCATCAAATTCAGGCGTGAAATACAAATTGCATCTATGGAGTTGCGAGAACGAAAGCAGAGACAAACTAAAGCAGACTAGCGAGAGCAGTGACCTGATTATTTACAATAACGATCCGCCTTCTTTTTGACACGGTCATCAAGAGCTTCCTCCACAGACTTGAACTTGGTGTCGGCGTTGTTAGGGTCGTAACCGAACTTCCTGGTCTCCACCGGGAAGAGCTCCTCATACTTCATACGCTTGGCCGCGTCAATAGTATACACCACTCCCTCTTCACCCTCTACACCGTCAGCCGACGACAAAATCTCGGCCTCGTCCGTGGGGTTCTCCTCGCTTTTACTTTTGTCCTTCTTCTTCTTCTTCTTCTTCTTGTCAATATCCTTACTGCGGGAGGCTAAGACTCCTCCCTTGAAGGTGAGCCTACCTCCTTTGGCCCCCGAATATGGATCCGACATCGTAGCGCGCCCTCACTGCCCTCTGAGATCAGTTCCTCGCCTGGCCAGACTTTCCGGTTGCTAGATGCTCGCAGAGATGACAACGAGATCTATGTTTGGGTAATTTTCTGTTCTTCTTTATACTCACTTCGAAATTCCTTTTTTTTTTCTTTTTTTTTTTGTTGAAATCATTAAAATTATTTTTTAATTTAATTTTAAAAACCCATTTTTTTCACACATTCCTTTATTTGAATATGATATTTAAAAAAATACATAAATAATTTACCAATAGAATCATAAATTGTTGTTTTAATTATTATAATAAATTTACATAAATAAAGTTCCAAATATCAAAAGGCTAAAATGGTAAATCAACATATGATGCTTGATCTACTCCAGAAATCCTCTTTAGCACGAAGTAAGCAACCAAGAGAGAGGCAGCCAAAAAGCACATCTTATTTATGGTGTTTGATAGCCCATAGCCACCCTGCCCCTGCTGCACTGAGCCCCTATCTTCACTCCTGCATAATTAAAACAACTCTTTTTTAATTATTAAGGTTATTAAGGTTAATGGAAAATTAACAATGCTAATCAAGAGTGGATGATTTTGCCTTGGTCCTGGCTCAGGTTGAGTTGCAGCCGGTCTCCGAGATCGGAGCTCCGGTGTCGGCTGCTGCGACATGGCTGTGGCGGCTGGAGCTGGCAAGGGTTCTTCAGTAGGGATTGGAATGTTCTTCACCTGTAAAAGGATTTAGAGTGATTAAAAATGGTGAAAAGCTTAGTGTGGTTAGTCATGTTGCTTTGAATGCTAACCAGCTTCCTAAACAAGAGAGAGTAAAGCATTTCAATGTATCTCATCTTGGCTTGTTTTTGGTCTTTGTTTATCTGCCTCCAAAATCCATAAACTGATCCCATATTCAGAGCCTTCTTTGCATATATGTTCCAAGTGTAGCTGAAAAACCATAATCAGTAAGTGAATATCATAAACATTCCAAATTTGTTGGAAATGATGTCTGTGCCTTGTTTTACCTTTCATATATTCGCTGAAGACCAGCTTCTGAAATCCTGTTCCAATATCCACCATCTGACTTGCATTTCTCAAAGAAAGCAATGATCTTTTTACTCGATTCGCCTCCATTGTTCGGATCGATGTGAAATCCCGAGACCCCGTCGACAATAATCTCCGCTGGGCCTCCTTGATTTGTCGCAAAAGTAGGCAATCCACAGTTCATTGCCTCAATGACTGTTAGGCCAAAACCTTCATAAAGTGCAGGCTGCACAAAAGCTCCTTTTGTATCAGCAATGCACCGGTATAGCTCTCCGTTGCGACACCGATCGGTTTGAGCCGCTATCCATCTGATTTGCCCCCTGAGTTTGTATTTCTCTATCAGGGAATGCATCTTTTTTATCTCAGCAATTTCTTCCCTGTCCTTTGATTTTGATGGATCAAAGAAACCTGCTACCACCACAAGGTTTACTAAACTTCTCAGCCTCCTGTTTTTGCCAAACCATTCAGTTAAACCACTAATGTTTTTCACCGTATCAAGCCTTGCCATTGAGAAGATTATTGGCTTCTTCTTATCAGCAAGGTAACCACTGTTCCAGAAATTTACAAGATCAAAAGTTAGAACTGCATTGATAACTTTCTGTCACTGTTCAAAGCAAAAGAGAATGTGTTCATCATTGTTACATGTGTTCATCATTGTTCTCTCTGCTATAAAGTAGTTCCTCGATTTCGGGATGAAAATTCGTCAGCCGTTTCGATTTCTCAGTGAAAGGAAAGTAGACAGATTGATCAGCCCCAGGAGCAGCAATGTTGAATTTGGGGTCAAACACATTAATACCAGAGACAACCCTATAAAGTCCAGGCATAGTAAAGGCCTCATGGCTTTCATATTGTCCTGGCCTGCTTTCGCTGTTGGACAAAACCTTTTACTTAGCTACTCAAAGATGACATAATCCAGCTGAGTTCATTACTATATGATAAGAATCTGCTAACCTTCCTGAAATTTCTTGATATGTACTTGTTATAATGAAATCAGTAGCATTCATTGAGATCATATCAGCTGTGAACTGACACGAGAAATGATACTTGGGATCAAGCTCCTTCCATTTAGCATCAGAATCCTCGTATTTCGATTTCTCTAAAGCGTGTGCTATGGCTCCCTGGGATGTCAAAATAAAAACTCAAGAATTCAGAGATCATGAAACTAAAAAAACAACCAATTTTCCCAAGCTTTTTGTTTTTGGACCTGTGTAATTCCAAGTTTCTTAGCCAACAAAGAAGCAACCAGGTTGCCATCAGTGTAGTTCCCAATGATCAGGTCAGGTTTGCAGCCCATGACTTCAAGGATCTTACCAGTGGCATCCTAGAATTACAAAGTTATTAGAAGATGAAGAAACTGGTTGGGCAAAATGAAAGAGTTTTGAAGTAAAATGCCTTCACAAATCTCTCCAAGTATGGATACACATCAAAACGTGAAACCCATTGGCGAAGGACTCCATTTTGTGTGAAGAATGGGACTCTGAGAATGTTAGAATGCTTTGTGTTTTCAATAGGCTCTAACTCCACATTGCACTTGGTTCCTCGGGCATCAGGTATCAATCTTGTCACCTAATTGGAATACATATTAAAACACAAGGACAATGTTGTTGTGATCTTATGCGCCTATAATGAACATACCACAAGAATCTGAGGCTTTGCTTGCAGGCCTTGCTGCTCAATTCTGCGCAGCAGCTCTTCTTCCAAAGCTCTCACTTGATCAAGAATGTACACAATCTAGTCATTTTTGTAGCAGGTGAGTGATATACAAGTCCACAGGAACACAGCATTGTAAGGCTGCAATATAAACAGATACTCGTATTCTAACCTGACCGCCGGTGTCAGGCATGCCGAGGACGCCTTCCTGGCCGAAATAGCCGTGTGGCGAAAATATTACAACGTTCAATGTGGTTGGAAGCTTGCTAAACAGTAACTCCAATTTTAGTGGATCTGGTGCTTGGAGGATCTCAGAAAGGATTAACATTGTTTCTCTGACTCTCTCTGAAGTACTTCCCCATCCCTTCTCAAATCCCCACCCCTTCATCCTTTAAGCATTAATGATAACAATACAATTAAAAACTTAAGAAAAATAGGAAATCAAATGGAAAAGAACAGAGAATTCTTGGTTACTTGTGCTTAAATTCTTCATATGGGGTGTTTTTTGGCAGCGAAGATAGATATACTTGAGCTGCAAACAATGCAGATTGAAGCTTGGAAACCGTATGAAGTCTCTTATTGATCATAAGACTCTGCAAGAATTTAATCCAAATGTTGTCATTCATTGCTTTTCTTAAAATCTTCAGCTTTCTGCAATGGAATGTTCATATTTTGATACCTGTCCGCGATGGTGAAGGGCCAGAAGATAATCAACAAGTGCCTTAACATTCTGTTTATCCTCACTAAACCTTGAACTGATGAACTTTGAGATGAAATTGACTCCGTTTCCAATTGACGAGGGAAGGCTCAAGCGAGGGGCGCTGAATTCAATGGCTCCAAAATCTATCTCTACAGCATGTTCATCATTTGCCCTGCACATCAAAGTTCAAACCAATGATTTTGACAACTTTTTCATTCATCAATCCGAAGATTACTACATAATATTGGGAAGGGAAACCAGAAGTATTTGTAGACAAACCAGTTCTCATCAAAGATGGCTTCCTTGAATTTCAAGTACTCAGAAGCAGTAAGGTCTCCTACTCTCAAACTTGTAGCATTCACCTTTACAAACTCCCAGAAACCGGGGCTCGGCCTCACGGCTAGCGCGACGTTCGGAGGGACAACAGCAGCCTCCTGCATATCATAAGCCATCAAAATCCATCCTCCTTCAAAGAGAAAGAGTTTGAATATTACCTGAGTGTTGCTAAGAATGTAGCCAAGAAAGCCTTCCAAAACTTGGCTCCTCTCACGCTTGTCTTCAATTGTAATCTCCAAATCCTTCATCAAATCTTGGGATTTCATCAGCCTCTTCCCATCCTCAACAAACCTATTCACTCAGATGGGTTATGTTCATACCTCAAAAAGTCTCAAGCTTTTTTTATTGGAAGAGGAAGGTGTGTACCTGGCGAAGCATTTCTTCATTGGGTTATGGGATTTCCTCAACGCAGTGTTTAAACTGTCGGAAATTGGAGTATCTAATCTCATCAAGCTGGCTGTTGCAATGGCCATTTCTTCCAGAGATCACACAGCTTGGTTTCTAATTGCGTTTCTTTGGGCTTGTGATGTGAGATACATATACGTTCATTGATGGAGATCAAGAAATATTATATTTCATGAAGAGTGAGAGAGACGTAATGCTGAAATAGAAATAAGGGTAGTGATGGAAGACAAGAACATTTAAGAGATTTGAAATATTGAAAGCAAGAAAGGAATTGCAGTGGTGGGAAGTTATTACGAGGTGGAGGTAAGGAACTTCAAGCAGGTGACTTTCTTTCTTTGTTTTACTGAAATATCATTGGTAATGGTATTGGTAATGGTATTGGTGTTGGTATTGGAGAGCCTGCCTTTTATTCTTTGCTTTCCTTCTTGGAGCTGACATTCTTAAGATACTAATGCAAATTTTAGGCTTTTGGAGTTACCATGATTAACAGGCTTAATGTCATATTTATTATTATTATTATCTTTAACTAACACCAAAGAATTCTTAATTTTAGTTTATGTAATTTCTATAAATCTTAAAATTAATTGGTGCAGTTACGTATATAAACATAAAACTTCACTTTTTAAGCTCGTGAAATTACGATTCTTCGATTACATACATGGAATGTATATACAAATTCCATTAGTTAATGAATGTGAAAGATGTTATAATTAAACAGTTAATTTAAATGTAAAGAATAAGGGTGCACTGCAAAGAGCCAAAAATCAAGAAATCGAAAAAAGAAAACACATCACGATTAAACCAAACAAAACGGTAATAATAGTTGTTCAAAGCAGGAGTTTGGCATTATAAGGTTCTCGAATGGGCGGCAAAGCACGTCACCGAAGGGGGCATGAGCCACCAATGAGTTGTAAACAACACAAAATAACAAATACAGAAGTTAATCATTCATACACAAGTGGGAAGTTTCACACATTCAAACCAAAGCTCCGGAAACTAAACAAAGACACTTGAAGACTTTGAAGTGAAACAACCAGTGGTAGTAAAACACATCAACAATAGAACATAACCCTCTTAACATTCTCTTTGAGAGCTGGCAAAGGTCGAACAGCAGCATTCAACCCTGGTGCCCGTGTGCTGCGAGCACCACCACCACCACCACGTCCAGCAGCAGCATCACTGCTAATTGACCCGCTATCGGAAGTCTCAGGTTCCATATAAAAACGAGCTCGGAATGCAGCAAGATGAGCGTAGTAGGCTGGGGGCACTGCAAAAAAATGTTACACCAAACTAATAAAAACCTTGAACCAGGGATCAGATGTGGTTGGGCAGAACAAATTCAAATCAAGTCAATCGGAAACTTACCAATAGAAACAGAGCGAGTACACCTTGCATACCTACAGAAATAGAAAATCCCATATTTAATTAAAAGCCATTCTCACAAGTAAAATGATAATGTCAATTATGGATAATAATAAAGATTTGGCTTGAAATGTTTGAGCGCTAATTAAAGCAGAACCAGATAAGTTGGAATTACTCACGTATAACAAAGATTATTGGTTAGAGTCTGCAATCTGTCAGCTGTGAACTTGTTCTCATCCCACAGAACATGGTAGTGAGCTGGACGACTTGTACCCTGGTCAACCAGTATCATAAACATAAAATTATGTAACAAGTCTTCATCGCCGCAATAAAATATTTCATTACATATATATAATTCTACCTGGATTCCAGCATGACTGCACAGGTAAAAGTCAAACTCCGTAGGGTGACAAATTTTGGAGTCAACTACCGTACCTGACACATTTCCGGCAGTAAAGTAAAATTCATTTTTAAAAACAAAAACAAAAGAATGACAATAAATAAAGAATTAAGAATTTCGGCTACAATAATAAAAACAAATCTTCCGAATACTACTAGTGAATTTTTTTGTCGGAATGCACCAACAGCAAAAAGGTAAAAACCTTTAAAAATAGCTAAAATCATGGGACTTTGAGGTTGAAATGAATTCATCATAATTCTTATAGTATGCCTAGCAATTAATTGAATTCTACATGCATGTATAAACTCCAATTTTTCCTACTTCCATACTAATCAAATGTCAAAAAAGTCATCAAACTCTACACGCACGAGTTAGCTATACTATACTTTACCAGGCAATATGTTCCCACTCTTGTCAACAGCGTGGCGATCAGAATGGTTATTAGCAAACAACCTAGTGTGATGACGCTTCTGTACAACAACGAAAGTCACTGGAGGCTGGTAGTTTGGTTCTAGAGAAGCGCATGCCTAAAAATGAATTGATTCAAAAGGAAAAAATATGTCGGAGAAAATTGACAAAAATACATCAAATCAACAGTATTTCTCAAATCATATTGAAGATGCATCAACACATGCAATCTTCACCTTTCGAATGGCATCCAGCTCATGCAATAAAACTTGATAAAACTGTCCTTCGCTAACCCCATCCCTGCAACATAAAACTTTGGAATAGCATCAAACAAATCGAAAATAATGTTTATTCACGACCTGACAAAATATTAGAAATAAAAGAAAATGCCTGTAAAATATAATGCGCTGAGGTTTCTGTCCAGTGGCTCTACGGAAGGAGATGAGGAGTTCCCTGTCACCAGAGCGAGGAGGACAATAAATAAGAACACACCAGTTCACTAAGACAAGTTCAATATGCAACCAGAAGACAAAAGCACTAAAACTACAAGGTTTATAAGTCATACTTGACCATTCCACCCGTTACAGTCCCCCTTACAGGATCCTGCCATGTTTTGAAAAGATCTTGAATAAGCTCTTGCCTATGGGCTTGAGCACTGACCAAACCAGCATATTTTGTAACTTCCGGCCAATCTTGAGAAGCCACAACCTATTGTCAAAATAATACTAGGAACTTAACAGCGGCTTAGATTAGACAAAGAAGCATATAAAACAAAAAGTGGTGCCTATGATCATACAGCAGCAATGGATGGACTTGAGTCTTCTCCTGGGTGAGGATGAGTTACATCGGCACCAAATATAATGGTAGGCCGGTCACTAACCAAGGGTATGCGCCTAGATAATGCATCAACAAGTACTGTATTTCTTCCCCCAACCTTTACGTTTATTTTCAAGGCCACATTGGCCAAATACTGTTTACTCATTTTGAAGACATGTTTAGTCAAACAGCACTGGGAAACGAGGCCAAGATCCGTTTCACAGATTCGTTTTAAATCACCTGCAAAAAGTACAACGAAAGAAAAAAATAATTAAAAGACATCCAGATTTCAAATAACAAAGACAGTAATTGACATACCATAAAGAGATCCGTTGTTATCTGGCAAAACAACAATAAGCAGATCAAGCTCCTTGCCCTGGGGTTGGAGAATGCTCATTGCATCATGGTACCGAGTTTTAAGGGCCTTTTCCACATGATCAGGACGAGCAAAAATAGGAGGAATCACTGGTTCTGGATTGAAAGCCTACAGCCATCGTACAAAGCTTTAGCATTAAACACTTCGTTGGAATCTCACCACTTGTTGTTTAAGGTTATTACCATGCCAGAAATGTAACACATTTGAGCAAGTTCATAACAAAACCCACGAGTAACACTTTCTTGCACATATCGAGAGAAATTTATGCACATCCAGTTGTTTACAGTACCACCATTGAACATTTTCTGCATTAAGTCATAATCAACATAGATAAAAAGGTCAGATTATCGTTTCCTAAATAAACTCTGGAACCATGAATTGACTATCATTCAGCATAATTAGTGAAAACAACCCAAGCAAGCATTTCAAGTCATCTTACCTACAGCAGAAAGGGGGGAAGGGACATTTCTCTCTCAAACAAACTAACATACCTACCATGGACAAGGAATCTGGAATTCTTTTCATCAACACGACTGTGGCATCTCACTCATTGTAGAATACATAAAACTTTTTTAGTGCTTAAACTATAAAACACATAATATATTAAATGACTAATATTTTTAATGCTCTTCTTATAGCATCCCAAAACAACAGAAACAAGAAACTAAAAGTTTCAGACCAAGCAACAAAAATGTAAACCAGAGCGGGAAAAAAATCTCTAATATATTAATTCCCCAACAGGAAGTACCTTATTCATCATATTCCACTGTCCAACCTGTGGCAAGCAATCCTTTTCTCTGCCGGTTTCATGATATTTTAGCTGAAAAGGAATGAAATTATCATTAGAACATTATGAAAATCAGACAGCAATCGCAGCTCAATTATACTAGAATTAGATGTGTTACCCATGGTGCAGGAAGAATACGAGCTTCAACAGAAGCAAGCTTCTCACTTATCTTAATTCCGAACTCCTTTGCATATGGATCATTATGATATGCATTATGACGTACCGTCTGTAATTAAAAGAATGTTAGAAAGTTTAACAATGGTCAACCTTAAAGATGAATAACCAAAACTCTAAAATCTATGAAAAAGCAAGCAAGGTAATGAAGCGTCGAAAAACAAGAAAGGTAGAAAGAAACAGAACTTATAATATTTAGAGGATAAAGATAAAAGCGGAAACTAAATTCCAAGCAATTACACCCAATTATATAAATTGAGATTTATTAAAGATGCAAGCTATTCCAGACCCGCATAATGTCTTCCTCTCTATCTTTTGGTCGTTGGCATGTAACCTTGAGCAGAGCAGTTATCTGTCTTTCATTGAGCCTTTTGGAATACCTCTGGCCTTCAACAATCTTACAAACCTGAATCAAAAACATTTTCGATGATAAAACTCAAATATACATATTGGGACACACAACATGAATTAGCCATTACTAAAATATTCAACCAGTAAGGAGAAATATAAGGAGAAACGTTACTTCCATGGGTAGATAGTTAGGTCTCTGCTGGTTCCCTACTTGAAGACAAGGCCACTGAGTATGTTGAATAACAAACCCATATGTTTCATAGAAGTACTCGACCACTGATTTCATAGTACCTCTTTCATCAACCGGGAAACTAGTACAAATACAGTTAGTATAAGCGGTGAAGTTCAATATAATACAAACTTAGTTAGGCAAGACTTTTCAATTCAAGTGAAAAATATTACTTACGTTAGCTCTCGTGTTGCTTGTGATGTCAAACCAGTTATGCGATATTTTCTGCGCATATTACCACGGTGTGTCACTTCAACTTTAACACCACGAAGAGCCTTCTTTATCTGAAATTAATTAAAAAAAATTAGAGAATATCCCCTCTTGTAGAAATAGCAATTCCATGAAAAACCATAGCATACCAAAATTAGGTAGAAGAACAACTGAAAATAGTCCTAGCAGTCTAACGAGGTTGTAAAATAAAATATCATGACCTAAACAGTAAGAAGCATCCAACCTTCACACGGTCAGCATCAGATAATGGTCTCGATGACACATCACGGTTGAGAAGCTGAGTAACAAAATCAATGACAGGCAAAGGCTCTATGAAAGCAGTAGATGACATATCTGCATCCATTAGTGAATAGTCACTTCACTGAAATAAAACATGAAGGGAGAAATGTAAACTGAAAAAATAATCTCCATGCCTTCCATTTTAGGAAGTATAAAATGCAAAGAACAGACAGTGGTGGGGCTAATACCAATATTTAGAGAGAGACCCATTTGAGTAGGACGGATACTCTGATAAAAGCCCCGCCAGCTTTCCAGCCCCTCACCCATTGTCTGACGTCTGCCAAGGTCAGGAGAGTAAAATGATCGGCCCACTGGACAATACCTAGAAGATCAAGCAATTTCATTCGTTAATTCAATCCAATAAACTAAAAACCATGTAACAGGAGTGTAGTAATATAGACATGCCTTGAAGTAGGCAATTCACGCAATACAATATCCAGAACTTGAAGTGCTTCCTGTGGGGCATCAGCCTGTCTGCCCTGCAGAAAGAGTCCTAAATGGTGCAAATCAGCACGAGCAGCCAATTTGATCACAACTTTAAATTCTCTTTCCCGTCTGCACCAGAAGTAGCAAATCATCAAGAAGAACGAAAGGAGCAAGGCATAGACGCGAGAATTCAAAGAGGAAAGACGGTAAGGAACCTTTGTCCTCCTGATCCATCCTCTTCATCAAAAAGAGTGATTCTAAACTCATTTGATATGAAAGGAAGAGGACCAGCAGTGTATAAACTTTTTCTTCCATCATAGGCCGGAAGACGATTACCAAGGTGAGAGACCCTGTATAATTTCACTAGCTGTTCCATTACAGCTCGATTATAGACACGGGAAGTGACTTCTGGAGTAATAGTAACCTACTTGCAGCAGAAAATGTCATTGTAGAATTAAAATATAAAAAACACAAGCAGCAGAATAGAAAAAATATGAGGCAGCAGAACAGAAGAGAATGCCCACATCATACTGATGAAGATCTTTGTCTGGCAGCTCAGCAAAGAAGTGGTTAGCCTTAACAATACACCTTATGCCAGAGCTACCCATTCCTGGTCTCAAAGGGAATCTCATAGATTTACTAGATGGTGGTGCAGGTTGAATTGCTTGGCTTTGAGTAGATTCCTGCTGGATGGAAATTTGTTGAAATTGTTGATCAATTGATGAAGTATCGGGTGGGTGGGAGGAAGAACTCGCCAGAGATGACATTGGCTGAGTCACCCCACCTTGATACACTGGGGTTGCTTGGTGCAGCTCGGGAACTGGTGGCCTGGATGGCCCACCAGAAGAAGGTCCTCCCCCAATGCCGCCACCAACCATGCCACTGCGATTACCACCACCATAGTTACTGCGTCCTCCATGCTGATATGGCCCACCTCTACCCCTGCCTTGGTAATCCGGAGGTCCTCCATAGTGCTGATGTTGAGATGTTCCTCGGCCACGACCACCACCTTGACCTCCCCGTCCCCCTTGAGAAGCCCAACCTCTTCCACCATGATATCCACTGCCACCGTGTTGCTGTGGGCCATCTCTCCTTTCAGCTGATCGTTGGGAGCCACGGCCACCAACATCCTGAGACTCAGAACTTTCGCCACCACCGTCAGTTTTCTTCTTCCTCCCCATGATCACTACAAAAAATGGAGAGTTGAACCCGAGAAGTTAGAATTGAAAAATAATGTCTAAAAGTAGTACAGTTATTCTATCAAGACATATCTATTATTAACGATAGACAGAAATAAAAGCACTCCTAATGAATAAATACGTGTAAAATTGTAAAAACCAAGAGGCACGAGCAGAAAATGTTCTGTTGCTTTCACAAACAGAAAATAAACTCATATTTCTCTAATGTTTGATATTTGGAGGTTTTTGAACATAAATATCAAATATAGATCAAGTAACTTAACAGTATTTGCTTCTCGTATTTCTTCAAATAAGCGTTCACGTAAGAGCCACCACAAAAAAAAAATGTAAAAAGAGAAGTAGAAACCTAACTGTAGAAAATAGTTTTCAGCCAAAGTGTCGACACCAAAACGAACATTTAACTAGAAAACCCTAACTCAAGCACAAGACAACAGGTTTGGAAGACGTCCAAAGTAAGAAGGAATCAATAAATAGCAGAACAGGATCTAACGATCTCACACCGACGGAAGAGAAATCCAGTTTTTTTATAAAAAAAAACGGTTATGAAGGGAAAAAAAAACAAAAGAGGAGAATGGAAAGATCCGACGACAGAAATGACAAAGTAACTCGCAAAGCAAACACCACAGAAACATAGAGTAGATCCACAGACAGTTGAAGAAAATGTAAAAGCAGGAAATCAGAACCTAATCAAAAGGAAAATCAGACAAAAAACCAAACGCATTGAGAAACGGAAGAAACGAGTAAAGACGGCGAAAACCTAAAAGCAAAATTAGTTGATGAGTAACCTCAGACGAGCAAGTATGGTGGCCGGAAAAGAGCCGGTAGCGATGTGATGAAAAATGAGTAGGGAAAAAAAGAAACAAACAGAGAGCCACTGAAACCGCAGCGTCGCTTCGCGTTGCTTTACAGAACGAGAGAGCCAGAGAAAGGTAATAATAAAGAACAACAGCCGAGAGAGAGAAAGCCCTTGGTTTCGCCTACGCCTCGCCTCTCCACTGCACTACACTACACTCATTTTGTTACTCTCACTTGCTTTTGGAAGAACACTCTATAATGCCTACCCACACCCTACATATAAAGCACTCAGCAGGTCTTCGAAAAAGACAACTCCATCCCTCTCCCCTAAAAAAATAAAAAATTAAAATTAAAAAACAATTTTAATTATTGCCGAGCCCTCTCGTCCTCCGTGGCATATGTCAAGACAATGACTGGTCTACCATTTTACGTGGCAAGTCTTTAGTGTTGCTTATGTGTCGTTTCCAGGTTGGTGGTGGGCCCGTCCAATAAGTGGAACGGAACGGGATATCTGGGTACACGGGTATCTGAACTTCACATGATTGGCCCCAACGGCTAATCACACCACCATCTCACTATCTTCTGCGGCGTTTCTCTCCATACCCCAAAATTTAAGTCTCCCTTTTCTCTACTCGCTCTCCCGAATTGCCACGTATCTCTTGCCTGGCAGCGACTGTTCTTCACGCTCCGCCGTAGTCCCGTTCCACATTATTACTTACCCCTCATCTCACCTCGCGATCATTATTATTTAATTCCCCCTATTTTCCAATTTTTTTTAACTTTTTTTTAGTTTTGACAAAATTATTCACCAATTAATTTTTTTTGTTAAATATAGTGAGCGAAATAATAAAAATAAATTAAAGTTTTAAATTACCAAAAATGGTCAAATTTGATAAAATTAAAAGTTTAATACAACTAAAAAAATTTAAGTTTAAATTTGATTTGTTTCTTAAAAGCTATTGAATATAATCAATAATATTGCAATAATTTTAATTTAAATAGTAATCACATTCTTTGTTAAAAAAAATTGATTATATAAATAATATTTTATTTATTTTCTCATATTTAGTGCATAAATAAATGTGACGATAATGGCATTTAATAATGGTATGAATTTTTCAATTTTTGAGTAATGTAACCGACCAACTATAATAGAGAGGTGGTTTTAAATCAAATACACAGCATTTAAACTAAGCAAAAAATTATGAATCTCTTACTTATAATGTGTTAAAGAACTTAGTTTTTTAAATGAAACTAAGTAAAATCAAATGTCCATATTTTTAAATTAATATGATTAATAAAGAATTATTCTTTATTTTATTTTTAAAATTTAAAATTCATGAAAAGTAACTGGAACAAATTTATATTTGCAAGTTGAGCTCGCCCTCATAAATTTAAAAGATGTCCAATCAAATTAAATCTTCTCCACTGCCTTTTATTCTAATCACACATATGTCCTTACTCACTTTAAATGAACACACATCATTATCATTTTTATATTTTTGATTAAAAAGGAAAAGCATGCCGGACAAAAATTTTGGACGTTTTTATCCCTGCCATAATCCACTTGATTAATTGAATTCAATATATGTTTGGCAAGTTGTAAGCTTGTATATATTTTAAGATTGGTTTAGTTTTTATTGTGGTTTGAAACAAGTACCTCGAGTATACTAAACTTGACCAATTGACCTATTATTTACCAGTGCAACCGTATAACATGGCTCTCTTACAAAACTAGCCCAATTGACCTATTATTTACTAGTGCAACGGTATAACATGGCTCTCTTACAAAACTAGCGAACAATGTTCAAAACACATAAATGTGTGCTCTTAATTTTGTTTTGCTAACTTATTTATTTATTTATTGGGGAAATTAGTTGCAGTGTTCAGCCATAATTAAAAAGAAAAAAAAGAAAAAAAAATCAGCTCCGTTTGATTCGGTCGTCAGCGAACGTGGAAGCCACGTGGACAACCATAGATGGTGGGTCCCTGAAGTCTTATCCTGGGTTGCAAGGTTTGGCCCACTAGACCTACGCTGGACTCCAAGGGCCCCGCTCTTAGTTAGTTATTTATTAATAAGTTTTAATTATCGTCTATATTCATATGTTGATTAAATTGAGTTATATTTAAAGATAAAAGTGATCCAAATCTTGTAATTAATATCCATATATAAAGAAAGTTTTGTTAAATTGCAAGTGTAGACGATAATTTGTGTCTTCGTCCACTAGTCATTTGGCTTTATAAATAAAGTTATTTGTTGGGATATGAATTTTTTGTCCGTATGTTGCTTTTCAGGTGATATTTCTATACATTTATGAGGTCAATGGATATTAGATAATCCATTATATTATTTAAATAATAAGTACTTTTTAAAATTGTTTTAATTTTTTATTGTTTTTTTTCAAGAATATCATCCATAAAATCGAGGCATCTACAGCACATTTAAACATGGCCTAGAGTTGTAAATAATTTTAATGCTCTTAAGAAAAAAAAAAAGGAACAAAATTTTGGTTTCCCTCAAAAGTAATGTCATTTATGAGACATTAATCAAAGGAGGAGCAAAATGAAGGAAGAAGTTACAAGTTTACAACGTTAAAATATGAAAGAAAGAAACAGTTTCATATGAATGCAACTCCCACTTGCATTTAAAACCAGTTGAGGAAGAATTTAAAGCTGAAGGCATGCAATAGTTTCTCATATAAAATCAAACCCCCGCACTCAGAAGTCTTCAGCACAGCAGCAATCAACCAAAAATGGGCGCCACTCAACTCTTTGTTCTGTCTCTTATTTCCCTCACTCTCCTCTCCGCAGTTTCTTATTCAGAAGGCAATGGGTTGAAGATGAACGCCATTGACAGATGCTGGAGATCGAACCCGTACTGGAGGAGAAACAGGCAACAATTGGCCGTTTGCTCGGTGGGTTTCGTTGGAAAAATGACCAACAACATCGGAAGAAATCTGATACGCTACCAAGTCACCGACCCTAGCGACGACCCTATAAACCCACGCCCAGGTACACTCCGATACGGCGCCACAATGATCAAGTCAAAAGTCTGGATCACCTTCCAAAAGGACATGCACATCCTGCTCCACAAGCCGCTTCTCATAAGCAGCTACACAGCCATCGACGGGCGAGGGGCCAGCGTCCACGTCTCCGGGAATGCATGCCTCGTGGTCTCCAAGGCCACCAACATCATTATCCACGGCCTTATCATCCACCACTGCAAGGCTCAGGGCGCAGGCCAAGTCATGGGCCCTAATTCCAAGTTGGTTTCTCTCGGTCACGTGGACGGCGATGCCATTCGTTTAGTATCAGCCTCCAAAGTCTGGATTGACCACAACACACTGTACCGCTGCGAGGATGGGCTGCTCGACGTCACCAGAGGCTCCACTGACATCACCATTTCCAACAATTGGTTCCGCGACCAAGACAAGGTTATTCTTCTCGGCCACGAGGACGGCTATGTCCGAGACAAGAACATGAAAGTCACTGTCGTCTACAACCATTTCGGACCCAACTGCAACCAAAGGATGCCCAGGTAATTATTAGAAATCACGAACCTCCACAATATATAACATTGTCCACTTTAAACATAACATTGTTTTATAGGATCCGACATGGGTATGCGCACGTAGCGAACAATTTGTACCAAGGATGGACGCAATACGCAATTGGAGGGAGCATGAATCCAAGCGTCAAGAGTGAAGCCAACCTCTTCATCGCATCAAAATCAAAACAGGCAAAAATAACATAAACTAAATCATTCCATTTCCGGGTTTACAAAATATCGATTAGAAATTTGAATTTATTGTGTGTGGATAATACTGCCAGGTTGTATGGAGCACCGGGAAAGTAGAGGCTGCAAAATGGAAGTTTCATTCCATAAGAGACGTTTTTGAAAATGGAGCTTCCTTTGGACAGATTGGTGTGGGGCGAGGAGGCGTAAAGCCAAATTACAGCGCCCAGCAGCGGTTTCCAGTGGCTGATGCTAAGTGGGTGAGATCATTGACCAGCTCCTCCGGGGCTCTACGTTGCTCATCAAAATCAAGATGTTGACAATTATATGAACTTTAATTTTGATGGTGTAAGAGATTATATGAATAACAATTACTGAGATTAAAAGAAGCATTATGATACAATATAGAAGCGATATTCAAACACACACTTAATTAAGAAGGAGAAAGGGAAAAAATTGAAGAACACACTTGAACAAAGAACCTTTAAGGATCGAAAGGAATATTGAAAAACAAGAACAAATAACCGTAAGGAGAATCAATGTCGGAGCACGCGCGCGGTGCCGACATTCCAATTATGGTCAATTAAAACTACACCATACATGTAAACAAAGCATAGAAATATTCAACAATACATACATACATATATATATATATATATGGAGGATACGTATTATGGTCAGTATTACAGTAAGGAAAGAGATGAGGTTCCGGGGCTGACCGAGGGTGTCCTCGGCTAGCTATGCCTGCCAGGCTGCGCGCGCGAAGGTGAGCACAGAAGCAACTAAAGGCAAACTCTAGGTGTGAAGTTACAAGTAAAGGGCTTCTGTGAAACGTTTGTCCAAGAATCTGCAAAAGAGAAAGAAGGGAAAGAGAGAGAGACCCCCCCCCCCCCCCCCCCCCCCCCCCCCCCAAAAAAAAAAAAGAAGGAAAAGAAAAGGATCCCCAAAGAGAAGAAGGCACTTTGAATACGTCCCATTTATATATATATAAATAGATAAGAATTTGGCGATGTGGGAAAAGAGTTAGGTTGTGAATAACCAGTGTTGTTGGTAAGGAACTGGGGAAAGAAATGGCGCCAGTGGGGTTGCCTCCAGGGTTCAGGTTCCATCCCACCGACGAAGAGCTTGTCAATTACTATCTCAAGAGGAAGATCAGTGGCCAAGTAATAGAGCTTGATATCATTCCTGAGGTCGATCTCTACAAATGCGAGCCTTGGGAATTATCAGGTTAATTCAATTCAATTTTCCCTCTCTACTAATTTTATGCTACTTTTTTCAAAACTTGAAATTGAGAAACTATATTTGTTGTAGAAAAGTCGTTTCTTCCAAGTCGAGACCCGGAATGGTACTTCTTCGGGCCGAGAGATAGAAAGTATCCAAATGGATTTAGAACAAACAGAGCCACGAGAGCCGGGTATTGGAAATCAACTGGAAAAGACAGGCGAGTGACTTCTCATAATCGTGCCATTGGGATGAAAAAAACACTTGTTTACTATAGAGGCCGAGCCCCTCAAGGCATTAGGACCGACTGGGTTATGCATGAATATCGCCTCGACGACAAGGATTGTGAAGATAGCTCTGACATTCAGGTATTGATATCTTAACAACTAAACTCCATTGTTGATTTTACTCCACTGATATATATATATATATATAATTCTCTATACTCTTAACAAACCAGCGATGAATAGTTGTCAACAGTTCAACTAGTTAATACATATATTTTCGACGAAAAACATTAGATGTCTGAATCATCACTTTCAAAATTATTAAATTAATAATGGGTGTACATATTCTTTACTTCTACCATGATCTTTGAAGTGATAAAGTTTGAGTTGGGGTTTTGTTTTGTTATGACAAATGAGACAAAAGTGGTATCCCATATGACTTAAAACACACTCACACACACAAACCAGTGATTTGATTCTGTCTTTCCAACATCTTAGATGATCTATTCTATTTCTGAGAGTTGGATTCCCTCATCGTATTAAAAATGATAAACTACCAAAATGAACCCAAAGAAAAGTCCCCATCATTTGCTTTTTTTTTTTTTTTTTTTTTTTTGCTGTAAGAAGATGTCTCCCCACTTTTCACTTTATTCCCATCACTAAAATCTCTCTCTCTACTGCACGAGTTTTTATCATGTGTAGAACCTCTAATAACTTAACGAAAGATACATGTTTAAACCAATTGAATTATGTTTAAACCGAAGATTAAAGGAGAAGAAATGAGAAGGGAGATGAAAATTGGAGTGTTTATGTGTATTGGGTTGCAGGATTCTTACGCGTTGTGTAGAGTGTTCAAGAAAAATGGAATATGTTCGGAAGTGGAAGAACAATTGAGCGGGCAAAGCAGCAGCAGCAGTTTATCATTTATAGACAACTCAAATTCAACATCACAAACTTTGGTCAATGACTACGAAACTTTATCCCCTGATGTTCTCATGCCACCTTCTTCGTCTTCTTGCGTCGAGGAAGAAGAAAAGGACGATTCATGGATGCAGTTCATTACAGAAGATGCATGGTGTGCTTCTAATTCATCACCCATCGCCCTCCACGATCTCTCTCACCTCACTTTCACCACCCATTGAAACCATGTTCCTTTTATACATTTGATTTTCTTCTTTACTATAATAATCCATACGAACCACCCCTCTCTCGAGGGTGGTGAGACTTATCAATTTCCATATGTAGATTATGTATTTTGGATTGTGGGTGTGGTCGGTGAGTTCTCTAGAGTCAAATCAATCAACTATGAACAAGACTCTACGGAATATATTTTGGTGATTTATCTAATCTCTGACCTCTCAGTGTTTACTTACTTCAATAAGAACAGCATATATATTATACTGATTCCTTTCCCTTTTTTTCAATTTTCTAAAGCTATCCATATTATCTACAAGCAGTTCACAGGAAACCATAGTCTAGTTTCCCAAGATTGCCTCACGGTCGAGCCATCTCGAACACTGCCAAGATTGGTCCGTGTAGGTATAATTTAGAACTTATGCATTGCTGCTATGTCACAAGGCTATAACATTACCTTGAATGAAAAGATGAAATCAGTCCCATTAAGTTACTTCACCACTGCAAATACTTGTGTGCATCATTCAAATCTTCCACTTCTGGAATTCTGTTGAGCTTAACATGAAGGAGCTCGCATTTTTATGGCCCCCACCTCCGAATTCCTGGAAGCATAGAGGTCGAGATCTCAACAATCATCACCATTATTAGCTCATTGGATAAATGTTTGATTTCTATAGATAAGACGAAGCATTCAACCTGTGAGATACGAGTTGTGTCCTCGTCACAAACACTTCTGAGACTTATTTTCAACATCTGGTAATCCCCAAGTGCCGGGACTCGGTATACAACAGCCCCAATGCCTCTGCAAGAATTCAAAGTGAATGGAAATAAGCTGCAAAAGTTGTCTTTTAAATTGAGGAGAAATTGAAAACATTTATCTTTAGTCTTAGAAGATGGGTTGATAGGCTGTTTGTTTAAACCTCCCTGTCATTAAAAACAAGAACTTAAGGCCATTACATGTTTTATGAGTGAGACTTGAAGCCTTCATACGACAAAATCAATAAAGAACACAGCCAGAGATAACAAAAAGAAGAAAGGAAACAAGACATTCCAGAAGTAAAGGTGAAGGAACAATGACCAATATAGATACCATCATAATGTAAGTTTAAGCGCAGTTAAGATCATATAAGCAGAACAGTTGTCTTACCTAAAATTTGAATTTTGACTCTTAGTAGCCAATTGGTGTCCTAATTCACTCCTTAGTTCTGAAATAGAATCTGCATCAACAGCCTATTGGGAGAGAAGAGGAACAAAATTAGAGAATATAAAAGGTTCTTCATTATTTTCCAATTTCCAGCTCCACTCTCTTAAATAATTTAAAGGGCACCAACCAGCACGAATTGATGATTGGTAAAGAAGATCTCAGCCTATTGAAAAGCAAAATTCAGTAAAAATAAAGCTCGTGACCAAGAACGAAGACCTCAAACACATTTGGTTGCTTGAATTCATAGCAACTATTTTATAAGTTTTAATCAAGCCAACATAAACGACTACTTGTTTTATTAATAATTCAGACAACGTGATAAATAACAAATTTCAATTCTGCTAGAATGGTGGATATAAGGTAACGAGAGTGGGACTAGTGGCCATACCAGACAACGTCCAAAATCTCCACCACCGAGTGTAATGCTATACGATTGATTAAGAGCATCCTCTATTAATTTTTGTTTGTGTGCTAAACTTGCTATTCCTTGACTAATCATAGTCTCCATATCCAGAGATAGTAACTGCAAAAACACATAAGCGATAAAGAAGACGATGTCTAGACAAACAAGCTTGAACAGCCTCGCATCCTCAGGTATCAGAAAATCAGATAACTATCAGAGCAAGAACAATCTCACAACCCATACCGAAAATGAAGAAATTACCTGATCAAATAAGTTAGGATTCAAAAGGGTATCATATTCAATATTCAAATCTTTGAAACCACTGCTAAGAGCTTTACTATTTGGAAGACTCCACTTCCAAAGATCGCCATCCTCAATGTATTCATAAAGTCTCCTCATGCGCTCAAATTCATTCAGCACTTTGTAATGGGAAGAACCAACGTCGAAGTTCCCGTGAGCATCTTGTATTAGCTTTTGCTTGAAATAGTCAAAAGCTATTGTAGCTCCACCTCTTTGAATATCTATAACTTTAGTCACGTTTTCACCAAATGAAGACTCATCGCTGAGCTTTTCAAGAGCCGTCTTGTGGTGGTCCAGTATTATCACTCTTGACGAGATACAAAAAAGGGAAAGAGAGACAATTTCTAAGCAACCATAATAACTTAATAAATAACACTTAGAAAGAGAGCCCACCATGGAACTGGAACAGGCTCAGCTTGTTCCATTGATATCCATAGGATTCATTTTACAGACACCAACACAAACATCAGATTTGCATCAACCCTTTCCCTCCTAATCCCAGATTGCAGCATTAACCAAGGACATGTTTAGTAGTGATTTTGAAACGGTTAAATAAACTAAAAAATCACTCAAAAACATGTCTTTAATTATTAGGTTTAACCATGCCTTTCAAACACAATTTTTAAACGATTGAAAGCATGTTTAGAGTGGTTTGATGGAGCTGAAAAGTAATTTTAATCATTTCAAAATCACTCACAGGAAAGACATTACACGTTCATCAAAAGAAAAAAAGAACCATAAAGAATGGGGCATGGAACATAAAAAACACCTGTTAACTTTAGAAGATAGGTCCTCAACAAATCCAAACGGCCCCACAAAATCCAAAAGATAAACGTCGTCAATTTGATGCAGGGGAAGCTGGTCCGTTCTGAAAGAAAAAATAGAATTAAAAAGTGAAGTTTAGTGTTTGTGCAGAGTTTAAGCAACAAGGTTGAAGGTAAATGCAGGAGAAAAGATGACCTGAGGGGATTGTAGACGGTATTAGGGAAAAAGAGAGGGGGTTGAGAAGCGGCGGAGAAGTAGAGATGAGCGGCGAGAGCGGCGAACGCGCCGTCGGGACATGGATAGTGATAAAGCACCGCCGTAGATTTTGTGTTTACGGAATTCATGATGAAAGGAACGGAACCCCACAAATTTCTGTTCATCCAACCAAATCTCGATCTTAAGATTCTCGACTCTTTCCCTCCAATATTTGCCTCCGCATTCCTAAATCTTGAACGAGTCTACAAGTTACACACACTTCGTCTTACTACACCTATTTTTACCGTGCAGTCAATATACTTTCAAAAGTTTTCACCCTGCAAATTATAAATAAAGTAAAATATTTAGTCCAAAATTTTAAAATTAGTTTTTATTTGTTTTCAATTTTGAAAAAATAATAACAATAATATCCATTTAAGAAGGGGACCGGTGAAAAAATTACGGTACTACGCCACTCCCCTTCTTCACTATGAAGAAGACTCGTTCAATTTCAGATTCACCGTTCTTTCCAGTGGCATGCGTCTCTTATTCACCTTCGCCTTCTCCAAGATGATGCACGCCTTCAAGCAGGCTCTCTACGTCAGTGGTTGATTTTCTCTCTCAATTGTGTATTTGGCACTTCATTTAGGCGTAATTTTGCTAACGATGTCTGTGGAGACAATTTGGATTTATTGCATCATTCCATCTTCGTGCGCGCAGGACTTTCATTCCAGATTACTGAAGAGAGCTTGCGAAATGCTTTCAAAAGCTTTGATCAACTTGTATAAGGTCGTCGACTAGCTGATATTTGGTGCATTTTGTTAATACAATTCAATAGCTAATATTTGGCGCTAACTATTATCAATTGTGATAAGTTTCAGTCAATTTGCTGATGGATAAGGTAGCCAATTGACCAAGAGGATTTGCCTTCCTCCGTTATGCTACTGGAGGAATCTCAAAAAGCTATTGAAAGAATGCACTGCCAGGTAATTTAAAACCTCCATCTCTGCAATCTCCACTCTGTCTAACCTCTTACAAATGCGTTTAGTTTTCATAATTCATATTTTTGTTTACTTAATCGCCAAAATCCACTTAATGCTCAAAGTGTGCGTCGCGAAGTGATGTCTCATTTAAATTAGCCAATCTTAATGCTCTTTTCTTATTCACTGTGATTTTGCAATGAATGTGATTCGCTGTCCATAAGTATATTTCCTTAGCCGAAGACAGATCCATCTATAAGAGCTCTAAATGACTACAATCTAGTAATTGCGAAGTTCAGTTCCGTTAACTTCCATCTTGAGCAAGCCTTTCTATTACAGTTCCTCAACCTTATGATATACAACTATAGAATGCACAATTAGGCACTACAAAAATTATAAATGGACTCCAGTTTAGGCATTACACAAGCAGCAAAAAAACCCTTCAAATTCTCTATAAATTTAGCTAGAGATCTAGATAGGAGGAGTTGGATGTAATAGATTTAAGGTAGCATCGAAGATCCATGTATTCTTAATCTTGTTTCATTTCCCAGTTGTGGAACATTATAACCGAAATATCAAACGTTTCTAGAATGTTCGACATGATGTAGTCAATTGTAATCAAATTCAGTAAAATTTATTATGGACCTAGAACAGAATTGATTAGAGAAATATCATGGTCAAACCTTAATTGTTGGCTTGACTTGTCATAAACGATCACTGTTTAATGACCTTGCTAATAAGGAGGGATTTATTTTGAAGTAAACTCAAACAATACGTACTTCAGTAAATGCTTGTTTTTAACGAACGATTTGTGTATCCGAGCTCCATAACTGGCCGAAGTACTGTTAAATATGGGGCACTCTTTGGCCTCGTGGTGGTTTCCCCCAATTTTGTAGTGACAACTATGTTTGTTGAAATTAATAGTCAAAGAACTTATTCTCAGGTTTATTCGGTGGATATGCCCTCCCCACCTCTTCTCATTGGGAAACATGAATTGATAAGATATTCTCATATCGGATTCCATGGATAAAACTTCGATGTCATCTCAAGTAAAAAAGGCTAATTTTGAAATCTAGCTTATAGATGGGAGGGTTTGATCTGTGCCAACTGATTACGGTTTTTTTTGTTCAATAGAAAAAGGATCTTTGATGATCTTGTTGTCTTAAATTTATCGGTGCATGTTATTTTCAAGCATAGTAGCTTCATGGGGGCTAAGGGGGAAACTTTGGTTTAGTTTCTGGATGGCAGGGTGATCTTTGTGGAAGTTGCACAATCCAGATCCGAGCTTCGTATACAGAGATCATTGTTTCCCTCAGATTCATTTTCAAAAGAGCCGTTATTTATTTTAGGAATATAAATATATACATTGATGGCCTCTGCGTTGTCGTTATTGGTGTGAGAAAACTTGATGTTGTTTGTATGATATAGTCAAAGTGTATTTCAGGAACAGCATGTTCTCTAGAATAAACGGTATTAGTATTGAGGATTGGTCAAGTGGATCACCTAACCAAAATATGAACTGAGATATGGGCTATGTTCAAAGATCACAGGTTGTGATAAGAATAAGAATGCTTAAATCCTGAGTAGCGTTGACTTCTAAAAATATTAAGACGGCTTTTGGGGGTACCCGTACCAGACATGGACCCATGGGGGATTGTGGAACATAATCTGAAACAAGAAAACGCAATCTAATTATAAAATTTGTGGTCAAGGATGGGTTGGGGATTAGAAAATGCCTCTGTTTATTGCCAACAAATTTTAAGCGGAGAAAATCATTTCTTCATCCTTGGAAAGGACGGACTTTCCAACTACTTTGGATCACTTCTTCATCCTTCAAGCACGAAAGTGAGTCTTTAAGATTGGATGCTTGAAAGGTTGGATTCTTTTGTCCCTGAAGTGCTCTTCATTCTTCACGTTCAGGATGATTAAATATTTGACGGTTCCAACATTTTTTGCCTTCAAATCGAACTTTCCACTAGGGAGTTCAGCCAAGTTTGTTCTAAGAATCGTATCACTCTCTTTCAATCTCTATTCGCTGAGAAATCAAACCTTTTCCATTATGAAGATAGAAATGAAAAACCTCAAGAAGTAAGATTTGCAAATATGTCAAAAGTCATGGAGCAACACCGTTCTGTTTTACAGAATAAATAATTGTCATTCAAATCCCCCCCAATGTTAAAAAGGAATAGCCTGGAGAGAGGTTGTTGGGCAACTCCATATAAGTTTTTCCCCTCCTGTTAACCTTAGATGTGATATGCTACAAATTCAGGCATCCTTTTTTTTTTCATCTCAAGCAAAAGAGAGAACTCAGAAACCCATGTCAAAGCATCGTTGGTTATTTGCTTTTATCGACCTTAAATCTGGTGCTGAGGCTATAAGCAAACTCGAGCTCTCCGACCCTCTCTCTCTTCTGAAACAATCAGCGCTGAGCTTGTATCTCTCTGTGCCAAGCATCTCTTATAAGGCACAAACCCCTTCTTACTCTCATTTGCATTACCTCTTCCTACCAGACAAGGCTCTTGACATTCTACTTCTGGGCTCTGGTTTTCGTTTTCATTCTTACTCGGGGAGCCAGAACATGAATCCGCACAAGAACTTTCCAGGGAATTGTCATTTTGGATCCTTTCTTCCATAACATGGTCAGTACATGTTCCAGTTGAAGTTTGATCAGATGGGGCATGGTAAAAATATGGTACATTTTGATACAAAGACCAACAAGTTTGAGGAGCATTAGGCATGGCTTTAACATAAGGGACACTTTTGTCCTGATTCCCTAAGGTGTTCGTAGGTGCTCCACCGAGTGACATATTCCAATCACCGTTGTTATCCATTCCAAGAGCTAAATTTACATCCATATGTTTTGAAGGTAGTATCTGGACAGGCTTCTCAGCATACGCTTCACACTTATTCTTACTGTCACCGTCAAATGCCAAAGATTTAGTGACTCCAAAATCATGACCGGGTGGTTGTTTGTCGCCAGTTACCGTTACTGTCCTTCCAAAAAGCTTTATGCTTCTAACTGGAGAATACAACTTGTTATCAACTTTCTTGTATGCTGATCCTGGCTTGAATTTCTGAATGTTTAGGCACGAGAGAAAAAAAAAAATAGTCAGATCCTAGACATCGAATTAAGTACATGAAGGACAGTAAGGTGCAAAATTAAAAGGACATTTCAAATTACCATAGTAAAAGAGTCTTCTGAGAACCGCTCTGAGGATGATTCGAGTGATAACATTCCTTTTTCTTCTCCTCCATTTGATTTTGATGAAAGGTACAACTCCCCCTTCCTAACAGAGGATATTCTAGCTGACTGCATGTCAACAGTTTGTGAAATAGGCGATGGACATCTATTATGTTGCTCCGAAACCGCAGAAATTTGATCATCCGAACTAAATGCAGTGAGTACAGAGGTGGGTGATTGGGTCTCTTTTTCTGCAGCTGATAGGTTTGGTGATAGAGACCTCTTGGGTTCTCTTGCGACTGATATTGCCTTAATTGAATCAACTGCTTTACGAGGGTAAGGATGCACTGGTTTCCTTTTTGGTCGAGGTGGAGGAATCTCAATTGGGTTAATGGAGCTCTCAATGCTGCCACTAGACTCTCGCACTACCTGAAACACAAAAGACAACATAAAACTTCAGGGTGAGAATGGTCGTGCATAAAGTGTGTAAGAAATTACGTAAAAGGTTTGGCGACGATCTATTTTGGTGACAAATTCACTGTCATCCCCTTTATATTTTGTTTGGTAATGATATATTTTTGGGGGCACGAAAACAAAAGGTATTTTTTTGACCTTAGAGAAGAATTTCTGAGCATGGCTTCGGATCTGAACAGCTGTTTTGGTGCCTACATGTTCTGCAGGAAGACCAAGGTAACACTAAATGATGGGTTGGGTATTGCAAATACCAAGATTCATATTACTGATTTCACACTGCCTTACCTTTAATCTGACGCCAGCCACGACCATAGAGTTTCAGAGCTTCGAGGAACCTCTGATGCTCTTCCTCTGTCCATTTTTCTCTTTGTTTTGAAATAGTGTAAGGCTTCCTAACCTGTTGATACATTAAAATGGCAGTATTATTCAGAGCCAAACCCTCCCAGAAAGGAAAGAGAAGTGAAGAAATCGTAGCAGTTAATTCTGCTACCTTCAAAGCATTTTCATTGCTGTAGGAGGATAGGGAGTTGACGCGCATCAGTGCATCCAACTGTGCCCCATCCTTGGGAAGGCAGTTATTAGATGCCGCAATTGAGCCGTTTGACAGTGTGTCTTCATTCTTTTCCTACATTCCATATTGAAATAATAATAACAAAAACCAGAAGTTAGGAGAGAGACCACAAGAAATTGGAGCTAATGATAGTTTTAGAATTCCATCATCAACTAACAGCAATCCATTTCATAAATAATAACACTCTAACCCTTGTAGCAATGCAATGCATAGCTCAATATGTTACGCAGTAAAATAAAAATGAAGTCTGTAGGAGTACTCGGGAGGTAAAAGTGCAGAAGAAGGGGGAAAAAAGTTGACTTTCTAATATAAATCCACCAACAAAGGAGGAATCTTGTGAATTAGAAGAGGATCTATTGGTGGCACCCAGTATGACCCAACATCGAAAAAAAACACACAACCAAATTAATGAAAGGACAAAATTCTGGGCCAATTTTGCAGTCAATTACTTCAGTAAAAAACAGGGCCACAGGGGTTAGGATACTAAAAAGAAACCAGGAAGTGAGATATGAGTACTAAAAAGACAGGAATTGGTACTCAAATCGTAACAGAGGGACGACAACCTATGACCAATGAATGAACTCCCAGAGAGAAAAATTCCATGAAAACATCAGAAGATAACAAGGAGGAGTGTGTAGGATTACCTGGACACCCATCAGCGCTGGCAGCAAAACCGGCGAGAAAGTTTAATCTCAGTCGACAAAAAGGGCCTGAAATTAAAATTGACAAAAGTTCAGCACGATTTGGGAATTAGTCAGATGCCATTCCGTTCCTCCAAAACCACCACTTCCTTAATTAGTTTCCAAATTTGAAGTCATAAGGAGACCCAGTAAACACAAAATACATCCACACAAGAAAAAGAAAGGAAACATCGAAGTGAAAGACCCAGAATAGAAAACAAAATAAATTAAAAAGAGTAAAGAGTAGAAAAAAGAAACCTGGTTAGTAGATTGCAAATCTAAGCAAGGCAGGTAAATGGATAGATTCAAGCGGGAAGGAGAATCGAAGGCGAGATTGAGAAAGAAGCGAGTATAGAGAAGAGGGAAAGGCGAAGAAGAATGGAGAGAGGAGGAGAGAGAAGGAGAGAGAAGGCGAGAGCAGTAGAGAGAAAAGCAGGAGATGGGATTTGAGAGAGAAGGCATAAAAAAGAGAGAGAAAAGGGCAGGGGCAGGGGAAGGAAGGAAGGGGAGAGGGCGACACGTCAGACGCATATATTTTGGGGGGTTTTTATTAATTCCACATGGAAATCTCCAGAAGGCCCTCTAATTCTTGTGGCTGAGCTTCCACTTTGCCACCTACACGCGTCACTCTGTCGCCCCACCTTTTATTTTATATACACATATTTGAGAAATAGAGTGAAGGGGAGGGCGGAAGGGTGGGTGGATAAAATCCCAATTTAAGAAAAATACATATTATTAACTGAAAATTAGATATTTTAGGGCAGTGTTGACTGCTATAGGAAGATGGTTTCTTTTTTTTCTTTCTTTCTTTTCCCTTTTTTCATTTTCAATGTGTTCCTATCTTATTGCCACTTTATTCTCTCCTTATTTGCCGTCTCTCTGTTTTTTCTCCACCAAGTTTATTTAACCCCTTTTTTCTATTTCTTTTTCACAACTTACAAATATCTACTCTTCTTGCCCTTTTAATTCCTATCAATTACTCTGCCTTTACGTGTTCCAATGTGTGTGTGTGTGTGTGTGTGTGTGTGTGTGTGTGTGTGTGTGTGTGTGTGTGTGTGTGTGTGTGTGTGTGTGTGTGTGTGTGTGTGTGTGTGTGTGTGTGTGTGTGTGTGTGTGTGTGTGTGTGTGTGTGTGTGTGTCTGAAATTCAATTCCACCAATTATTGTCTCTCTCTCACCTCCTTCCCAATAACCCTATGATTTTACAACTCAAACACTTGCATCACATCTTTCGCTATTTTGGATCTCTCTTCCCCCCACCAAGATTATATTTGTTTTTTTTTGGGGTTCTAGTGGAAATCACTATTTCGCATATATACCAATAGTCTTTCTCATAAATGATTCAAATAGTACACTTCCATTCTCTAACTTTATACATGCTGCATAGAAAGAAAAACAATCTTATACACATCAAATGCCCCTATTTGTTTCTTGCAGTGACATTAATTGTCACTTAATAATTCTAAATTTAACCATTCTAATTTACTTTCAGCTGGGCCATTACATGTTAAAAGTTATCAACATTTAGTGGCATAGGTGATGTAGAGTCTTTTAATGATGCTCATTCACACTCCTATTGCTAACATTAATATTTTACCACATCTTTTACACATTGTTATAAATTCACTTTACCGATGAAAAATTACTTGCATTGCTAAAACTCGTCATTGAAAATGAATTTTCTTGTCGGGTTAACAACATGTAGACATTAATTACACATAGGAATAGGAAATGTTATTAATTTTGGTTTAATGCTATAGTTGTCAAGTTTAGGAATTTTGCTTAACCATAGTATTGATTTTTCTTTAGAAATAGTTTTTTTTTATAATTTTTTTTAAATCGATTTAAATTGGTATCAAATAAATTGGGGCGCAATAAAACAAATTAAAAAAAATATCTGGACGGAAAGTTTTCGAAGATCTGAAATGGAAAAGAATGCCAAATTTTGAAGAAGATAACATTTTGATGGCTGAATAAAAAAACACCGACTGTTTTATTTTAATTTTTTTGTAAAAGAGAATAATTAATATGTGGCAGAGAGATGGACAGCTGTCTTTCTCCAAATGTTTGGTCTCTGAAAAAGACGTGGAAAATAAAATGATGAGCTGTCATCACAAGACCCACTTTGCACTTTTCCTGCTTTTTCCTTTTTTCCCCTTAAAAAGATCGATTTAAATCGAGACGTTGCCGTCTTATCCTATCCTCAATTACATCACTCATATTTGCCCATTTATTTAATTTACATTAATCATATTCATTTAGTTTTCTTTTTGTTTTTATTCTTTTAAATTAAATTAATAAGCATTATTCCCACTTGGGAGTTTTTCATTTTATATATTTATTTTGTTATCCATTTCTATCCCTCTTTCCAAAATTTAAATCAAATTTATGAAAAATAAGTAAATCAAAATTGAGGGCGGTTTGATCACAGACTTTTGTTTGTTGGTTTGTAAAATTTAGTTAACAATTCAATATGTATATAATTATATAACTAAATTGTAATAAAGCAAATACAATTTCTAGAAGAAACATAATAATTGTAGTGTTTTGTGTATTTTTAGTATTATTTATATATAAAAACCCCATAAAATTGGAAAGGAGATAAGGGGAATATTGTTGGACAAAAAGGAGTAGAAGTTGGATGGAATAACGATCGTGTTAAGCAAAGTCTTGTTAATTGATGGGTTGTTTAGGCTTCAAACAAATACTAACCAAACCCTGAAACAGGAGAGAGAGTGGGAGAGAGATTTAAGGCCACAAATTCAAGAGAGACAGAGAGAACGAGAAATTGAAGGGAAGGATATAACTTAGACTGAAAGTTGAAGCATGAAAAAGGGCAATTAAAAAAGAGAAAAGCAGCCCTTGGTCTTCTGAAAGGCTCAAAAAGTCCAAAATAACATAGAAAACGAAAAACTCCAAATTAAGCCAATAAATGGTTTGTATCAAAACTAGAGGCCCATATTTGTCCTCGCATATTCTCTCTCTCTCTCTCTCTCTCTCTCTCTCTCTCTCTCTCATCCGCCGGAAGCCCGTGCCATCCGACCACTAATCACGTGCCTTTTTTTTTCTTCTCTTGTTCTCATTTAATAAATAAATTAAAAAGAACACATAAATCCGTAGTCTGTGAACTGTGAGCCTCACCCCCCAAGGGCTTTGCTTTCCTGTGCTGCCTTGTTTTTATTTGAGTTTTTTAATGTATAAAATTTGAGAGCCACGATTTTGATCCTTCTCCCTCCTTCCAAACAAACTTCAAACTTATATATATATATATATTATTTATAGTTATCTGCTTCCACTTCAATCCAACTCCATACTCTCTTTTCTTTTCTTTTCTTTTCTTTTTTATTTTTTAACAAACAATTCCTTTCTCTGGAGGCGGTCCACTTATAAACCACTGGTCAAGTTTGATCTTCAATTGGGCTTCTTCTTCTAGAAGCGGGCCTGGACTCAACTCCAAGTATTGTTTGGATCTCCGCTGGGCTGCCCCAACTTCTTTTCTTTTTTTAATAACCAACCCATTGGCCCAACTCTTTGAATTTGAATTTGATATTGTTCCAAGAATCATGGGAAGAAGGAGATGGTGGTTTGTTCCGATTGTAAGCCAGCCTGAGTTTTAATCATAATAGGAATACAGCAAACAAAAAGCCTTTTTATTAGCTACCTAGTTTCTTACAAACCACAACACATCCCATTCCTCCCTCCCTATACAAAATACGAACAGTTGATGAAAGCAAACGCCTCTGTTTCTCCTGGGTCCTAGTGTCCTACTCTACTCTCCATTTTAAACACACAGCATTACGTTCTTCTAACCTCTTCACAACACCGATCCATTTGGTTCCACACATTGTAATCTGAAGCTTCTGATGCGGTCGCCGCTCGTGGTGCCCCCTGCTGCCGCTCTCTTCCTTTTGGGAAGACTGAGAGAGGAAATGGTTTTCGCAGACACCACCTTTTTCACCAGCAACTTCCACTTCGAATCCTCTTTTCCCTTCTTCTCTTGCTCCATTTTTAGCTTGAATTGCCTGTCAAACCCAACAAACTTTAGAACTTGGTCCATCATCATCATCATAGGATTGTATGGTTTGGGTCTCCCCAACAACCGCGCAACAATTTTCATTTCCATACCCCAACCATCCATCATTGACTAAAAACACGCTAAAGTGGAATGGAAGTTTCATCATTCGGCTTTTGGAAAAGGTATCCGCCCAAGACTTTTTCCTTTTCCTTTTCTTTTTCTTTTCTTTTAAACAGCCGTGTAAACTTCCTAGACGCCCACCGCAAAACAATATTTAATTAATCCAAATACAATTCCACATACTATTTCATTTCAAACGAAATAATTATGAGTCAATCAACGATAAAAGCAGGAATCAAATCAAATCAAATCAAAGTTTGGTAATGATTAGTAGGTGTTTTTTCATGTCTGTAAAAAGGGAAGTTTAGCCCCCAGCGATGGAGCAAAAAAACAAGAGGGGTATTGATTGAGAATTTACCTGCAAAGAGGGACTTTGCACGCGTCGGATTGGTCGCAGATGGAGGCATGCAAGCGTAGAAGCTGCCACATGCGTTTGCACCGCCAGCAGGCTCCTCCATGGACTCTCTTCGCACACGCTGCAAAGTGCTTAATCAGAAGCTGAACCCCATGACACGTCGAGAATTTGGAGCAGGGCTTCTTTGTGGGTTCCACGTCGCGCGGCCCAACGTTTGTGCACCCTTCTTTGCAGATGTGCTCTAAGCACTCCATTGCGTCGCTTAGCTGAAGATACACCCTCTGCTCCTTCCTCTGCCTTCTGCATCTCTTTTTCCTCTGCACATAATTAATACAAACAATCGGAGACCAAAATTAACCATTGAAGTGAATTGAATTGAATTCATGTCTTGTCTTCGTGAGAACAAGAAATCAAGCGGAGACGGAGGCAGCAAAATGAACAATTTTATACCAATTCGGATTCTTCCATGAACTGCAGAATTTGAAGCTCCAGCCAAGGGTCATGTTCTTGCAGGAATTTCCAGCCCTCCGTTTTCTGGACGGCCTTGTAGTGGCTCGACACCATTTTCATACAGCTAAGTGAGAGATCCGGTGCATCGCACATTCTTGCGAGTTGGAGTATATCGATAACGCTGTCGATCGTCAATTTTCGAGCCAAGTGCTTGCTGCATCGCTTCTTCAGATGCGGAACGAGGTAAACGTGCGATAGCGCCAATAGATGAATTCCATATTTCCTCAGATATTCTTCAGCGCACCTAAAGGCAACGCCGACAAATTTAGACTTATCCGCCTACCGAGATTGACTGGACTGGCTACAAAATTTAAATTGACTAAATCTAATTGCGATTTGCGATTCGGTTATGGAATTGCGTACTGACCTAGATGTGTAGAGAAATTGAACGAACGAAACGACTGCCTCGCACGGAACGCCAAGAATTTGAACCACTTTCTCGGAGCTCCGATGCTTTTGCGGTTGGTTGATGATGTTTTCCAGCACCGATGAAACTGATGCCTATAATCCAAATCGATTCAATATAAACACGAAAAGAAACGAAATCATATCCCCCAATCCAAGGAAAAATAAAGCAAACCGCAGACGACGAAATTTATTAAAAAGAAGAAAAGGAAGTTCCGGACCCTAGTCCGTCATGTCAAACTGAAACTAACCGAAATTTAAGGCGAAACAATGTTGAAATTTCAGATTCCGATGGAAAAAAAGAAAAGAAAAGTAGAATGAAAAAAAAAGAAGGAAAGAGAAAGAAGTCCGATGGAGTACCAGAATGGTGGAATGCGCAGGTATCCGAAGTCCACCGGAGGTAAGGATATGGATGTCCGGTTCCGGCAGCTCCTGGAAGTCTGGTCTCCGATCCTTGGCGACGGGGTGGGGGTGAATTTCGTAGGGAAGAAGAAGGGCTTCCATGCGGGAGATGGTAAAGAAAGCGAGAGAAAGAGAAGGAGAAAACGGATTGGAATGGCACCCATCGGGCATCGGATATATATATTTATAAGCGGTGATGGAAAGGGAATTTAGAAATGGAGTGGCGCACGAAAACGAAGACGACGCATCCAGTCAGATAAGATGGGGAAACGTGAGGAACACGCGCTCCAAAACGCGCGTAAAAGGAAAGTGGTCGGCCCCAGTCGGACTCGGAGAATGGTCCGGGATTGAGATTACAACATATGTAAAATACACGAAGTTTGGCAATATACAAAATTTATTTGGGCCCACCAAACGCCTTCCTTCATCTCCTTGCCACCTGTCAATAATTCCAAATTCCTTCATTTTTTTCCCTCTTTCTAAATTAATAACAAATTCCATTTATATCCCATTTGATCACTTTACATTTTAACTTTAAATTCATTTTCATAATATTTTGTTCCCTTCAAAATTAATCATTCAAAATCAATTTGGATAATTAGACACCCAATTATTTTGAACAGAATAATATTTCTTTTTTTAAAAAAACATTTCACGTCCGTAGCATCGTTATTAATATATTTAGACTAATCCCATTAAAAAATATTTAAGACTTTAATATTAAAAAAAAGTCGATATAGAAGAAAATCAACGGCAATGTCGAACTTGCATAAAAAAATTATGAAAAGCTATTACATGCTCCATTACATGTTCGTTTGAAGATAATTATTATGTCTACTTTATTAAGATGTTCAAAATATGGAAAATTATAATTTTTTAAACTACATGAAATAAAATAAATTCATCAAATTAAGTTTTTGTACAAAATTGATCATAATTTTAAATTTAGATAATAGTTGTACTCAAGTTATTTTAGGGATTGACGTGAAATTAGAGTGGGAGTGAACATCAGATCAAATTAAAATTGATGGCGCAATAGAAAATGCTTAAATAATAATGGTAAAGAATAGGCTTTTTAAAAATAAAAAAAATCTAAATTTACATTTTATATATAAAAACAGTAATCCATCAAAAGTTTCAACACAATTAAACAACAGTTTACTTGTTCAACATAAAAAATGTAACATCCAAGCAAGAACTCTAGAGAATTCCACGTAGGCCCTACCTTTTTGGAATCTAAACAAATATCTAATTAGGGAAGGGTGATCTTTTTGGTCCTACGTGGAATGGATAAATCAACTCATGCTCATAGGAAAAGGCCATGTAAGCTAAAATGACCTTTGGAGTTCAGAAGAAGCACTTTCATTTCTGTCCTACGTGTAACTTGTTTTAATCGCTTTTCCAGCTCACCCCACCTCACCCACCTATTTTCATCTCAACCGCGCAGTACCCTTGCCCATGTGGCATCCCACTTGTCATACAATTGCTTTTCGTGTACTAATAACAACACATACTTTAAGTTCTACTTGCAATAAAAGAATGGAATTTATGGTTTAGGATTGGGACGATGGTTTAGCCATAATGTTGGATATTAAAATAAGATTAATTTGTGTTATGTGGTGGCCTTTTGTTAAGCCTTTTTGTCTTGTGATATTATAAAAAATTCAACCATATGTAATTATGTAATTAAGTAATCGACGACGTATACGCCATGTTTCAAGATTCGAACCTCGAATCATTTTGTTCTGTAATAAATAAGAAAATAAGAAAAATAATTGAAAAAATCATTTGAATTTGTGACAAAAAAAAAATGAAAAGAATTCTTTCTAGGAACGTAGACAAGAGATGCAAGAACTTCAAGTTTTTTTAGGCTTGAACTCGATTATGTGAACCGATTCTTATTATAACTTCAAATAGTTTTAAAATTTAATAATTTTTCGAAAAAGATAATGACCCAAATCACTGATGGTCCTATACTTCCTGTTTTACTAGCCAACTCCTTGTGTTCTATGGGCATTTGCTTCCTAAGAACTAAACCCACCATAAAAAATTCACATGAAAACTAGTGTGTGCAGCCTTATGTTGGTCCAAAAGTACTTTAGCAAAAATATGTAAACACTAATGATGCGCTTCCTCCTGAATCAAGACATAAATAGAACAGCATGGTGAAGTATTTTTAGAGGAAGTCGTAGAGTATTTGGATTATGAAAAAGGGTTAACTCCTAAACCATTTCATTTCTTATTCTAAATCAAGGGAGCCATAGTAATATTAAGTCGATTTCCAGTTTATACTCGTGGGATCATTCAATCTCGATCTCGGTTGGGCCATCCTCTTGTACAGATCCTTGGGTGTCTACTTCTTCTGTGATTCCTGCAGATTCCACTGTCTTCTTAACCCATTCCTTTAGTGGATCTTCGTTCAAATCAAGCCTTAGAATCCCAGCAAATAGCCCACCTGCGAACGCAACTGGCTCCTACAACAATTGAAATTTCTTTCACATTATATGAAGCATTTGATGGTAGAGTGAGTGTTTTCATCTAAGGACTTCACACATCCCAGCTGACGAGCCTTAATCTATAGTCCAGAAGGAACCAACAAAGAATCCTAATGCAACAGTAAGAACTTGAACTGGCAGAGCTTGTTTACTTTATAAATGATGAAAAAACAACAACAAACTCTCAAACATTCAGTCGCAACAACTGATTGGGACTGCATCAATTCCATGGAAATGTATCCAGCAGTCTCCATAGCAGTAAGGAATTTGGAAATCAACCAACATTATATTTCAGATAAGCCTCATGGTGCCAAACAGTCAGTTCAGCAACATGATGGTGTGAAAGCCAACACACCATGGTGGAGACGACGGATCTCAGTGATGAGATGCCAATAATGTTCCAGAAAATTTCAGTCTTACCAAGCAACAAGGTAAAAATCAGCTGAATAAATTTGTAACCAACCAAGCCTACCACTCGCAGATATTGTCCCCTTTGAACTTTCCCTTTTGGACTTCCCCTCAAGGTTTTTAAAATGCGTCTGCTAGGGAGAAGTTTCCACACCATTATAGAAATGTTTCGTTCTCTTCCCCAACCGATGTGGGATCTTACAATCCACCCCCTTTTGGGGCCTAGTGTCTTCGCTGGCACTCATTCTCTTCTCTAATCGATGTGAGACCCCCCAATCCACCCCCTTCAGGGCCCAGCGTCCTTTCTGGCACACCGCCTCATGTCCACCTCCCTTCAGGGCTCAACCTCCTTGCTGGCACATCGCCCGATGTCTGTCTCTGAAACCATTTGTAATAGCCCAAGCCCACCACCAGCAGTTATTTTCCTCTTTAGGCTTTTTCTTTCAGGTTTGTCCTCAAGGTTTTGGTTTTTAAAATGCGTCTGTTAGTTAAGAGGTTTCTACACCCTTATAAAAAAATGTTTCGCTCTCCTCCTCAACCGATGTAGGATCTCACAAAAGTTTTTCCAAACCCAAACAATACAAAGAGCTCTACTCCCCACCTCCTAAAAGCGAGGAAAATGATTAAAGTTCTCTATTACTAGAGGTTTTCAAGCTAAACATCATGACAGATTTTTCTCAGCAATCAACCTTACAGATCATGGAGACATTTCCTTTTCTCCTTTGAATTGGTTCAAGATTATTACTTGCACATCATAAGAGTTGGTTCAATAATACTTATGTTATGCAGTCGTGTTCATCAGAGAGACTGAATGGTTAAATCGACTTTCTTTAACCAGTAAATATATTCCCTGCGGTCCTACATAGTTCTAACAGTTTCAGCAATGAGACGACTGGAAAAATCATAGATCCATCTTAACTCGCACTTGTAGAAATGTGACCATGTTTGTGTTCTACTCGAAGAAGCAAGCAATTATGAAAGATAAATCTGTGTTTTAAGTGCTACGAGAATACACAGGGAAATTAATGAACTCCTCCACATTTTGCACATACTCAGCAAGCAAGAATGATCTTAATCCAAGTAGAACAACAGCCAAAACCAAGGAAGAGTTAATAGAATACCTTAAGAGCTTCTTTGACAACAGGATCCTCTAAAGGATTGAAAAGGAAAGCGCAGATGCCATTCGTAGAACTATTGCAGGTGAGACGACGATAGCTAGCACGCGTAGGTTTCTTGGGCGACAAAATGGAATGACGATTCCCCTCCCTAAATTTCCCGATTCCTCCAAGCTTTGAATAGAATCAAAGAGGGAAATCAGTAACATCGAAGAAGAGGAAGAAGAAGCGATTAAGGAAATAAAAAATTAGAGATGGGCATACCAGAACGCTCGCAGTTGAAGAGGAGTGGAGAAGAAGACCGGCCATGGATGAGAGTCTCCGATGACGCAAATGGAGCCGCTTCGGATTGAAGAAGAGGATGAAGATATTCCAGAAACGCTCACTTGGACATGTTGCCTTGCTACATTCGGCTTAATTTAACACGGCTACCAAAAAAACAAACCGACAGACGCAGCTACCAAAATGGATGAACCGCTGCACATCCGGTCCGGTCCATGTAATAATGTTATATTAATTGGGCTCAAATGATTCGGGCTTTGAGGTAAGGGCCCATAACTCAAAAAGTTTAAAGCTTTTGAGTAAGCGCAATAATGCATAGGTGTGACGGAGTTTGGAAGAACAAAGATGAAAAGATTTCAACAAAACCACAAGATTGAATCATTCATTGAGTGCGTAAGTTGTCGAGTGAAAATAATAAATGTTTTTTTAATTACTTTTAATTACAAAATAAAATAAAATAAAATAAAATAATGAGACAGCGAGGCGCGCGCGTCCAAAAGCTGAAAGCGTTAAGAAACGGCGAGAAAGCGGCTTCGGCTAGCTTTCAAAGCGATTTGTAATTTCAGATCGGCGATTCTTGCACGGTTACACCGCATTGTAGGTCCCACTTTTACAGCCAATTCCCTTTTTCTGTTATTGTAAAAAGTAAAAAAACCGGAAGAGTTATGTTTCAAAAATGGGAAATTAATTTAAGTAATTTTATATTTAATGTAATTCTCTCTCTCCCACACCGAATATTTCCAGAAGCAAAAGAGAGAATCTGTAGTCACACCCCACAGTGGGATAGACAAGCATTTGGGTCTTTGATTTTCATCACAACCAACAAATAACTCAGACCTCCACGGACTTCACCCCTTCTCCGCCTTCTTCTTATCCAATTTGTAAGCTCTACCTCTGTTTCTATGCTTGCTTCGTTTCCCTTCGATTCTTGTTTTTATCTTTTGGTTTGTAGTTCTAGGCTCCTGTTTTCCTGGGCGCCCACTCAATTTGTAGTTACTGGTAGGAAGTAGAAGGATGAGCGGCTCCTTCCGTGAATACCATAATTAGCTCTAATGGGATTTTGTTGTACTGTGTTTTCCCTTCAAGAAATGAAGTAGTGAGTTTAGATTGGCTTCAATTATGTTTTTGCATTTTTTACCAGTGGTTTCTGGTCAAACCCTTTTCCCCTTTCCGATAATTTAGTCTTGTCTATGGCCGACTTGATCTGAAGATCTTGATTTTAGGTTTTGTCAATTGCTGTTTTCATTCTTCCTTGTCTGTGTAAGTTTGGTTGTCTTTCTTGTTTTAGATGGACATGCACATCATATATTTCTCGATCTGTTCCCGTTGATTCCATGCACTTAGGTTTCGTTCTTAATTCATACTGTTGGAGATTGGAGATTTTCCCCCATTCATGCCACTCTTCACATATTTGTAACAGTATGCAATGCTTTCTTGATTACTGTTCAGATTAGCCACTTAGTGTTGACACTGTCATTCGCACAGAGTGATTAAGGAGTTAACAGTCTATTCCAATTGTTCACTAACATTGCTCTTTTATACTGCTGATTGTAAGACGGACAATTCATTTGCGTCCAATTTCCAAAATCCAAAAACATGTTGGAGGGTCCATCTTATCTCATCTCGAGGGACTTGCCTAGCTCTTGTGAACAAGAGAGCAAATGGGTTTATTACACTTTTCGTGTGATCGAACTGGCAAATAAGAAGCATCTCTTAGAAGATAGGGTTGAACCTTTAGCAAAAAAATCATGCAAGTTGCCAGATGATGCTCACAATCGAGGGGAGGATGTATATGAGTTCTTAGTTGACGATCAGGATAAACAGCATTGTGGTGGAGACCAGTCGGATTCAGGTTCGCTGATCCACCAACTTGGTCGGGATATGTCAATAAATTGTCTCCTCCACTGCTCAAGATCAGAATACGGCTCGATTGCCTCATTAAATCGGGGCTTCCGATCTCTTATTACGAGTGGTGAACTTTATAAACTGCGGAGGCAGATGGACGTCATTGAACATTGGATTTACTTCTCCTGCAGCCTTCTTGAATGGGATGCATACGATCCAAACTCTAACCGTTGGATGCGTCTGCCTATAATGGCATCAAACGAGTGTTTCATGTCTTCGGACAAGGAGTCATTGGCTGTTGGGACTGAGCTTCTAGTTTTTGGGAAGGAAACAATTGCCCAAGTTATATATAGATATAGTATTTTAAATAACACATGGTCATCTGGGATGAAAATGAATGCACCCAGGTTTCTTTTTGGTTCTGCTAGTCTTGGTGAAATTGCAATTCTAGCAGGTGGTTGTGACCCACAAGGGAATCTCCTGAACTCAGCTGAGCTTTATAATTCTGAGACAGGAACTTGGGTCACTCTTCCTAGGATGAACAAAGCACGGAAAATGTGCTCAGCAGTATTTCTTGAGGGAAAGTTCTATGTGATTGGTGGAACTGGGGCAGGTAACACTACTCTTACTTGTGGTGAAGAATACGATTTGAAGACTCGGGCGTGGCGTGAGATACCTAACATGTATCCTGGACGAAATGCTGGAGATGGGGCTGCTGTGCCGGTTGCTGCTGTTGAGGCACCTCCTTTGGTTGCAGTTATAAACGATAAATTGTATGCTGCGGATTATGCACATAGGGAGGTTAAAAGATATGACAAGGCAAGAGAATTGTGGGTGGCAGTAGGCCGATTGCCCGAGCGTGTGGTCTCAACAAATGGTTGGGGGTTGGCATTCAGGGCTTGTGGAGATCGACTCATCGTCATTGGTGGACCGAGGGCTTTAGGTGGACGTATGATTGAGATATATTCTTGGGCCCCAGATCAAGGGCAGCTGCATTGGGGTGTGCTTGCCAGCAGGCAGTTAGGTAATTTTGTGTATAACTGTGCAGTCATGGGATGCTGAGGGCGTCCTGTATTCTAACAACCCTCTGTGGTGTCTGGAGTCATTTCATAAAGGACTTCCTTCATGATCCTCACTTTTCAAGGCAAGCTATCTCTGCCTTCTGCTGCTGTGGAAATTGCGATGATATTTAAACAGATAGAATGAATAGGTCCAATTGAAGAAGGTAGAATCTTTCCCTTGTTTCTATTTATTGCATTTTCTCTCCCCCTGTTTTTGATATTCTCAAATGTCCGTATCATTTAGAACAGTCAAAACAAATAATCTGAAGTGCTGATGCATGCTTTTAGGTTGTGTTCACTATGTGCGCTACTTCAATTTGAACTTACTGAATTGTGAAGTGGAATAATTTTGCATAGCTGCCTCTGTTTTCCTATGAAAAACAAAGCCCCCTCCCCCTGAAGCAAGCATTGCCCCAAGAAAAATTAAGAAGGATACAGTATGTAATGTGTCATCTGTTATCCGTCTCCTTTCTCATAGACAGTAAGTGTGGCATAGCATATGAGAACTGCAGACTTTTGGGTTTCTACTTTTTGTGAATTTGATTGAAATGATCGGATTAATGAATTCTAGCCATGAAAGGATTGTGATCCAACTGGGTGCCTTTTAAGTGCCAGAGTGGGATCCTTTTCAGTGGGGGAGGAAGGGGGGGCCTGTGCAACTAGTATCAGCATGATCCCATTCCCCTCTCTCATCATATGATATAGATTATGGATATATAAATATATTCCCCGTAGACTTTGAATCCAATATTAACCATACAGTGAAAGCTGTGAATGCCAATGTCGGGAAACTCTAAGCTGTGAATGACCTTCGGATACTGAATAGGCAGTAGGCATTGGCCCTCCTGGCTCCTACATTACATTACATTACATTACATTACATTACATTACTTGTGTGACTGAAATATTGGCATTGAGTGAGGTGGTTCATTAGCAACACCGAGGAAGCGAGAAGGAAAAGAAAAACGAAAACTGGGGTTGCAGAGCAGTTGCACCACTGGGCTGCTCCTGCTCTTCCCCCTCCCCCCGTGGACAAAAGGGTGGTGGGGGCGTACCTATGGGGTGAAAGAGCCCACCTGAAGGTGTAGCGGTGACTCTCATGTGACGTGGGTGCTGCACAGCTCATTAACCCACCCCCGCCCTCCCCCTCTATCCGACTTTATAAACTAGAGGCCCTGGCCCTGGCCCCTCCCTTGCCCCTTCCTACCATGTACATCTCTTTTACACTTTCACTTTCTCTCATTACCCAGTTTTAAAGTATGTTTACGTTAAGAAAGATTTCAACGTGGTTGAAACTCATTTACAGAAAGTGACTCAAATCAAATCAACCGAGATAGGTGGGGTGGGGGAGGATGGAGAGAAAAGGAGGGAGATTCTTGTAATTTCATTATTTGCTCAACAACTGACAACTGTTGTTGTCTATATATTGTGATCAATTAGTATTCCTTCGCTTATTATTATTAATTGTTATCTATAATAAATAAAAAAAAGAAAAGAAAACGACAGAAGATTGGAAGGTGTTTGACATTACATTAATGTGGGGGTTGACTCTGGAGGTGGCCCGTCCCTTTGAGTTCAGTTTGTGGGGTAGCCTTCCCTCAAAATTAGGGCATAACATCCAAACCCCTTGTTGGATTTACATACAGATCCAATGTAAGTGAAATTTGTAATTAATTAACGAAATTTACATTATTGATAATAATGAAGCATGATTTCATTAATAAAAACATTAAAACTATGTGTTGGCATTGTAACAATGAAATGAAATATAGGCGTGCCCAACTATAATAGGCATGGACCAATATGTACATAAATATAGTACTAAATTGGTTTTAGTGTCCTCACATGACACACAAGGAAACAAAATCACGATCACTAAATAAACTATCCCCATTCATTGTTTGTCCTTTACAAAATATTGTGTATTTCTTATTTTCTCGGCTCCATTCCATTTTAAACCATTTAAGAAAAATAGATGTGTTTAATTGGTTGTTGTTGTTTTTTTAATCTTAGATGCTCTCTTCCGTCGAATAATCGATCAGTTTCTTAATTAGTAATGCTTTCCCAGTGGCCATCCAAAGTAGGTAGTAGAGTGACGTGTACAAAAAAGGTACGAGATTGGGAAGGGAAAATATTAATTATACGTACAAACAAACTATGTTAACATCATCCATCCATGCTCGCGACCACTTTAATCGTCAGAATTAAGGCCAATAATCTCAAGCTAAACCCTCAAAATCACGATCTCAATAGAAATGAAGATGCAGTGAAAGAAGACTGTAAAAATTAGATGTTGGAGAAAAAGGTGGTGGGAGTAGAGGGGAGGTGACCATTCAGAGGGATAGGACTTGGTTGAAAGATTTGATATGGGATTTGGGATTTGAAGGAACTCTAATAACCCTTAGCCTAACCCCGCCCATCACTTTATATGCTTCATGCTGCGCCTTTTCTGTTCTGACACTTGTTTTTTGTGCCCTTCTTCAAACCACACACACACACACACACATCTGCCCACAAGAGCCTTATCATTAATTGAATAAAAACAAAGATGATTAGGGTTTTAAGAGGGCGTGTTCTTGGGCAGACAACTCTATAATTAAGAATTATTCACACCAACGTTGTGTGTGTGTTTGTAATGGAAAATGGTCGTTTGATTTGTCGCTGAAATGGGCACATAATTTTAAAGGATTTGAAGGAGGGTAGTTAGTTTTATGAATAAAAATGAGTGGTTCGTTTGGCTTTGTTTGTTTTTTTAGAAGAGGCATGGATCCAAAAGGACCTGTGGGCGGCAGTGGAACGACATAGGGGAAGAAGCTGCGTTGATTTGTCCCAGCAAAACTGAGACCGTGGTGGAAGGGATCTTCTGCTGGAAACGACAGGTGTTGGTTTGTCGTAGGCGGATGGGCTTTGATTGTGGGCATTTCTACTGTTTGTGTGTAAGAGAATGGGCCAGCCCTGATTGCAACTTCTCAAACACACCCTCCCCTTTTTAACCCTCACTCCTTCCCTCCCTTCTTCCACCCCTTTCTTTTCTTTCTTCACTCATGGCTTCCTCCACATTACGCGACGACCAACTTCGAAATCTTCTCTTCAAATTGCAAACCTTGCTCCCTCAACTCAACCCTACGCTCCACAGCTCAACCGTATATACATGCACTCTACTCTTTTCTTAATTACGATATGAGCGATTTTGAGTTTGGTAGTGGTTTAACATGTTGCAAACGCTAACCCATTAATGTTCGCAGGTATCGACAGCGGAGATTTTGAAGGAGGCGTGTGACTACATAAAGAAATTGCAGAGGGAGGTAGATGATCTAAGTGAAAGGCTGTGGAAGCAGCTCGATTCCATGGGTGTTGACTTTGAAATGGTTAAACATCTTCTCAATTGAGAATGTTTAGTTAATAATGTTTCAAGTTGTCTTGTTCTTGAAATGATTTTTTCCCCCCTCATTGTTGTGTACTATGAAACTGAGCTTGGTCTTTGCATTATCAACCAACGCTGAGAGAGAAAAGTGGTCGATTCTATGTTCTATCAACCTATTTCTAGTTTTATGTGCTTTTTCTATATAATAGTGGATGTGTATCTATTCTATGCAACAATTTTACCTTTTTTTTCTTTAATTGAAAAAATCATTTAAGTGATAAAAAGGTGGTTAATATTAACCGATTATATTTTCTATTCCAAATGAATAAAACATAATTCAATTGATTATTTAACGTCACTAATTTTTTATAGGTTTGATCGTGATAGGCTAAACAATCATAAATACCATTGTCGCAGTCTCACATCTTTTCAAGTAAATACAAACAATAATCATCAATATTCAAAACACCACCGAAGTTCCAAGTACAAACAAGAAAACAAATTCTTTATTTAAAAGCAAAAAGAAAAATAGCGTTTTGACATGCTTCAAGTTAAAATTGATTTAGTGAAGTGGCATTTCAAATTTCTCAAGAATGACGTGGATATTAGCGACAATGGCCAAGCAGTTGCTCACGTATTCGTTGGACTTTCTCATCCTCGTCTTCACCTCCCGAAACGACGTCGAATCCATCTCCTCCAGTCCGTCCAAGCAACTCTCCTGGTCCGTCATCGCACTGCTCATCCACGTCTGAATGTTGCCGATCTTACTCTCCGTCAACGTCTTCTCGCCGGCGCCGGATTCCATTTCTGCTCTAGAGTCATTGACTCGGCTAATCGCGTCTTCGATTTGGCTCTCGCAGTCCTTCAAAGCTTCTCCGCCGTTGCCGGTTAAGGTTTTCAGCAATCGTGACAGATTGGAGAGTTCGCTGAGGGAAACTTGGAGAGAGAGCTTCAAAATTTCTTCGGGATCGGGTTCAGGAGAGGAATTGAGAGAAATTATTGAGGTGAAGCAGGAATTAGGGTAACGGGTTACGTTGCAGACGATGTTGATTGCGTCGGCCGAATTGGGTGATTTATTGCCGGTGGAGTTGTGTATGGAGGCTGCGATGATCAATCCGATGACGAGAGTGGTGAGGACGACGGCGGAGATGGCGATGGTGAGGCGGAGAGATTTGTGGTTGGGGATTTTGAAGTTTGGTTTGGAGGGCGGCGGGAGTTGATCTTGGAGTTGGAGTTGGAGGTGAGTCACTTTGCCATAGCCTTTGAGGGCATTGATTTGATCCATGATTGGTTTGAAAGAAAAAATGGAATTGATGCGTGTTTGTTTTGTTGAAATTTGGAGAAATTATGCAGTTTGAATCCTTCCGGGAAGGGGAAGGGGGACGGGAAGCCAAAGTCAAAGTCAAATAATAATAATAATAGTTCATTAAAATAAAATTACCGAAATGTTAGAAAATTTGTATAATGAAAATTCTCAAATCTAAGGAGAAAAAAAAAAAGAGTAACAAATAGTGTTGTATGTAGGATAATAATCCTCTAAACCTAATTTTTGTTCTTTTTACATATTTTGAATTAATTGGAATAAAAGGGAAGCTGTGAACCACATTAATTTGGCTCCTATGGACCATATATAAAAGAATGACATACAAACTTCTTCCATAATTAACCAATGAATGAATTAATGTTTCATCTGTAAGACAAATTTTACAGTAAAACAATAGAATTAAAGAGAAATCGGTAAAATACATTTATTTATTTGTCTGTTTTTAAGAATAAAAATGTTGTTAATAAGAAATTTATAAGAAATTGTGTGTTCATTATCTTTTAGAAGAAATTGGATTTTTTTGTCGGTGGTGGGTTGATTTTTTTCTTTTCTTTTCATTGTGAAGGGTGTTCAGAGTTTTCCTTTTTCATTTTAATATTGAATGGGTTAATTTGATGTAATTATATGGATTGTTTCTTTTTTGGGAAAACTAATTCTTCCTTAATTCTTTCAAAATCAGATCCCACCTTAATTAATAAAAAAGGATTAGAGGAGTGTAGTTTTGTTTGTGTAACGCTAATTGGTTATCGGTTTGGAACAGTCAATTCCCTCCACCCTTCAATTGCACCTTCCGTTTCGAAATGATAAAATGTTCGAAATGGGTTATTTAAAAGTTGTTTAAAGCATCGTTTCCCCCTTAATATACGCCCGGATGCGCCTTCCTCCTTATTGCCGGCCTTCTTCTCCTTCATTTTCTTCTTCTCCTTCATTTTCTTCTTCTCCTTCATTTTCCTCTTCTCCTTCATTTTCTTCTTCTCCTTCATTTTCTTCTTCTCCTTCATTTTCTTCTTCTCCTTCATTTTCTTCCCCTGCTTATGATTTCGGTTTTCTGGGAACTGCCTTCCGAATATGGCTTCCAATATTGGAATGATGGACAGCGCTTATTTTGTCGGTAGGAATGAAATTTTGACATGGATCAACAATTGTCTTCAGCTCAATCTCTCTCGCATTGAAGAGGTTTTTTCATTTTAACCCTTTTTCCTTTTTGTTCCTTGGGAAATGTTTGTGTTGTAATCTCTGAACTGTGTTTTTTTCTTCTTCTTTTCTCTTGTAGAAATGGAGGCTTTGTTTTCTAATTTCTTCATTTTCCTTTCTTTGTGATTATCCATTGTTCATGATGGTATAATGTTTATATCTGGTGGGTATGCACGTCGTTTTGTAGAAATGCTTGGAAAAATGGAATCAATACCGCGAAACATTTTCTAACGATTGCTCTATTTCACGATTTTCTTGAATTTCTTAACAGCAAATAGAGGTTTCTAGGCAATGCCCAACCCTGGCTTACGATAGTGATTTGGATTTTTCATTGGGAGTAATTTTGTTACCTTTCCTCATGGAAAGAAGGGTCATAATTATCCTTTTGCATTCCACTGATTTTGGATGCAATACATACTCGTATTTGAAGACTGTTTGTGATATGCTCCTTCTGATTTGATCAATTTAGAGATGCGAAATTCATGGAATAGGTCTCTCATCTTGAGGAAATTCTTTTGTTGAACTAGAATTGTGTTTTGAGTTACATGCAGGTCATTTGTTTATTATTATGATATTGATTTCATTGCTAAGAAAATGACTGTTGAAGTTTTTCTGTTTATCCTGGTTCTCACTCTGTTATCTTTCCATGGCATCCATTATAAATTGTTGGAGAGATTATGGTTATCTCAGTATCCCTTTTCCCATGTTTGTCGTTCTGCCTAGGCTGCATCCGGGGCTGTGCAGTGTCAGATGATTGATATGACCTACCCAGGAGCTGTCCCAATGCATAAGGTTACTTAATGACTCTTATATCTAGTTTTATTTATATTTTTCATCTTCTTCAGATTGTGAGAATAATTAATGGCAACGGCATGATACTGACTTATCTGCCTTGGATGGTATAAAAAGGTTAATTTCGATGCGAAAACTGAATACGATATGATCCAGAATTACAAGGTTCTGCAGGAGGTATTCAATAAATTGAAAATTGAAAAGGTATGTAACCAAATGGTCTGCTTAATCTCCCAGCTCTTAATATGTGAAGTTGGCAGTGTTTGTTTTGGTCATCGAGGCCTAGATGACATCGTGCTGGACATATCTTGATATCATTTTTCATTCTTCCTAAGCAGCATACTTGGTGAAATGGATGGTGCCTTGCACAACTGTTGTTTTAAAGCCTAATGTGTTGTGATTGATAGGTAGAAGGATGTTCATTCCTTTACATGGTATACTGAATGTTGATGTTATTTGTGGCAGCACATTGAAGTCAACAGGCTTGTAAAAAGTAGACCTCTGGATAACTTGGAATTCTTGCAATGGCTGAAACGCTACTGTGATTCAGTTAATGGTGGCATAATGAATGAGTATGCTAAATTTATCATTTTTTTCTTTCGAGTATCAACTATAAACCAGTGCCTTCCTTCGATTTTGTCATCGACTTTTCCTTGAATGTCTTAACAGGAACTATAATCCTGTGGAGAGACGATGTAAGGGCGGAAAGGGTGGACTGACGATGAAGGGTTGCCAGAAAGTTGCTAAATCACTGCAAACAAATAATATGCATAGCCCTGGCTCTGGTGATCCAGTTGAACTCAGTAAGACTTCTTCTCAACCTGCTCCAGATTTTTTTTCGTTGGTAATGAGCCATATATTAAGCTATTTGATGCCATGTCAATCCAGGATCCAAGCCAGGGAAGAACGGCGCAACGGGCGGGGCAAATTCTTCTGGAGAAATCCAAGCTTTGTCCAAGGAGGTAGGCTGGAAAATAATGTGACTGCTAAGTTCTGGGTTGTTCTTTGTTGAAGGACGGCTCTGGCATTTGGCTCTCCCTCTCTCTTACAAGTTGTTACTCATTTTGTTGCCTTTTTTGTTGTGAACAGATTACGGATCTGAAAATGTCCGTAGATGTTTTGGAAAAAGAAAGGGACTTCTACTTTGCAAAATTAAGGGACATAGAAATCTTTTGTCAGATGCCTGAATTAGAAGATCTCCCGGTAAGAGATGCATGGATAAATGGAGAAAGGGTGGAGCATGAATGAATGACTAGAAAACGATACTTTGTCAGAGCTCTAGCTTTGAAGAGGACATTGATAATTGTATGGTTGATAATTGTACGTTTGATGCAGATGGCAGCAGCAATCAAGATGATTCTGTACGCAGCAGACGCAAAGGAGTCGGCACTCGCTGAGGCTCAAGAGTACATATACCAATCAAAGAGGACTGACGCTGAAGATGAAAATGAGGAGTGAATTTGTGTGAAGCTTCCAATTGAGCAACAAAATGCTGGAGCATTGCCAAGCAATCCCTTACCTCTCACTCATCATCATCATCCATCACTTATGATCTCTAATGAAATGAAGACTTATAAAAATCATTGTATGATTGTTAGCTGGACTTCGACCATTGGGTTTTTAATAACAACAGATATGCTCAAACCATTAGCTTGCCTTAAATTCTTTTTAAGTTTTACCAGCTTTGTCTCAAGTAACGTATCCAGGAGTTTCATGAATAATGTTCAAAATTACTAACATCTTTGTTCGATGCTTATTTGGATGTGCTTTGATATTACTAAACGACCAGAACCAGTACAACACCAGTGTTTTCACAGACCCAAAAGAAGAATTAAATCAAAACGAAAACAAGAACAAGAAAGGAGAAAACTTTGAGCTTTGTTTGAGTTCCCACTCTTATTGTAGTCTGAAATCGCCAGTGGAATGGTGGAATCAGTTTCAGTATTCATAGTCCTCTGCATAACCATAATAACTGCTGCTACTTCTCCTGTGCATTTCGGCCTGTAGAAGAAGAAGAAATGCATCAATTTAGGCAATAGAAGGTGTGTGAATTGAAGGGAGAAGCACCAAAATCTGACTCACATTGTCGAGCATGTACTGAAGTTCTCCAGTTCCATGCTGCTGAATGTACTTCTCTGCAGCAGTGATAATGTCCTCGCGCTGGTTCAAAGGGTCCTTTCCTTTAGGAACATACCAAAGGTTCACTCTTTGCTGGTTCACCATCAGAGGTCTTAAGTAATGCTCGTACACATACGAAGCTCCACTGAAGCAGGGCATTGACAACCAACAGACCAGAACCAGCTTCGCATATGGCCATATTGGGATCCTGCCACGTCAAAGTTCTAATGAACATATCAAATTCAAACCAACTGAGAAAGCAGAAGCTCCTAAACGCTTACCATTCAAGAACCTTGGCGAAGGTCAGCTCGAAGAGGGTAATCATGGAGTGGAAAACCCAATAAGTAAGCCATTGCTGATCATCGACTTGAGACTTGGTCTCGATGGCTCTGATCGAGGCATATCTGCAAAACAAGGTCAAATCCCAATATTCAAAAAGATTCAAATTTTGAAGGAGAGTGAAAAAGAAACTTACAGGGGATAGAGCAGACCGACAAGGGGCCTGCAAATCAAATCATGCCAATGTATGAATACCTGGGAACATTAAGTAAATAATGAAGCAAGCAAAGAAGAAAGAAAGAGAGTAGAAAGATACCCAGCAAGAACGTCGAAGTTTTTAAGAACAACTTTAAAGAAACTTCCAGCCCCAGATCCCATCTTCAGGTTAATATATTAATATCTTCAAAACCCAGAATCCCAAAACCAAAGAATGAAGAGAAAAAGAACTCGTTTTCTTTTTCTTCCTCTAGATCTTAAGCTCAACAAGCGGTGGAGCAGAGTGCGTGTTGAACGAAAAAGCGTAACAAGGGTCATTGAAAGAAAGAAGGAAAGCAGAGGAATCAATTCCAAGGATAACTTGGGATCGAAAGTTGGAATCGGTGGAAGACAAATAAAAAAGGTGTAATTAACAAACTCCAAAGTCTAATCAGATTGTATGATATAAGATACTTACTTAAGGAAAGGGTGGAGAAGGGGAGATGGGTTAAGTGAATGATCATCGTAGTGAAACTGAGAGAGAGGCCTGAGGAACACACCAGGGGTTGTGGAGGAGGAAGGTGTTATTATATGGAAAATTAGAAATGGGGTTCCTTGAAAGGTGTTGAATCTTCAAAGTAGGATGTGTCCTTTGATAGCAGAGAGGGGTTGAGAAGAACAAAGGTTGATGGGTTATTATTATTGTTGTTACAACGGAATGACCCACTTCTTCAAAACTCCAACTGATTGGTAAAGGGAAGTGAAAATTGTGGTAAAGGGGAAGGCATTAATGGATGGAGGGAGTGGAAGCAGGGTGGGGACAGAGCCAGGTGAGCGAAACCTGCACCAGAAAAGGTGTGATCCCACCATTTGCAGAGAAGAGACAGAGCATTTTGAATCATTGATTCAGTAAAAACATGGCAACCAACGAGAGAGGCTTTGGGTTTGGAGCGATGCTCCCATTTTAACTTACTCACCTCCGCCCCCTTCAATCATCGTTCACTCTCTTTGAACAGAGCTAAGCTTAAAGTTTTAATCAGTTTTAACTTTTTAGGTTTATGAGCATAAATAAAGTATAGTTAAAAGCTATGAATTTGTATATGTGTAGTATTTGAAAGAGGAAATGAAACAATAAATTCAAAAATTAATAGGAATAACATTGTTCTCTCAAGAGAATTCATGTCTCACTCACCTCACGTCGTCTCAAGCATATACGAAGAAATTAGTAGCCAAAAAAGGCGTAGGCATATATCCGTAGCCAACAATTAAGGGCACCACGGTGATTCGTCCATTATGAGACACTGTTGTCCGGTGCCGCCCCATGCGCCCGATTTTGGCCGGCGTAGATATTCAGATGTCCATCGTTCATGCTTCCACCGCTGCCACTAGGACCCAATGGCTTTCCGGGGAGAAGCGTCAATGGAGCAGCGAGATTCGAGAAACGTAGACTACCGGAGGCTTGTCCTCTGTATAAAGCGTTGTCTTGGTTGGCCGATGGAAGCCTCCATAGAGAGTCGCCTCCGCCGCTGAGTAATTGGTTGTTGCCATCGGAAAACATCCAAAAGTTGGCCGGAATAGTCGTCGGGAGTAGCCCTGTGGTGGATTGCTGCACATAGCTCCGCTGCGGGTCAGGCAAGTGATCTTCTTTTGCATGCGTCATTGGACCCATATTCATTGGTTGAGAGTTGAACGCCATCACTAAACATCATCAATCAAATTTCATTCTTTTTTTTTATTTTTACTATTATTTACATTTCATAAATACTTAAAACTTAAATATTTAGATTTGACTAAAAAGATCGAATATTTCATTAAAAAGATGAAACCCCATTATATTATAAAGAAATTGGAAGAAAATAATTACAAATATTTTAAAAAATGGTTATAAAAAATGAAAACTTCGAAACTTTTCTGTTACACCAAAAACATCCAAACTGTTGTTAATTCAATTGCAAGATAAGGAATTTTATGAACGGATTTAAAATGAAAGCTTCAAAGTGTTTTGACACACTAAAACAGCCTACCTCCGGGGTGATAGTAAGATGAGGATCTTAGTTGAGAAGGTAAAGAAATGCTGGTCGCCGATCTTCTTAAGGACGTATTGAGAGAGTTGAAATTTGCCGGAATTGTGCCGGTACCGGTGGCAGCGATAACAGCGGGCTCGGCCTGTTGAAGGAGCCACTCGATGGTTTCGCCGTCAGACTTGTGGCCAAGCTCACGGGTGAGCTGGAAAACTCTAGCAGCACAAAGCGCAGGCATTCGGGTACGGCGGCCGCGGCCATCGACTTTGGTGTGGCGGTCTTTGGTGGAGGTCCTCTTGGGCGAGGGCTTCTTAGAGGACGCGGGAGGAGGCTGGGGATCGTATTCCTTCTTCTCTAACAATTGGAGAGGAAACGAAGTAGGCGGACGATGATGATGATAGTGAATTTGGTCACTTCCTTCCATCACTCCAATGAGATGATCTTAACTGGCTTTGGATCTGTGGTGGGTCTCAATAATGTAGCGAAGCAGAAGAGAAACTAAAACAAATGGGTTTTAGATGTTTGGTTTTGGAATGGGGAGTAGTAATATGCACACACTCACATATATAATGCTTCGAAACAATATGAAGAAGAATGGAGTGAATTATAGGGTTGCTATTATTGTGGGTTCTACACCCCCGTCGCCTCAGAGCCCACGTGAAATGGGGCTTTTTATGATGTAATTTACAAAGACAATGGGTGCCCAACGCTCATAACTTTCAACGTCTGTCGACGTAAGCATGTCTAATTGACGCATGTACTTTTTTCGTTGAGGTCGGAGAGTTTCCAACTCTTTATTATTCTCATCCAAGATATCGAGAATCCTTAAATCCCTTGCTTCTGCACTTATCCAAATCCTAATTTGTTCCTCTTTTCTCTTCTAACTCTAAATATAATTTTTAAAGTCAATAATAGACAAAACCTAGTTGACATATAAAGTAGATTCAGGTTTTACTTCAAAAAATTGTCAATAAAAGAGAAAAGGCTGCTCCATTCAAAAGTGCTGTCTCTCTTTTGCTTCCTCCCTTCTTCTTTCAAACTTGCTCATGAGTGTAATTCACCAAGACCCATAGGTAGGGTTCGTTTTTCCCCGTTTTACTATCATTTTCAATCTAAATTTTCAAAATTTACCGCTACCCATGTAAATTTTTTCTTCTATTTCATTGCATTTGAACACATAAACCCGATCTGTGTTTATGCTAACAACGGACAAGAAAACTAACGAACAACACTCATAAAGATCGAGAGATAAGATAATGAGACGTAGTAATGGAAAGATTATTATTGATATGGTAGGAAGAAGCTAAGTGGAAGTAGAATAATAAGAAATGTTGATGATATCTTGAGGCCTAGAAGGAGGATGAGTTTTGTTTCTCAATCTTAATTGAAGGTAGTCCTTGTAGAGGAAGCCTCTGTATTTTGGTGGCTCATCAATGTCCGTAGTGAAATGTGGCAATGGCTGCACCCACTTATCTCCTCCAATGTTGTAGAAAAATGCAAAAGAGTGACGCTCTCTCCCTGCCTGCCTCACCACCCGATGGCTCGCGCTCTTATACCTATCGTTGCTCAATACCTTCAAGCAACGAATATGATTCAAAATTCAGATTCGACATGTCCGTCAACAAAATATAAAGCAGCTGAATTTACCTGAACGACATCTCCAACGTTGACGACGAGCGTGGTTTGGTCGGGAGTTATTGGAATCCATTGATCGACGTCGGTTTTTAGCTCAAGGCCTCCAACTTCATCTTGGAACACAAAGGTGATGCAATTCACATCCTTATGGTCCCTAAGACCAATATTTTCAACCTCGCTTGCACAAGGGTATCTGAATGTGGACATTAAATCCCACTTCCTGTTTGTTAATTAATCATTAAACCCACACTAAACTAATTAATTAAGATTATCATAGCTTAATGACAAGTTTGAATTTCAAATTCAACTCACCTGTCGTTGTTGTATTCACTAAGGAAGTTTGGTGGAAGGCCTAAGCAATCGTTTATGATGCTTTCTATAATTGAAGCTGTCTTCACAAAGCTTGAGAACAACTCCTTAAGGACGCAGCTGCAATGCACATGGTCAAAAAACACTACCCATTCCGAATGTATAATAACTTAGTCATTCTAAACATTAAAATTTGAATGCTGGAAGTTGAAAGACGGCAAGAAGTTGAAGAAACCTGAAGCCTTGAGGAATGGAGGGGAAGACATTGAAGGTTGAATCAGGAGGAAACATGAGAAAGAATTCATTTTTATCAGGAGAATGGGGGGGCTGGCGGCCATAGCCGGCCGGCAGAGGAGCGCCGGGCTGAGGGCTGGCCTCGAGCTTACGATCCAAAGGGTATCCAAAAAACTCCTTTGATCCCCCAAGTGCTTTCGCCATAAGCTCGACGGGAACACCATGGTTCACCACCTGAAAAAAACCCAAGTCGGAGCAAGCTTTTCCAATTATTTCAATTGCCTTCTTCTTTCCACCTTCATCTCCTTCTTCTGTGAAAAATGGAGAAAGATCGGCTGTGGGGATTCCTGAGTTGACCATTTTAGTTCTCACTTGTTATTGTTTGAGGGCTTTTCATTTAATTTGAAGGGATTTGATGGATGGGGTTCTTTTCCATCAAAATAATTTTAAAACCTTAACTTCTTGGCGGGTTTGATGCAACCAAAATTTATGCAGGCTTGTTCATATGATATTTGTATAATTATAGGCCACTTGCTTAGCAACTAGTTGAGTAAATTTATAATTTTTGTGATATGATTATTTTCTGACCCTTCTCTTTGTCATTATCGTTATTATCATTGAGTTGGAGAATACATATAATGCACATCAAATTACTTTCATACCAATTTCTCTATCTTATCGTCCTCTTGAATACGTAGAGGAGAGTTAACCTAGATAAGAGGTAAACAGATAGATGACTATTTGAGCAAAGATTATTGTTAGCACTCCATTAAAAGATTTGTGTAATGGATTGATGAAATCAAAAAACTTGGAAGCAAAATTGTGCATGGAAGAACGCTTAATACTTGCTCTGGCTCTGGTTCAGGAACAGCAGCCATGGCAAGAACAGAACCAAAAGTCACCTTAGCAGTGAAGCTTTGGTAGGTATGACAAAAATACAATTAATAACATATGCATTAAGGGGGAATCCAAATAGCTTTACACACCAAAATACTTTCTCCAATGTTAGCATTAGAACGAAGCATAAGATTAAAACCATAATATCCTCAACAATCTATATATTAGAGAGTAATTAAGGCAACGCGGATGAAGGAAACGAAAGGGCTCTTAAGGAGAAAGTAGGGTCGAGTTGAAATGCCTGACCAACTGAACTTACAGACCATTACCCACTGGAAGAAGGCTACCACAAGAAACGATCAACATTCTCCTTTACCACCTGATACTTGAGCAACTATTACAGAAACGACCCATGTGGAGAGATGCAGCAAACTTCACTCGTCGTCTAGTCATCATCTTCATCATCACCTGCGTCATTCTCATCGTCTTGGTCGTCATCATCCTCTTCAGAGTCATCGTCTTCCTTTCCCTGCAAAGAAGTAATGGCAAAACATAATTATAATCTACACGCAAAAGATTACAGAACAGCCATTCAGTGAACTATGAGAGAACAGCCAAGTATAACGAATTAGCAGCCTTAATCAGGAGTTTAGAAAAGGCCCGTAAAACTATTTTTCTTCACCTCTTCATTAGATTCTTCTTCCTCTAATTCATCTTCATCAGCCTCCTGTATCACAGTACAATAACCGTCAGAGAAAATAGCCATGTGTGCTGAGAAGTGGAAAACCAATGAAGCAGAAAGAATCATACATTATTGAAGTAGGATAAAGGGTTAGGCCATAAGTCCTCCTTGATAATTTCTGCAACCTGCAATCCAAAGAGGAGTTCAGAACATAGCATTTATTTTAAAGAGGGCAGTCATCACAAAGATTATAGCATTCCTCTTTTTGGAATTGGGAAAAATTGTGTATGTATGTGTGTTTTGGTCAGCGCCTGCCTCTGAGAGATGCAAACGCCATATTAAAAAAAAAGAACTTTTTGTGGGGATGATCTCAATATGCACAATATTTTCATCTTACCTCATCATGAAAGTCTTCAATATCTTTCTGTTCTGTATCGCTAAACCAGCTAAAAAAGCTGCACCCAAAACAGGAAAAAGTGTACTACTGGTGAGGTCATGTGAAATTTGTAGTCTTTTTTTTTTTTTTATAAAAAAAAGGTTCCAGGCATTTTCTTCATTTCATGCACAGAAGGTATGTCACTTGGAAATGCATTCTTCAATAATAATAATATAGCTGAGTATACGATATCAGAGAATTGAGCAACAAAAACTTTCCGACATTTTCCTTCCATGTTGAAGCTTTTCAATACAACTTCAAAAGATTAAAAAATCCTTTTCCACAGAAAAGTAAATTCCAGCCCAATTTCTCCTACAAACCCAATGAAGTGGTAGTACAGCCAAATTTCAGTGCTCAGGAAATAAGAAAGTAAGCTATAGCCAATCAACCAATCAGACTGATGTATCATCCAACAAAAAGGCTTCCTTTTCCCCATCATGATATGTTTCTAATTGTCACGATCTTGCAGAACTAAAAATGTGAAATAAACTTTCTATCTTTGTCTTTACTTGATTTGAAACCTTAGTATTCAGGTACTAGACAAAGACTTGTGGCATACACTTGATAAACTGCCTCATTTTTCAGAGCTTAAAACTCTCTGGCCATTTGCCTTTTTATTATCAACTCAAATCCTTGAATCTCTTGATGACCATTGAATCTAAAGTCAGGTAAACTGAATGATAGTTGTTTCCTCATAAATTTATACGACTTCGTATGACAAACAAACTAGCATAAAATAGATAGGACAGTGACGGTGCTTTCACAAATAACCACAATTTTTTTCTTTAAAAAAAAATGGTGACTATTGATAAACAGGTTTTAACAACCAACCTTTCCTCAACCTGAGGCCGTTTGTTCCCTTTCTTCTCATGGTTAAACCCATTAGGTATGCCCTTCAGATATGTAGAGTACAGCAAACAGTTAGTGAAAATAATTGGACTAACTAATACAAGTACTTATCCGGGAAAAAAGACCCTCACCATTCCCTCTTTCCATTTTATCGATGTAGCATTAACTTTCCTTGTTCCTTCATCAAGAAAGGTGAAGGTCTTCGTCAGCTTTGTCTCTTCAAAATAAGGGTTGGTGTTGAAGTTCTGTAGAATGAAAGAAACAAAAGAAATACTCGTAAAGATGTTCATTGATTGAAAATTTGTAATAGAATATAAGGAACCAAGTGCAAGAAATCACTATAAGAAAAAATAAAAGCAAAATATAGGAACAGAACATGAAAGGGGCAAGCTAAAGGAATGATCAAACTCACAAAAGTAATTGAGTAACCCGATTTGACATCTTTGAAATCTTCCACTTCCAGGGAGGTGAGATGTTTGAATATCTAACAAAGACAAAGCAACAAACAACATTTCAAAGGACATTTAGACACGAGATACTATAACAAAATTATGGGGCTCAAAATCAGTTTCACTATTAAAATTAAGCATTTTACTTGCATTTCCATTTACAACTTTGAAAACGCAAAACAAATTAACTAAAAAAAAAGAGTCAAGCCAAACCTTCTGGTCCTCTTCAGTCAAAAGTTCACAAAGAGCAGGATGACTCAAGAACTGCACGATGAGGAAGAAACATTTATTTTTTTTTTAAAGGAAACAAAGAGAATGTAACAGTTATGAAACTCTTCAGCATGACAAGTTCATAATCAGTTCAAAGAAGTCATGTTTGAGAGGATAATACTAACAGCTGTTAACCAGAAGTCTGGAATTGATTTGATGATCTCATTCCGCTTATCATAGACGGGTTTTCGTACTTCATTATACTTCTGCTCCACTTCCAAGACTTTGTCACTGGCCTCCTCATTGATCTTGAAGATCAAACCAAATGAACAACATAATTATAAAATAGTAGTTATTTCAAACTTACTGGAATTTTTTTTTAATTAATAGTAAAATATACATCAATCTTAATCTAGCTGCGACACAGTGACTATATAACTAAGTATGCACCCTAACAATAAGATACCAGCATTCTGCAGTATTAGAAGTTAAGATGCATGAACAGGGACAGGAAAAACAGGAAAACACAACCATAGGTTACAACCACGACTTTAGGGTTGCAGGTGTAATTCAAGATGAACACTTATCGTAATTCATTTTGTTTAATTGTTAGGGAACCTGCAGAAATGAATTTTAAGTCATAACACGCACAATGAACAAAACCACTCGACCATAAGATGTTTAAGAACGAACAATCAGATTTCCCAAGAGCAGGCAAAAGGAATTGAACGTCGGCATTGACGTTCTTCAGCGAACCTATAAAAAAAGACTCGAACTTTCGGTATCAAATTGAAGCATAATTAGAAGACGTGCCCCGACCAATTGAGTTAATGTGTACCCAAACCTATCCACCTCAATTGACACAAGGCACAAACTCAACTGAGCACATATAAAAAACAAGATAGTTCACAAGCTAGGCTTCTCGCTTCGCTTCATTGTCCTCCTCGTAAACATTAAAAACAGGGGTCGCCAAAAGAAAATACCAGATGGAACGACATAGAGAGCATATAGGAATCGAATCAGTACCTTCTCGAGCTCGTCTTGAATTTCCTGCAACTTCTCGATGGATATTACGAGTTTCTCATCGATGACCTCCGAATTGTCGTCTTCGCCCTTTTCAGAGAGCTTAGCCTTCTTGCCCTTATCAGCAACCATCTTGTTCGGCAAAAAACCGGTAAAACCCACTGTCTAAAACCCTGGGACTGGTCCTGGTGCTCTCTTCGCTGGGGACTGAGATTATTGTCAATAAGAGAGCATACACATTAGGGTTTTGGGAGCTTAAATCTGCTCCGATTACAGAATCTCGGGTCCAGTACGTTCACCAATCAACTTCTGCCAGGAAATCATATGTACCACTAAATCAACGAATTTGTGTTGACCATCGCTTCACAATTCCCTCTATTCTTATTCTTAGTCAATACAATTATGTCATAATTTAATCCCTTAATCTTTTGAATATTGCAGTGATTTGTTTTTTAAAAAAGTTTTATAATGAAAATGGTATTATATTTTTACTTTTTTTTTTTTTTTTTTTTTTTTTTATTTATTTACACAACGTTGTTGCGTAGATCCATCTCACGTGTATACTTAACATCACGTTTAATGTTTAAATGATTACAAATTTTAAGTATTGTCGAGGTGAGTATAATATTTATATGTGTATCTGGGTGTGAGGAGAGCCTCGTTATTTACTAGAATGGATAAGTTTGTATCTCGAGTATCACGTGATATCCCTTTTGCGGAGCAGTGTCTTCAGCATTGTTGGGTCATCTTAGTTCTTGGCAAGGTGCCTAGTGTCACAATTTTTCTCTTGTGGCAACGAGACATCGATTATGCAACATTTGTTCTAACCCAGCGAATATGTCAGCATAGTGAAAGTCAAACTTTGTAGACATTCTTGATGTACGATTGAGTCTCGAGTCACGTTTGAGAGAAATAATTTCGAAAATGTGAGCGAGAAAATGAGTTGAAAACAATTTGAAAGAAAGTAATGTTATAGGCTAAAAGCGAATAAACAACCACAGTTTTGATAGTGTATAACCTGGAGGGAAGAATTAACAATTAGTCACATCTTCTTATAGTATATTTTAGGACATACACCTTCATATTGGAATGACAAGAATAGTAAAGACCTAACACACATGAAAAATAAGTAAAAGGGATTTGGAACGAGCATATAGTCATGAGCAACACACCATATACAAGCATGATCGAGAAATTCGACATGTGACTACTGAAAGCACGCCTTGAAGAAGCATAACTTCCTCGGTGGTGGTGGAGGATGAGAGCATCACACAGCGCAATAAAGTGGTATTCTCTCATAAGCCCATGACCTTTCCAAGAGCCCACATTCATTTTCATTCCAACTACACAAATAATTGCATGAACTTTGAGGGGGAAACTTGGATTGATTGATGCGTAATTACAGAAATGGAAATTTAAGCATGAAGGGGAAGGAGAGGAAGAGGCCTCAAAATCCCTCCATTCTAAATGGTTCAAATGAAGCCACTAATCACTATCTACCGTTCTTTTTAGGTTTCAAATGAATTTGGTCTCCTTCACAACATTCCTTCCCTGGACCATGCCCTTCAATTTTGTTATTCATCAACAAGAGGCTCAAGGTTTCTCTGTTTTTCTTTTGAATTTGAACTAATTTAATGCTATATATATATATATATATATCTCTCTCTCATGTGCATTTATAACTTATTTTACCTACTTCTTTGTATTACTTCTTTGTCACATCATGCACATGGCTTTACAAACTCTCATCTCTCTTTACTGTTTGTATAGATGAAATTTGAAGTTATGTGACATATTCTTGCTTGGAAAGTGTGTTAGCATCCAAACGTGTAAATTTCTTTTTTTTTTTTGTATACAGTAACTTGTTCCTTCAGTGGCAAACATCACATATTCTCTATGGACCAATCCCAAGTCTTCTTAATTTTGTTTCACTAAGTGTTGTCATTCATCTATAAACAATGCTTCTGCAGTAGCTTTGTCCACTAATAGTCATTTTCAACAGAACCTCTGACATCTCACATCTCCCATTCGGAGAAGAACGAAACATTCTTTATAAGAGTGTGAAAACCTCTCCCTAACAGATGCATTTTAAAAACTTTGAGGAGAAACCCGAAAAGGATAATATCTGCTAACGGTGGGTTTGGGTCGTTACAAAGGGTATCAGAGTTAGACACCGGGCGATGTGCTAGCGAGGAGGCTGAGCACACAAGGCGATGTGCAGGAAGGACGCTGGCCCCAAAGGGGGTGGATTGGGGGGTCCCACATCGATTGGAGAAGGTAACGAGTGCCAGTGAGGATGTTGGGCCCCGAAAGGGGGTGGATTGTGAGATCCCACTTTGGTTGGGGAGGAGAACGAAACATTCTTTATAAGGGTGTGGAAACCTCTCCCCAGCAGACGCATTTTAAAAACTTTGAGGGGAAGTCTGAAAGAGAAAGTCCGAAGAGGACAATATCTACTAGCGATGGGCTTGGGTCGTTACCTCTCAAGCTGCCTCATCTTTTTACTTAGAGCTCAATAAATTCACTTCTCGACGTCAAAGTCGCTGCTTTTTCCTCCTCAAAGTTGGCTCAAAGTTGGATGGATGGCCTTGACTGACTGAATTGGACGAACATGAGCAAAAGATGGCTAGAGATGAAGTAAGTTTCAATGTGGGGTGGAGGGAGCTGTTAGACGAACAATGGATCAATCTTGTCATGCCTGCCATATGTTTTGAACACATAGCTTTTCAGATAGATATATACTTGTAAAGCTGAACAGTATTATGTTTTGTTATTATCCAATAATTTGATTTGCTGTGATGCTTATGGATTTGCCAAAATCCCAACCCAGTTTCTGTGGAGTGCAAGAGAAGGAAAAGACCAATGGGATCCACCATAGCAGTGAGATGGTTGCAGAATTTAATGCTGCCAACCCAACTTGTTCCACCTTATATTTTCCTCTGTACCATCACTTAATTACCTGAAATTGTCCAATCCAAACATAAGTACACGGTTCTTTTTCTTCAATTTTGATTTTTGATGTTACAGACCACGAGGGTCTTGTCCCTAGAGCCTCTACTTGTCACTTGCACCGTATCTTATCAAGCTATTTGTTCAAGAATTTGTGAGCGGTTAAAGATTAATTAACAACCTTGATCATATAGTACAGTTCTTTTTATAGAGCAAAAAGATCTCTAGGGATTTTTTCCCCACTTGAACATAATGTCTGAACCAGATTTACTGGTGAAGTGTTATGTAATTTCAGTGTCATACAGACATAACAATTCTGTCATGTCGGATGTGTATGTAAAGCTTAACGACAAATATATTGAAACAGTAGGCAGTAGTTAGGGACATAATTTCAACGATGTATTGCTTTGTTAGGCACGCATAACCTGTAGGGCCTTTCACTTTCCTTTTATCTTTTTTGGAAGAATAATGAAGCTACATGGCCACCTTAAAAGGTCGTGGCTTTGTTCCAAAAAGTATTTCTCAGTTCAGAACTAAAAAACGAAACATGCAAGACCAAAATGGCTGTGAGTCAATGAATCATAAACAAAAACCAGAACAGCAACTGAGGAATTTGTTGCCAAGTAAATGTTCCTCTTTGACCTTACTGACTTTGCAAATCAAGATTGTCTCATTTTCAAAGGCTAGATCATGTGCTTATCCCTTATGCATAAACTACAAGGTGTAAAGTAGTGCTGTTTAACAATGAGATAATGACAGTTTTGTGTAAGCAGAGACATAATTTGATAGGAGAATCATAATGTTCCACTAGGATCTCAGCTCAGCCTGTTGCGTTACTAGCGATCATGGTTGAGTCCAATCTTGGGAAACGTCTAGAATCAGAATTCAACTTATCGATATTTCTGTATGCAGTTTCTGCTATGCTGACTGACTTGTGACTTTTGCAGCCTAACAGTCCAGTAGGGTGACTTTTGTGCAAATCCTTGTCCAATACCATGGCTTTAGTCCTGGCTGTGACTTTCTTTTCATCATAGTCTGCAACAGATGAGAAATCAGCTGCACTGGCAGTGACTGCACTCCACTCAATGCTGGCTTCACTTGGCTCATAAGCTGTCATGGAGCTTGGTATAACATCTGAAGTCTGTCTTGTGAATGGCTTTCCATTGCTTCCAGATAAGTTTTCGATCTCGAACAGATCGGAACTTGCATCGCTCCCTATATCTTCAATCATTGGATCGGTTCTTGGAGCAGTTTGAGTGGCCTTAGCTTTTGGAATGGCATCCCATTTTAGAACAGACAGCTTCCTCTCTAGATTCTTAGCCACCAAGTCTTTCTGATCCAACTTGTTTGACCCGAATACTTCAATGGATTTTCTTGGATCTTCATCCTTGATCTTTGAAATTTTTTGCAACTGAGTGCTTGAAACTGGAAATACGAACTCTTCTTCTCTAGTTGACCCACCTGAAATTGAACTTTTTGGTTTTGGTTTTACAAAATTCACTGTTTGAAACTTGATTCTGGCATCCATGATGACAGGAATTTGTTCGTTCCTGCCTTGCAATCCTCTTTGGTCATACAAATTCCTATGGACAAGAATAGATTTTTTATCAGAACAAGACCTGTTGCAGGTAAGGTTGACCAGCAGGCTTCTTCCTTTTGTCTTGTTTTGGGTGTTCTGAGATGAAAAGGTAGCTTGGCTATTCCAACTTGATTCAGAAGACACACTTGGAGCTCCTGGTCTGCTCTTTTGTCTCCTAGACTGCACATCAGCTCGTTGTTCTTTCTTCTTTGCCTGGTTGCTACCACAATTCTCAACAACTCTTGCGTTGTTGTCATCTTCCAGTTTCATGCCATAGTACCTTTCAGCTCTGAACACTCCAATCTCTTCTTCTGCAGTGATCGTGGTCTTCTTCATGTTTTTGGAGAAGGAAGGGTTTTGGTTTGAGGTGATAGCAGAAGGAAGTTGCTGGTGTTCAAGATATGAAGAGATGAAAACCTTGGGAAGATGGGTTTTGCATTCACTATCCATAGTTCACACAAAACACAGGAAGATGTAAAAACGAACAAGAAACAAGTACAGAATGGACAAAGACCAGTGTTGTTTAAGAAGTAAAAAGATGAGAAGGAAAGGAAGTGAATAAGGCAAAGAAGGGTGCAGATTGCGTGGCAAGTTGTAAAGGAGTTCCCATCTTAAGTAGGCTTCTTCGAAGGATTGGATCATAGATACCCAAAAAAAGAAGGGACCTACTTGGATGAGTTAGATTGGGCACTTGATTTGACTTTCATCAACACCCAATAATCATTAACTATAGCAGTTGATATGGTTCTGTAAACTGAATAAAAGTTCTCCCAACTGTTTCAGATGAGCTTTTATAAACACCAACACTGTTATGCACGCACATCCATATCAGCTTAGTTAGTTGTCTTCAACTCTATGCTTAAAAGCCACATGGTACGCTCTTTTAGTTTCAAAGGATTGCAAGAAGCATTCAATTTTCCCCTATGGTTCACATTTTGTTCTTGCAAATTTCCAGACCTTTAAACCAGCTGATGAACGAGATGGGCGCTATGAAGAAAAAATAATATAGAGAGTGGGATTTGAACAGGACCAGAACCTTAATCTGGCGCCTTGGACCAACTCGGCCATCTCCACAAACGACCAGTCTTTACTTAGAACTTTAACTCAATTAGGGTTGGTTTCAATTATAAACTTTCAAAATCTATCTATGCATGCATGAACAATAAAAAAAAAACATAAACAAAGACATATATGACATTTGTGAATCATATATATGTTGTTTTCCTCCTTTCACTTCCATTTTTGTTCTTTCATTTATGATCGTTTTTTCTTAATGCTAACTCCCAAATTAATTTTGTTCCATGAATTTAACGACAAGAGATCCAACAATTATGTTGAAAAATAATTCAAACTTCAAAGGTTACAATAAAACTTTTCAAAGTTCTCTGATATAATTTAAACCAACTCTGTGGTTCAGGTTCCTTTTTTTTTTCACAACTTAAACTAAATAAAAAAGTTGTCGGGTGGGAAGTAAAATGTGTTACTCTCAAAGGTAAGAAGGGTAATTTTCTTGAAGGAAAAGCACAAAATATGAGGCCAAGAGAATTACAAGATAAATATTGTGTAGTGAAAAGTTTTATACTGAGATTGGGGTAGTAGGATAATTGAACACAAGTCTAGTAGTCTGTTTAAGTTGTTATGCTTCAACGAGCATCTAAAGAACATTCATAATTGTCCTGCAATCGCGGCCTGTGATTTACCGAAGGCCCTTGCCAAGCTTTCCTATTGATTGACGTTTCCAACTCATTTTCCACCATAAAGTTCTTTAATTCGTTGCTATCATGCTGCACTCTTCCAGTAATTTCCAGGCAAATGCCATTGCTTACGGTTCTGTTTGAGTTTCTGGCTTTGGTGGATTTCTCTCTGGGGCCTGGATCTAAAAAGACGGGATGTATTTGAAGAGATGGGTTTGGTTTAATCCTGTTCACTTCTCTTTCATCTGGTGGCCGCAAGATACTGTTGCGTGATTCGAGTTCAGAAGTATCATCTTCATTCAAAAGAACCTACAGAAGGTCAAATTCAAAATTCATTAACCCAAAATCAAGATAGAGAGAACAAAATGCAGTGGGAACTAGGAGAAGCTAACTTCCCAATAATACATTTCAGGGCAAGGGTTGGTGGTCTATCCATATGTTGTTGGCTAGAACTAAAACATAATTAATCATTTGGAAGAAAATATCAAGTCAATAATAAAGGATGATTACCTTGCGGCCAACCAAGTCAAAGGTTACAATCACTTTGTTTCGTTTAGCTCGCTCAGCCTCTTCAATTTCCTCTTGTTTCTTTCTCAAAAGTTCCTTTTCCTGAAACCAAAAAAATAATAATGATGATAAACTTTCCAGTCAATTTTCTTTTCTCTTCAAAATAATTTGCCAGTCAAATTTTCTCTTCAAATTTCAGTACCTCGTTAGACAACCAGTTGTTGCCCTCAATCTGGTAATAATCACTTTGATCATCAATTACAGATGTCCTTGCAGCAGAGTTTCTGTCATATTCAACTAACCTTTTGGCATAAGCTTCAGCTGCTGCTTCAGCATCTGAAAGTGGGGTAAAACCTTCATCCATACCAGCATACGTGCTCCCTTCTCTCAGAACAAGGGAACCACAAAAACTGCATGGCCCTTCTCCCTCTTGCTCACATACAATCTTCCCACATGATAAACAATTGCTTACTAGCCTATGACGACGAGCTTGGCATGAACATGGTTTTCCTTGCTGGAACACAAATGATCCTTTGGCAGCTTCCGCCAGAGAAACAGCTTTGGCAGCCTTCTTCTTTTTGGAAGTACCCTGATTCCCTTTACCAGACAATGAGTTGCGAGTGTCCGATGAAACCTGGTTTTCCACCTTACTAGAGCTTGCAACCTTCTTTGGTTTTATCTCTTTACTGGAGATAGAAATGGATTTTGGTGTTTTAACAGGTTTCTTGGATCCGCCAAAAGAACCTTCATGGGAGGATGGCTTGACATAGGCGTGTAAGTTTGACGTTGGAACATCCAATGTTTTGCTGCAGGGGTCAGAGTAGCCTCGCAGGCGTAAATACTCATCTATCACACTTTTCCCAACTTCCTGACCTATGATGTTCTGCAGAAAAGTAAATCCAAAGATTGAACACCAATTCATTTTAAAAGAGAAGTCATACGATCCAACAATCAGATAACCAACTTGCACCTCTCCTTTTCCCTTACCCATGTTTTGATTGGAACAAGTAACTAAAACCCCTATGTTTACAAGAAAGTTTTAATTTATTTAACAAAGAAATAACAGTGCTCAGCGCAAGAACTCAATCTTGTAGCGAGGAGTTTTCTAAAATAAGAATCTTGCAATCACCAGTTATTCACATAAATTTAGAGAAAAAGACGAGTAGGGGAGAGAAGGAAAGGACCGTACCAAACAATTACCAAAATCATAAGTTCACAGTCTATACGATATTTGCATGCAAATTTATAATTACATGTACGAGTGGTTAGAGAGAAAGAAAGGGAAAACAGAAACTTAATAACAACGTTATTCTTTTGGAAAGGGGTGTGTGAGTGACTTTGGACATAAAATTTAAGACAAGCTCAGAAGGTAGTGACCTTAGGGATCTTACTTCCAGTTTCACCTGAGAAGGTTACATATAAGCAAAAGCTTGAATACATGCATGCATCAAAGATCTTTCTTCAGCCCAATTTGCACAAATGAAGGACTTAAAGTAGTCTTAATTTTATAGCATCTAATATTTTTGTTTCAAAATATTGCACCTTCTAAACGGAAAAGAAGTGTGGATTATACTGGCCTAGATTCAAGAAGCAGTCGCATAAACTGGACGAGAAACACATTGCGACCATCATTTCTTAAACTTCAGACTAAAAACATGGATGAGAAGTTGACTCCAAGTTGCTCTAACTTCAGGAGATATACAATGAGGGAGATCAACCTAAAAGGTCGGGTTTATTTCACTAGTAATTCAATTGAAATAATCCATAAGAACTGTATTGATTTTACAATTTGATTCCGCAAGAAAGAAATAAATTACTTGCAGCATCTTAAACTGAAATCGTTCGCACATTATGTCAGCTTTACTTAACCTTGAAATATTTTGGGGAACAAAATAAAGAGATGTTAAGAGAAGCCATGAGCAAAACATGGGGTGGAAGTTAATATCTTCATACACCTCAAATCCTCAAATATCAAGAACTAACATATATTTCTTAACATCATCACTGTTAAAAACAAGGTATTAAATTCGTTTTCCTCCATCAAAACAAACCAAAATCAATAGAAAGCCAAAGATTGCTGAAAAACTTCATTTGGGAATCCAAGCATGGATCGTGATGAATTGGCCAATCATCAATATTTCACTTTCCGATCTAAATGTCACAATTTCGCATCAGTGAAATAATAATCCATAAAGTTCTCAAGGCGACGAAGCGAGACTCCTAATACAGCGACAATATCTAAAGCCAGACGCGAAATTTATTGATAGAAACAAATCAATCATTCAGATTATTGAAAAAGAGAAAGCCGAGAGAAGAAACTTACATCAAGGTACTCTTTAGCGTCTTGGGGCTGGGCGAGCTCACAGTACGAGACCAATCCCGAAATCATATCCTTATCAAGACCCCAACCAGTTTCCATCTTCTTGCAGAGATCGTCCAACGCCTTCTCCAGCCACTGTCCTGACGTCGCCATTGTTCTCTCTACGACGAAAACCCAAGCGATTGATCAGCCAAGCTACAAACCTCGAAACTATGAGAACGACGATTGGTAATCCAGAGTTACGCGCACCACATTTATTTTGATACACACGCCTTTAAAATCTTGCCACGTGTAAGGAAAGTGGGTTCCGTCCCTCTTGATCAGTTCAGGCTTCATCCTCCTCGTTTTTCATCCATTTCCACTTACAGTTTCATTTACAGCATCCTCCTGTTAAAACCCTAAACCCCAACTGTGATTAATTTAACCTAATGCTCATTTCGGCCACCGTCTGCTGGAAAAACTCGACTGGAGCTTCGAAGTAAGTAACTTTTTTCTTCTACTCAAAGTTATTGGTGCTTTTGTCAATTTCAATCTTTATGAATGATTAATCTCGGAGGAAGATGAAAACAGAGAGATACGACGCCAACATCTCCTTCCCTAGTTTGCATAGTTTTTCAGAAACTAATGGAGTTTGTTGGTTACTGCTCTATGTTGTGCATAATGATCAACCCTTAGAATTCCTTAAGATTTGTGAGAAAACAATCTTTAAGAGCTTTGTGTTCATATATCAATTCCTTTATTGAGAATGAATCGAGCATTGCAGCCAAAACATGTAGCTGCTGTAATAAGATATCAAAATGATCCCCTAAAAGCACTCAAAATGTTCAACCAAGTGAAAACGGAAGATGGTTTCAAGCACACATTGGCAACGTATAAGTGCATGATTGAGAAGCTTGGGCTTCATGGAGAGTTTGAAGCCATGGAGGATGTGCTTGCTGAAATGAGGAAGAGTGTCGATAATAAAATGCTTGAAGGAGTTTATATTGGAATTATGAGGGACTATGGAAGGAAAGGAAAGATTCAAGAAGCTGTGAATGTGTTCGAAAGGATGGATTTTTATGACTGTGTGCCATCGGTTCAATCATATAATGTAATCATGAACATTTTAGTTGAGTACGGGTATTTCAATCAAGCTCACAAAGTGTATATGAGGATGAAAGATATTGGAATTCTTCCCGATGTTTATACACACACAATTAGGATAAAGTCCTTTTGTAGAACTGGTAGGCCGAGTGCTGCCCTGAGGCTGCTTAATAACATGCCTGGCCAGGGATGTGAATTCAATGCTGTTTCATATTGTGCTGTGATCGGTGGCTATTATGAAGAGAACTGCCAAATTGAGGCGTATCATTTGTTCCACGAAATGCTCCAGCAAGGTATTTGTCCTGATATTTTAACATTCAATAAGCTCATTCATGTTCTTTGTAAGAAGGGTAATGTTCTAGAAAGTGAAAAACTCTTCAACAAGGTCCTGAAGAGGGGAGTGTGCTCAAATCTGTTCACATTCAATATCTTCATTCAGGGTCTTTGTAGAAAAGGTGCAATAGATGAGGCTGCTGGATTGTTGGAGAGTATCGTATCAGAAGGTTTAACTCCCGATGTAGTTTCGTATAACACACTAATCTGTGGCTTCTGTAAGCATTCGAAGCTAGTAGAAGCGGAGTGTTATTTGCGCAAAATGGTGAATAATGGGTTTGAGCCCAATGAATTTACCTATAATACAATTATTAATGGATTTTGCAAGATGGGCATGATGCAAAATGCAGATAAAATTCTCCGTGATGCAATGTTTAAGGGGTTCATGCCTGATGAATTCACATATAGCTCTTTAATTAATGGATTATGTGATGATGGAGATATGAACCGAGCCATGGCTGTATTTAATGAGGCAATGGAAAAAGGATTTAAGCATAGCATTATTCTCTATAATACACTAGTAAAAGGGTTGTCCCAGCAGGGACTTGTTTTGCAGGCCTTGCAGCTGATGAAAGATATGCTGGAGCATGGTTGTAGCCCTGATATTTGGACTTACAATCTAGTTGTGAATGCGCTGTGCAAGATGGGTTGTCTATCTGATGCCAGTGAATTTCTGAATGATGCAATTGCCAAAGGTTGTATTCCTGATATATTTACCTTTAATACATTGATTGATGGTTACTGTAAACACCTTAACTTGGACAAAGCCATTGAGACTTTAGACACAATGTTGAGTCATGGTATAACTCCTGATGTGATTACATATAACACGCTCTTAAATGGCCTTTGCAAGGCAAGAAAGCTAAACAATGTGGTGGACACTTTTAAAGCGATGCTCGAGAAGGGGTGTATACCGAACATAATTACCTACAACATTTTGATTGAAAGTTTTTGTAAAGCTCGAAAAGTCGGCAAAGCAATGGACTGGTTTGAGGAGATGAAAACTAGAGGCTTGACCCCAGATATTGTTACTCTTTGCACCTTGATTTGTGGGTTATGCAGTAATGGAGAGCTGGCGAAAGCTTATCAGCTATTTGTGACAATAGAAAAAGAATACAAATTCTCATATTCGACGGCTATATTCAACATTATGATCAATGCCTTTTGTGAAAAATTAAATATTAGTATGGCAGAGAGGCTCTTTCATAAGATGGGTGGCTGTGGCTGTGTTCCAGACAGTTACACCTACCGTGTCATGATAGATACATACTGCAAAACAGGGAACATTGACCCTGCACAAACTTTTCTCCTGGAAAAGATCAATAAAGGATTGATTCCATCATTTACAACCTGTGGAAGGGTTTTGAACTGTCTTTGTGTGAAGCACAGATTAAGTGAGGCAGTGGGTATTATAAACCTTATGGTGCAGAATGGCATTGTTCCTGAAGAAGTGAATTCAATTTTTGAAGCTGACAAGAAGGAAGTAGCTGCACCTAAAATTGTTGTGGAGCATCTAATGAAGAAGTCCCATATCACATACTATAGTTATGAACTGTTATATGATGGAATTCGGGATAGAAAGTTGGATAAGAAAAGGTTGTTGGACAAAAAAAAGTTCAAAGAGAAGCCCTTCCCTAGGTCCAGAAAAGGGGCATTTTAATCATCATAGACCTATATAAAAGATCATAATGTAAGTAGAAGTTATTAGATCTCACATTCAATACAGAAAAGGTCTATGCAGTGTTTCATACCTATCCACCAAATCGGTTCTTATTAACTTATGCTTTGCTAGTTCTGTTAGATGATATAAGGTGTCTTCCTTTGGGTGCTACTTCTTTCTAGGGACAGTGAATCGTCTTGGTAATCCACAAAGATTGATTGCCTACAGTTTCATAAATAGCAAGGCATCCAGTTATGTGTAGAAGCACAGGTGAGAATGTATAGAATCTGCAGACGATGTCCAAGGATAATTATGCATTTTACTATTGAAAATGTATCGAGGGAAAGAGTGATCCCTAAATCAGGCTTAAATATTGGTCGGAATTAAAATATGGTACGAATTTTGGTATATTCTCTTTGTTACTTTGCACAAATTATAATGAATAAACAAGTTTTGAGCAATACCAGCTCGAGTCAAGTATAGTAGAATTTAGATTGATACAGGTATATATCTTAGTGGCAACTTGAAGTTCTATGTTGAATCATAATGGGACGATGTGAAACTTTCATGCTCATTTTCTTCAAACATATTTCAAACCAATAAATGGCTACGTTAAACTTTCATGACTACGAGTTAGCAAAAAAAAAAAAACCATTACGTTAAAACTTTCAAAAATTTGTATGTGTGGGAATTTCAATATCCCCCCAAAAAAGCCTAGAATGCAATTACTCGTAGGAAGCTGTGAAGATACTCATCCTTGGCATCTGTCAATCTACATAAGACTAGTACTTGAAGATTTACAGATATTTCGCCTTCTCAATGTGATTTGCATTGAACCATTCTCCATTTTTACTTTATTCAAAATTATAATTGATCCACAGAATTCTCATATTTGGTTCTCAAAAGAACAAAACAAGTCTACAAAAATCAGGAAAACCCTGATTAGTATAACGTGTTGCAGTGTGGTCGTCTATTATTTAATTCCTTACTAGAAATACAGTGATCACACGCCAGAGAAGTGGCCATGAAGTTGAACAAAGTAACAAAAGCTGTGAAGCCTTTGACTATCTATTAACAAGATATGTCGAGCAATGGCTTGAATAAACCATTACGCTAAAGTAATAGATATCAAAGGGGAAAAAGGTAAAAGTCTTTAGACCTTACATCCATATTCAATTTGAGTCACTTTCGGTATCCAGCCCGATCAGTAAGTCACGATGTCTGTTGGTTGCATTCCTGTCTTCTGATTTAATAACCGAACATGAGGTACTGAGGTGGATATAGAACAAAAAGACTTCCTCTCTTATACCATATCACCCAGAATCTCTTATAAAAAAAATATTCTAAAACTTTGACCAAGAGCCTTCCTTCTTGACTCAGCTTGTCCCACAAGTTTTTCTGAGATCTGTCATAATTATCAAAACTTACGGATTAGATCATGGGATGAAATCAGAATCAATAAGGTCAGCTAAACATCTTTTGCTGTTTTGCTAACTCTTCGAGTATTCATACTGCAGTTCATTGGTATTCATGCCAAGGACTTTCTAAATAAAATCAAGACATGCAAAAAAAAAAAAGAACTTACCAACTATGAACAATAGCTTCTTACAGGAAGCTCCAACCAGGTTCCTTCGTCACTCCAGCTCCCTTCATGAGGCTTCTAACGTTCAGGACCTCTTCCCACAGGCCCATATCAGCACAGATGTTGGAAAGAGAGACATAAGCCCCAGTGTCAGTTGGCTTCAACTCCATCACCTTTCTTGCCGCTAGTTTTCCAAGTTCAATATCTCCATGTACTTTACAGGCAGCGAGAAGAGTTCCCCAAATGAGAGCATCAGGTTCAATAGGCATATTGTTAATCAGTTCTTCTGCCTTTTTCAGTTGCCCACACCGGCCAAGAAGATCTACCATACATGCATAATGTCGATGTCCTGGTTGTATACCATAGTCTTTCACCATCGAATTAAGGTGGAAATATGCTTCATCCACCAAACCATTATGGCTACAAGCAGACAAAACCCCAACAAAGGTGACTGGATCAGGCTTGATTCCTTCTTTCTTCATAAGTTCATAGACACATAAAGCTTCACCACCTTTCCCATGCTGGGCATAACTCACAATCATGGCTGTCCAACCTATCAAATCAGGCTTTCCAATCTGCTCAAATGCTTTGCAGCAGTCTTCTATGCTTCCACATTTGGAGTATACCATTACTAGCGAACTCCCAACAGAAACATCTTTCTCCAAGCCTACTTTCATAATGATTGCATGGAGTTGAGTCCCAATACCAGGCCTATTTAAAAGCGCAACTGCTCCCAGTATGGATGAGATTGAAAAGGGATCGATGGCTAAGCCAGCCTCCAGTAAATCTTGGAATTGCAAAATTGTCTCTTTGATGCACTTGTGTTGAGCATATCCTGAAACCAACGAAGAGCATGCAATATGATCTTTCTCGGGCAATGTTTCAAACACCCTCCGAGCCATCTCCAGGTTGCCGCATTTGGAGTACATAGTCACAAGCGAACCTCCAATAGCTACATCTTTGCCAAGTCCCAAACGAACAGAATAACAATGAATCTCTCTGCCTATTTGAATAGAATGAAGAACAGAACATGCATTTAGGACTGTACTTAAAATCATATAATCAGGAACATATTCTTCAAACAACATTTCTCTAAATAATTGGATGGCCTCTTTTGCATAACCATGTTCTGAGAAACAGGACATCATCGATGCCCATGAAATATTGTCCTTCTTTGACATGTTTTTAAAAACTTGAAAAGCTTCCTCTAGATAGCCACATTTGGAATACATTGTGAAAAGAGCACTGCCGACAGAAATGTCAAATATTAATCCAGTTTTATGCGTGAAGCAGTGTATCTGTCTCCCAAAATTAATACAGTCGGTCACACTCAAGACACTGGAGGTGCAAAATGTATCTGGTCCCATACTTTCCCGTAACATTTTTTGGAACAACTCGCTTGCTTCCTCTTTATCATTATTCTGTGCAAATGAGGTAATCATAGCTGTCCAAGAACTGAGATTCCTTTGATGGTCCATCTCTCCGAAAACAGTCATAGAAAGATCAATAGCTCCTATTTTCGAATACATGTTAATTAAAGCAGCTTCCACCACTGCATGAGAGGAAAAACCAGCTCTTAAAATCCAGGAGTGGAGTTGGATTGCTTCTTTTTTCATGGCTGGATTAGCACATGCAGTTAACACGCTAGTGACTGTATAGCTATTGATTTCCTCCCCCAATTTTCTCATATCTTTGAAAAACTTGAGGGCCATTAAATAATCATTCTTCTGCACAAAACCAGATATTATGGCAGTCCATGAGACCACATTGCGAATGGGCATCCGCAAGAATATTTTAACAGCTTCATCCATTTCGCTACACTTGCTATATAAATCAATGAGGGCTGTCTCTACAAAAACATCTTCTCCGCCACATTTAATCAATTTCCCTTGAACTCTTTTCCCAAATTCAGGATGTTCAAGTGCGGCACACGCAGTTAGAACACTAGAAAACGTGAAACTATTAGGCTCCAAAAACCCACGACACATTTTGTTGTAAAGATCCAAAGCCATCAAATTCTCCCCATTCCTTACAGCTGCGGACACAATAGCATTCCAGCACACCACATTCTCACAATCAACATCATGAAACACCCTTAGAGCATCCAGAAAACTAGAATCTTTTGCAAACAAATCGATCATCCCTGCTCGAACATAACCATTAACAAAAAACCCATTTCTCACAGCAAGTGAATAGACCTGTTTACCAAACATTGGGGCTTGAATGGCAGCACAAGCAGATAAAACACTCCCATACGTTATCTCGCTGGGTTCAAAACCCAGGAAATGCATCCTGCAAAATGTTCTCCACGAATCCAAATACAATAAGTTGTGGTTGAAACTGGAGATAAGGATATTCCAAGAAATGACATTTGGGTGGAGCATTGTATCAAACAGCTTGAGTGCATGGTCCAGAGCGTTAGACTTTGAGTAGCAATCTAGCAAAGAATTTGAAACATAGATATTGGAATGAAGAAGAGTTGCTCGGAGTAACGTGGCGTGTAGAACTTTCGTGTTCCTCAAAGAGCATTTTCTGGATTTTACATAATCACTGAGCAACTGCGAAGGGTCGAAAAGAGGGTAAGTTTCAATTTTAGTGAAGGAAAAACTCGAGGCATTGTCGACAGTAGCGACGGAGGAAATCAATCTACGTTTGGATAACAGTGTTTTATTTACGAAGGTTGGAATCGCAGTAAAATTCATTTGTGCTCATTTGGAGATGGGGAAGGAGTGTAAGGACTTTGCATAGAGCGGGAAAACAACGGAAGAAAAACGGTTTATGAATGAAGTAAGTAATTCTTAATTTATTTTTACAAAAAAATATACAAACCAAACAAACAAGTCAAGATGGCCGAGTTGGTCTAAGGCGCCAGTTTCAGGTACTGGTCCGAAAGGGCATGGGTTCGAATCCCATTCTTGACAATTTTATATTATTTTTAAAACAAAAGTTTATATATTTAATAGACATTACAATTTTAAAAATGTTTCATAATGATTAATGAGGGGTAGACACGTGATTCATGCCATGCTCGTATATATGCGATGCACGTGATTAGTGAGGGCTGAATTATTCTTCAAATTAGAACATATACATTATCTACGTAGTTATATATATATATATATAGCCTCCATAGGAGTGAAGAAGCAGAACCAGTTTCATTCAGTGAGCTGATCAGAAAGAGAGAGAGGCATAGAAGAAGACGCGATATGGGAGAGGAAAGCTCATTGGTGCTCCATGGAATGTGGGCTAGTCCTTTCGGGAAAAGGGTGGAACTTGCCCTTAAAATCAAAGGCATCCCTTTCGAATATGTGGAAGAGGATCTGCAGAACAAGAACCCATCAACCCTCCTGAAATACAACCCTGTTTACAAGAAAGTCCCTGTGCTTGTCCACAATGGCAAACCCATTTCCGAATCACTTGTGATTCTTGAGTACATAGAAGAAACGTGGAAGAATCATGGCCCTGCCCTTCTGCCTCAAGATCCCTACAAACGAGCCCAGCTTCGGTTCTGGGCTGATTTCATTAACAAACAGGTACTGATTTCATTGTCATTATTCATTTCATACACTTTCTTCCTCTAACTGGGTTTGGTTTCGTTGGTGCAGTTGTTCGAGGCATCGGTTAAGGTAGTGATGGCGGCAGGGGAAGCACTAGAGAAGGCGATTGAAGACTTGAGAGAGAAGCTCAAAGTGGTTGAAGAGCATGGGGTTAAGAGGTTGTTGGGAGATGGCGATGGAAGTGGACCATTTGCGAACGGACAGGAAGTGGGGTTCGTGGACATAGTAATGTGGTCTGTTCTTGGAGCTTACAAGATCCACGAAGAGGTTTTGGGGGTCAAAATTATAGACGAAGAGGAGACCCCCGGCGTGGTCTCATGGCTCAACAGCCTCATACACCATCCTCTAACCAAGGACATCTTACCTTCAAAGGACAAGGTTGTGGGGCTTCTTCAGTACGTTAGGAACAGGGCCTTAAACTCCTCTGCTGCTGCTTGATTCATCCATTTGCTCTCACTGCTCGTCTTCTTAATTAAATTAAGTGTTGTCTCTGCTGTGTCGTTGTCGTTTTGTTTCACTCTGTTCAATAAGGATTTGTACTTGTAGTGTGCCAACTTGCTCTAATGGAGCCCATGAGGGGCAAAATTTTCTACTTCTTCCCTCTGAAAATAGTTACCTTACTATTAAAATTTTAGATTTGTACTTGTGAACATCACTGCATACATCATCTTCGAAGATTCCGACTTAGTGCTGTCGTTGACCGGGGAGCTTCCTTGTGGAATACGAAAAGAGGAGACCCAGTAAAATTCCAGAGTCTTCTTAGAACCGCCAACACAGCAACATAACTGCTTATTTATAGCTTCCATGGGAGGGACTCGACTGATCACACAACATTAAACATTGTTTATTAAAGCTCAGGTAGAGGGAAGATTAAGATATGGCAGAGCAAAACAGAGTGGTGCTTCATGGGATGTGGGCGAGCCCTTTTGCGAAGAGGGTCGAACTCGCCCTCAAAATCAAAGGCATCCCTTTTGATTATGTGGAGGAAGATCTCCAGAAAAAAAGCCCAGAGCTTCTCAAGCTCAATTCTGTTTACAAGAAAGTTCCTGTACTCGTCCACAATGGAAGACCCATTTGCGAATCCGTTGTAATTATGGAATACATAGATGAAGTTTGGAAGAATAATGGGCCTCCCCTTCTACCTCAAGATCCCTACCGACGATCCCAGATTCGATTCTGGGCTGATTTCGTTCAGAAACAGGTGTTTGAGGGTCTCTTTTTATCAATGACGACTGAAGGGGAAGCACAGGAGAAAGCCATTAAGGAAGTGAAAGAGAAGCTGAAAGTTCTTGAAGAACAGGGGTTGAAGAGTTTGCTGGCAGAGGCAGAGGCAGAGGCAGAGGGCAGTCCATTTGTGAACGGCGACGAACTTGGATTCTTGGACATAGTGACGCTGACAGTGCTTGGAATGTACGAGATTCACGAAGAGTTTTTTGGAATGAAACTTGTTGAAGAAGAGAAGATCCCAATTATGTACTCGTGGTTGAACAGGTTGAAGGAGCACCCAGTTGCAAAGGAGGCAGGGGCTCCCAAGGAAAAGGTTTTGGCGCTTCTTCAGTTCATCAGGCAAAAGGCTCTACGCTCCACCGCTGCTTAACTTCTGCAACTCCATCTCTGCCTCAGCATGAATACTGCATAAATAAACCTAAATTTAGTTTCCATTAAGATTATTGATCCATGGATGATCAACTTATATGAATGAGTTTGCAAAAATATTCAAAAGTTGTCTAATTTATTCACTGAACCTTCTATAAACTCGTTGATTTTCGTAAAATTTACTATTAAAATGGAAAGATCCTGAACGTCATGAGACTACTTGATTATAAAAATGAAAAGTTACTTCAGAAATGAGTAAAATTTGCCTACTAGCTGGGTTCATATTGTGCCACAGGCTTCTCCGGGAACAGAGCTGGCTTCCGGCGACAGAAGACGGCGACTGATGAAACGCTGTGTGAGACAGAGACTTGATGGACGACACGAGGAGAGGATGGAGAGAAATGGTGGACTTTCAAAGGAGAATTTTTTTTTAAAGATTTTTAAAATAAATAAATAAATAAATATAAAATAAAATAGTTAGAGGACTATGGAATTTTAAATAAAATAAAATGAACAAATGACATGTAGCTAAATTCCGGGTTAGAATGAATTGCAGAGAACTTCACTGCCTTGCGTTGTTCAGCAAATGCAAATCCCTTAGAACCGTGAAGCAAATCCACGCTTTTACGTTCAAAACAGGCTTAAATTCCGACCCATTAGTCGCTGGAAAGCTTCTTCTTCATTGTGCAGTTACACTTCCTGATTCTGTTCGCTATGCTGGACGCCTCTTCCTTGACATTCGAAATCCAGATGTGTTCATGTACAACACACTCATCCGTGGACTTTCCGATTCTGACACCCCCTCTCATGCCCTTCTACTGTTTGTTGAAATGCATCGCAAATCCATGGCTTTACCCGATAGTTTCTCTTTTGCTTTTGTGCTCAAAGCTGCCGCTAATTGCAGGGCTCTCAGAAATGGGTTGCAATTGCATCGCCAAGCTATTGGTTATGGTCTGGATACCCATCTTTTTGTTGGGACGACACTGATCAGCATGTATGCTGAATGTGCAAGTTTGGCCTTTGCACGGCAGGTGTTTGATGAAATGATTGAACCAAATATTGTTGCTTGGAATGCCATTGTTGCTGCGTGTTTTAGGTGCGAGGACGTTAAGAATGCAGAGCAAGTGTTCCATCGGATGCCCATAAGAAACTTAACCTCGTGGAACATCATGCTTGCAGGGTACACAAAAGCAGGTGAGCTTCGGTTAGCCAGGGAGGTGTTTATGAAAATGCCTTTGAAAGATGAAGTTTCGTGGAGTAGTATGATTGTTGGGTTCGCTCATAATGGCAGCTTTAACAACGCTTTCGCATTTTTCAGGGAGTTGCGGCAGGAAGGGATGAGACCAAATGAGGTAAGCCTCACAGGTGCGCTTTCTGCATGTGCACAAGCTGGGGCATTCGAGTTTGGAAGAATCCTACATGGGTTTGTTGAAAAATCTGGCTTTCTGCAGATTGTTTCAGTGAGTAATGCACTGATCGATACTTACTCTAAATGTGGGAATTTGGATATGGCTCGTTTGATCTTTGATAATATGCTGGAAAGGAGTGTTGTCTCTTGGACAGCCATGATTACGGGGCTCGCAATGCATGGCTACGGGGAGGAAGCAATCAGATTATTTAATGAGATGGAAGAGTCTAATATTAAGCCCGACGGTATCACCTTTATATCCATCTTGTATGCTTGTAGCCATGCTGGATTGGTTGATTTGGGATGTTCTTATTTTTCAAGGATGGTAAATACTTACGGTATTGAACCCGTAATTGAACATTATGGTTGCATAGTTGATCTTTATGGTCGAGCTGGTAAGCTGCAGCAAGCTTTTGACTTTGTGTCTCAAATGCCAGTTTCACCGAATAATATTGTCTGGAGGACACTTCTTGGAGCTTGTAGCATTCATGGTAACTTAGAACTGGCAGGGCAAGTAAAGAGACAACTCTTCGAACTCGACCCCGAAAACTCTGGAGATCATGTTCTTTTGTCAAACATTTATGCAGTTGCAGGGAAATGGAAGGATGTTGCCACTTTAAGACGATCAATGACTCACCAGAGACTTAAGAAAACTCCTGGTTGGAGCATGATTGAAGTCGATAGAATCATGTATAGTTTTATTGCAGGAGAAAAGCAAAATGACATAGCAGAAGAGGCACATAAAAAACTAAGGGAGATAATGTCAAGGCTGAGGATAGAAGGAGGCTATGTTCCAGAAGTTGGAAGTGTGTTGCATGATATAGAAGTGGAAGAAAAGGAAGACTCTGTTTCACAGCACAGTGAGAAACTAGCAGTAGCTTTTGGGATGGTGAGGCTGCCAAGAGGAAGAGGCATAAGAGTGGTGAAGAATTTAAGAATTTGCAGGGACTGTCACACTGTGATGAAGCTGCTTTCTAAGGTGTATGAAGTAGAAATTGTGGTGAGAGATAGAAGTCGGTTCCACTCTTTCACACACGGTTCATGTTCGTGCAGAGACTACTGGTAATTAGTTAAGTAAAGTAGACTTGAAATTAGCATCCTATGCTAGAAGGGAAAGCCTGCAAATAAGCTGATATCAGAATCAAACCAGAAAACGGATAACCTGCTTCATCAATGGAATTGCAACAGATCACTGGTCCTTGCAAAAGTTAGCAAGCCCAAAGAATATTGTTGAGTAATATATTCTTTTTTGGAATGTTACAATCCTAGAAAAAGGGAATTCAATTCTATAGTGCAGAAGGGGAGGTAGTAGGTATAAATTCTGACCTCTTGCTTTGGTAGAGTCGGTGATTATTAGATTGTCATATTGTGCTGTAGGTTTACGGGTGTTGATCATTGAAATTGAAAGGCAATAGGTTAAGATATTAGTTTTATATGCATGCAACCATGTGGTTCTACTTAGCGATAGGTTTTGTTGGTATTGCTGCTCGTTTCTACTTTTCAACATTTTTCCGCTTCCATATTTTGTTTATGTTCTAGCCTCTCACCTCGTCAGTTCTTGTGGTAATTACCCACCTTCTATAATCTGCTTGTGCCTGGCCTGTCGTATCTTATATACATCCCTCTCAAATTAGTTCTTCTTTTGGTTGCAGAACGATTGTGTTCCTTCCTTCCCTTGGCTCTCAAATTTTGCATTTCAACAATATTTTCAGTTCAGAACTAATATTTTCTAGTATCAAAGCAAAAAGAGATACTACTTGTATCAGGAGGAGTTGGTGTGCTAGGGTTTCATCTTATGCTGGTTGAATGCAAATGAAGGCATAAGTTTGTGATCCACAATTCACACCTCTTTCTAAACATCAAACCATCCATTATAGAGAGAATTGAGAAGGCCCTAATATTTTCCTTATTGTTCCTCTTTGTAAGTGCAACAGTGTGGCAGGTGGGCTGTTTTGGATTAAAGCGACCCCTTGTCTTGTTTGTCTTGTAGCTGCGTTGTGCCACGGTCATGTTTATCCAATGCGTGTTGCCTATGGCTACTTTTTCGTTAGATGTCAAAACTCTTGTCTTGTATGACTTTATCACTTTTTTTACTACTTTCATGATGTATAATTTTTTTCTTATATTTTCTAAGCGTAAGACTTTTCGACAAAATCTTGTCCATGTATCATAAATAAAATAGTTTTATTTATTTATTATTATTATTGCAAATAATTTTTGTTTTTCCTTGTTATGTTTGAACAATCTTTGGGGTTGTCCCTTTCAACCCATTCACATTTCAAAGTTTTCCACGTACATCCGGATTTTGACACCTAATGCTGCCTTACTTATGGGTTCCATATGGGCCCACCTTTTCTCTTTTGTTTTATGGGCTCCAACTTTACCTAATTGGCCCAATATTTCCTCCTTACACATTTTGTCCTCTTTCCTGTTTAAAAAAGTTTTAAAATGCCCATTTTTATTCCTAATAATACAGGGTCAAGCTCTACTCTTTTTGTTTTTTTTCATTCTTTTATGAATTTCTTTTATCCTTGTCTTAATCTCATTGGTGTGGTGAGGTAAGTGCTTATCCTTGTCTTAATCATGTTTAAATCAAGTGCTTAAGCACTCCAATCATTTACTTTTTTTTATTTAAAAAAAGCAGAAATAAAATAATTATTTTTAAAAGTAGAGGATTTTCATCCTCAATTAAATCTACAAATCTCTGCTGAATAATTGGAGACAGTCTCGTACATCCTTTCCAATTCAGTCGTCTTTAAATTCGAAACTCCAAGCTAGAGAGCTTCTAGCCATACACGTGTCTCTTCTGCCAAGGCAAGACTGCGTGGCATTTCCTAGCTTTGCGTGACATTTATGATTTATCCATAATTAATTTGTTTATTACACGTGGTACCATTTAAGTGGCTTCCTCGAACAGGGTGTGCAAAACCTTAGTATTTAAGTACTCGATTATCTAGATAATTTTTAATTACACGTGGCACCTTCTTGACGGCTTCCCTTGAAAAGACCCATCACTATTTACTGTTCAGTATATATGAGAAGAAATTACAGCTCATTACTACGCACACACGTGGCACCAGGGAAAACGGTTGGTTCTTTAACATGTGATTCAAATTTTGAAATCAAATTCATCCTTAAATTAAAAAAAAAATTTGGTTAAATTTTAATATCTAAATACTCAATTTAGAACAACTATTTTGATAATTGTTATACTATTTTCACTTACTCAATATTCTATCTAATCTATATGTTCGATATGATTCATAATAAAACAAAAAAACTTTTAAGAATAAATATTTGAATTGAAGTTATAGATAATGATATAATGAAGGGGAGTTGAAATGGAGAGGTTCGGATGGAAAAAGGTGGTGGTGCAAATAGTCAAACAAAGGATGTGGGCATAATCAAAATGGAGGATCAAATGGGCGCATCCGAGTAGTTACATTCACATTTTCTGTTGACTTAAATGCAACCACATTCATTTTATTACACATCCTAATCTTATTTGCTTCCTTTTTTTTGATATTGCAATGTCACAGAGGGAATGACCATGATTTCATAACCTTAATATTGATTGCATTTTAATTATTTATTTGACTATTATACACCCTTTTCCTCCATCAAAGATTAAAATTTAATTTTGTTAACGTATACTCTTGTTAATTTACGTCCAATCAATTGAGTTGAGGCACATATATATTATTCTATCATATTGATTGAATATTGTATTCAATTACTTTTATATGCACTTATTTATAACGACCCATATAATTGGGATGTCATAAATGAGAATACTATTTTTTAATTCAGCACCTTTGGACTCTAGTTCAAAAGGCTTTAATTTAGGTCGTGTTTTAATATCATTTTATGAATATACGGCATAAGAAAAATAGTAAAGGAAAATAATTAGTAGTCCAATTAGGAAGTACATGCATCACAACTATTTATTAGAAAATAGGTCATGTATCGATCAATCCATTTGATTTGGTGAGTAGATATTTGAGCACTCATTTGTAGTTCCAATTTCTATTAAGGGTTCCTAAGTTTGTTTTTGGTTAGATCTAGTTTAAATTTTTTATTTTAGTACAAGAATGTGTAGTAAGAAGTTTGATACAAGATGTGTGGAGGAGTAATGTGAAGGTGAGTGAGAATTGATTGGAAAAAGAGTTTTTGTTTTTGGGTTCTAGAAATGACATAAATAATAAATAGAGTTTAATGTAGAATGAGAAGGAAAGCAAGTGAAGATTGAAGTGAGAGAGAGAGATTGGATTGTCACCGGGGACACGTGGCTTTATTTGTGGACACGTCCACATCGACAATTCTCCGGCCAATAAATAATAATACATAGTAATAAAAAATAATAAAAATCAGTAATAAACAAACTCCCTGTTGGGGTTTTTAAGATGGCAACGTGTTTTATTTTGAAAAATTCTTAATATTTTACTCCCCACCATAAATTTGAGATGAAGAAAGGGAGAAATTATTTGTGTTGGGCGGATTATGGATGAACATTTTGATTAAAGGGAAAACTTCCAAATCCGGAAATGTTCATACAACTTATATATATTCATATTTAGAACTATTTCAAAATTCCTTAATTAATTATGTAATGCTCATGTCAAATTATAACAGCTACTTAATTACTCTCTCTTATTTTCAATAATAAAATCCTCCCCTAACCCCACAAAATCCCTCTCCAAACTCCAATCAATTCTCCCCCTAATTTTCTTTTTCACTATAATTATCTCCATTAAATAAGGGGTAAAAATTAAAACCATAGCAGTAAGAAAGCGATTAGGGTTATTCTAAAAGACAAACAATTAGGTTATTCGACATTCCCCTCACTTCCCACTCGTGTCGTCACTTTAGATCTTTAATTTTTATCGGTTAACCTCTAAACCTAAGATTATCGCTTGGGAACATTCCAAAGTAAAAAAACACAATAATTTGGAATGATATATATGAATTTCCATTGATTTGGGTTTTATTTATTATATGAGAAGTGAGAAGAGTGGTCCAAGGCATCCCCACGTCTTGCCTTCCTTCACACATCTTCTGGATGATCAAACCTGATGGAGGGTTGAGGTTTCACCACGTAACTGATCAAGTCCAAATCACCATTACTCGCACGTCCCCACGTGTCATAAAAATCAAAAGATGTTCATAACCAAAACACCCTTTTTCTTTGTACTTCTCTTCCCTTGCATCATCATTCTCGTTTTAGTTTTATTTCCTTTCTTCATTTAATGGTCAATTTATTTGCAATATATATATATATATATATATATATTTATCTAATTTAATTGATGATTTAAAAGAAGTGGAGAGGCGTAAGTAAGGTTAGAAGAAACAAAGCGCGGCAGCTTGTGTTAAAACGAGGTTTAAATTTGCGTTTGAAGCCACTTCCAAACATCGAAAAGTCCGAAACCAAAAAAAACAAACAAAAGAAAAGTGGTAGTGAATTGTGCGTTGAATTAGGGTTTGCTTTGTTGTGTGCCACAACAATACCCACATTGAATGCAGTTGGGGGCCTGTGAGTGTAAGGTGAAGATAAACAAAAAAGAGAGCTGACTTTTTGGTATGAAACACTAAATGCTGATTGCTGTAGGTTTTGACCCTTTTGAATGATGCACCCCATCTAATCATCGCATTCCCTAACCCAACTCTCTCTCTCTCTCTCTCTCTCTCTCTCTCTATATATACATATATATATATATATATATATATGTACAAGATCTCTACATATAGACACCCCTGAATTTGCATTTCCTTTCTATCTCCACCCAAATATATGGGCGTCTTCAGAACATAGAACATCTAGAAGAGGGTTTTGAGAAAGAAATTGGGAAATGATGGGAAGGCCACCCTGTTGCGACAAAGTGGGCGTCAAGAAAGGGCCATGGACTCCCGAGGAAGACATCATCTTGGTTTCTTACATTCAACAACATGGACCTGGTAACTGGAGATCCGTTCCAACCAACACTGGTAAATTATTTACCTTTTTCTTTCTTCTTCTGCTTCGCTGCCTTGGTTTCTGCATTAAATTCCTGCACTTAATTTCTTACCTACCCTTTCTGTTTCATTTCTGTGGTCTTCCTTTCCCTACAATCTTTTCAACTAACTTTCTTTTCAATATAATCAAAATTTGTCCTTTCAGGTCTGCTAAGATGCAGTAAGAGCTGCAGGCTGAGATGGACTAATTACCTCCGCCCAGGCATCAAGCGTGGTAACTTCACTGATCATGAAGAGAAGATGATAATTCACCTCCAAGCTCTTTTGGGCAACAGGTAATCCAAAATTCATAACTAATTTGTATATGCTATATATATATATATACATATGTGTGGTTATGATGTGAAAATTGTGCAGATGGGCAGCCATAGCCTCCTACCTTCCACAAAGAACGGACAACGATATAAAGAACTATTGGAACACCCACTTGAAAAAGAAGCTGAAAAGGGTGCAATCAGGGTGTGATGGTGGTGCCCAAGATCGGTTCACACCCTCACATACTAGTACACTCTCCAAAGGGCAGTGGGAAAGAAGGCTCCAAACGGATATTCACACAGCCAAAAGAGCTCTTTGTGAAGCTCTATCCCTTGACAAGCAAAACCCATTTGGAATCATAGAGGATTCAAAACCCCAAACTAACAATCTGATCCTCCAATCACCACCACCGCCACCACCACCATCAACAACAACAACTAGTTCTGCCTATGCATCAAGCGCTGAGAACATCGCCAGATTGCTTGAGAATTGGATGAAGAAATCGCCAGAAAAGTCATCAGAAATTACGACACAAGTTTGCGTGAGCGAGGGATCACAGAGTGCAACAAATTGCAACAACTCACCAGATGGGCCCACTTTGGATGATTCCAGCTGCTTTTTGAATTTCAACAATACTTCTTCAACCTCAACGGCAAATCAAGAAGTCCCTCTTACTTTTCTGGAGAAGTGGCTGTTTGACGATGCAGCTTTGGCTAATGTTCATGGCGATCAGGACTTAATTAGTGTGTCATTAGAAGCTCAAACTCAAGGTTTGTTTTAATTTTGGTTAAATTAGCAATGTTGCGTCCTTGGTTTGCAGAGCTTCTACTTCTTTTGTGTGGACTGGTCAGTACACCAGGAGGAGACCAAACCAAAACTCTTTACACTATATTATTCCTGTCCAGGCATAAAGAAAGTGTAAATTAACAACTTTTTTTTTTATTATAAAAAAAGTACATATAAATGTGTGTATATAGATATATATATCACATGTACCTAAGTTATGTGCTATATATATAATATATACATACATGGAAATAAAAATCATATATTATTTCTGGCCTTGGTATAATTAAAGTGAGCATAGATTAATAACTCAGATGTGTATGTGTTTTTTTAAAAGTTAAATGCGTTAGAACAAACTATACTTAAATTTCGCATCTAACTTTGGCCTTATATGATATATATTGAATAAATTGAAATTTTCTCCAAACTTTGCTTTTATTCATGCATCCATTATAATTAGGATAATAATAAATAATAATAATAAAAAGGGATATATTTATAATATAAAAGTATTGAGTAGCTAAGATAATAAATATAAATTAAATTCTCTCTAATTTTAGGCCAATAATTGAGTAGGAGGGTTTAAGAAGGAGAAACTTGTTGAATAATAATTAGCCTCTTATATACCTAATTGTGATTAGATAAAATTTAATTTCGTATTAATGATCCCTATTGATTGTGATATAATATTGTAAAAGAAAAATATAATAAAAAAAGAAAATCATTGAATTGACATATTATGAATAGATATGAAGTAGGTAGCTGTTGCGAAGTGAGAAAGGAATGGTGTTAGATTGAAAACATATTATATAAATAAAAAATTGAATGTAAAAGCTTGTCCCTTTGTATGAACACATTAAGGCAAGGTGTAGTAGAGAAGGTGAAGGAAGGAGGTGGAGCAGGGCGAGAAGCAGCAGCAGCAGCGTTGTGTAAAAGACAAGTTATAAGAGTTGCATATGAGTTTAGGGTTTAGGGTTTAGGGCTTAGGTTAAAGAAAGATGATTTTCGTCTTCACTCTCATTCATCTCTCTTCTCATAACTCACGGTAATAGAGTATAATTCATTGACTCTCAGGGAGAGGTGAAATCAGTCAAAGGTGGAAGGTTGAGTCAGTCTCATGAGTTCAATCCGCTCAATCCGCTCAGGGAATAGAGGTTAAGGGGAATTCTTCTGCATTGGAGCGAAAGAGAAAGGTAAGGAGATAATTAAGAGGAAGAGGAAGAGGAAGGGAATGTTATGAATATCATTCATTCTCACATTTCCCAACAACCTCTGAATCATCATCATATTTGATCATATTCCCTAAAACCACTGCTGTGTTTGTGTTTCTATGGATCAGGAATATGGGTTGGAAATCTGGAAAAACCATGCCATCCACCCTCTTAAATGCCAACTTTGAAATTGCTTCAACCTCAACTGTATGAGCCTCATTAATTGCAGGTGCAACAAAACAATCATATCCCTCTTTTCTTTTTCTTTTTCTTCCCAATTAAATTTATGGAAGCAAGAGATCTGTGTTTGGCTGCCATGGCTTTCCCCAACACAAATTTAACCATAAACTCTTTCACACACACACAGATAACAGATCAAGTGGGCTGTTTATATCTTATGTATGATATTAAACAAAGGAAAAGATAGGCTTTAATTAGGCCAACTCTAAAGTCAGTCAGTCAGTCAGTCTCCACCTTATATTTATCACAATTATCGAGGGATGAGGGCAGATATGGAAATGAAGTTGAGCCCTCGCAATTTCGTATCTTAATTAAAACCTCCACCTTTGTTTTGTCGCACAATGTCAACCACTGCGGCCACCATTTTCATAATTTAACAACTTCATAAACTATCAACACATATGAACACAGAAGCAATGGTTTTAAGCTTCCGGTTCAGATTTCAAAAACAAGTGTTGTTCCCTTTCTCCTATCAATGTGGGACCTCCCAATCTACCTTCCTTTTAGATCAATTGTCTTTGCTGGCACACTGCCTCATGTCCACCCCTTTGAGACTTAGCCTCCTCGCTGACACATTACTTGGTGTCGGGCTCCGATACCATTTGTAACGGTTAAACCCCACTTATAGCTGATATTGTCTTCTTTTGGGCTTTTCCCTCTTGAGTTTCTTCTCAAAGTTTTAAAAACGCATCTATTAGAGAATGGTAGGCCTAAACAGCCCAGCACCCTCCCCGCCTATAAATGAGCATTGAATGGATTGGTTGGGGTTAGAAATTGAGCATACTATTTGGGCTACCCGTATAACAATAATTCAAGGTGTACAAAGCATCACTATTCCATTGGACCAGAAAGAAAGCAAAAGAAAATGGATTGACGTACGTATCCAACTGATTTTTCATCTTTTTCTTTTTATGGGGGTCAGAATTGAGAAGAAGCTTAATCAACAAACAATTATGATCCAACCATAATCAAGAATCAAGGTTATAAATTTTGTAGTAAATGAGTATTAAAAGTGGGTGAATTAGGTAGCCTATATCCAGAAGGAAGAAATGGGCCAGGTGCTCAATGTTGGACTACGTGTTTCACACGTCCCAACGTCGAGCCCAAAAGCCCAATCTAATCATCGTACACGCACGGGGCATGTGCAAATACCATAATTTTCAAATTCATTTTTTAAATTATAATGCCCAAGGAAGGAAGGATTTTGTTTTCTTGTTGAAAACCAGTAGTAAATATTGAAGAATACTTGGTCAAAGTGTGTATAAACTGGGATTCTCTACTTCACACCAGTTTCCTCTATAATTCATTTACTTCGCACCAGTTCCCTCTATAATTCATTCGCCGTAGAAATTCTCAAGTTTTCTTCTTCCCATTAATGCCTCCGAACCCAGATGACTTCTCATGAGGAATGACCTTCAATCCAACCTGCTCTCTGCTCAACACTAAGATTTGTAAGCTTTCGATTCATCTCCTTCTCTACTTCTAAATGCAAAATCCCAGATGCTTCTGGGTTCTGCAGAAGAAATGCAAAGGGTTTATACCCATTTCAAAATCGAATGCAAGATGAGCAAATCCTGCTCTTTTGATTATTGAGTATTAGGTATTGGATTTGTTTTAATGGGTTCGTGAGAACTCCTTCGATAGATGCGAAGTGGGATCCCTTCTTTGTTCAAACCTTCTACTGCCTCTGGTTCGGAATGGAACTTCCTCTGTTTAGAACATTGAAAAGGTTTCCGTATTCGGATTTCTAAACACTTTTTAACTTGTTTCACCATCGTATTGAGGGATTGGGTCTTTTCTGATTCTCTTAATTTAAGGGACTTGGCTTCTGCAATGTTGGAGAAAAGCATGCTTCCGACTAGAATATTTTTGTACTTGATAACCATGTCTATGTTCCTTCTAATTCTTTCTTCTGTGTTCATTCTACAATCCAACTGCAATTCGTTCTTACCCAGTTCAGTACTCAAGTTCATTGTTGTTAACAATACTTCAAGTTACCTAAAACACAATGTGGACAATGAACCAATGGAGCTTCCTACGCTAGCTCTGGAAGCTCCCCCAGTGGAATTCAAAGTAGCCATTAGAGATAGAGATATGGATTATTCAGTTTCTAACCAGACAGACTTGGCCTGTGATCCTGCGAAGGCTCGTTTGAGAGTATTCATGTATGATCTTCCACCTTTACTTCACTTTGGATTATTGGGGTGGAAGGGAGAAAAAGATCAAATTTGGCCTAATGTCAGTAATAGAAGTCAAATCCCATCGTACCCAGGTGGGCTGAACTTACAGCACAGTATGGAATACTGGCTTACACTTGATCTTTTATCATCAAATGTCCCAAATATGGATCATACTTGCACAGCGGTTAGGGTAAAGAATTCAAGTCAAGCAGATGTGGTTTTTGTGCCATTTTTCTCATCCTTGAGTTACAACAAACATTCTAAATTACTTGGGAAGGAGAAAATCAATGTGAACAAGATATTGCAGCATAAGTTGATCCATTTCTTGTTTGGTCAGAAGGAGTGGAGGCGAGTGGGTGGAAAGGATCATCTCATAGTTGCTCACCACCCGAATAGTATGTTGGATGCGAGAGAGAAACTGGGCTCGGCCATGTTTGTGCTAGCAGATTTTGGAAGGTACCCAGCTGCCATTGCAAATATTGAAAAAGATATTATTGCTCCTTACAGACATGTAGTGAAGACGGTTCCTAGTACCAAATCTGCCACATTTGACCAGCGTCCTATTTTGGTGTATTTTCAAGGAGCTATATACAGGAAGGATGTAAGTCTTTCTGTAACTTCGAGTAGCTTATTGATGTGCCATGCTTCTCTAAGTTTTCCTCTCCCTAATCTTATTTTTTGGCAAAATTATGTTCTGCATTGGTGTTTCAAATCATTGCCTGAATCCCTTTGTTGGTTGATGGGAAATTCATGAAATATGATATCGTTAGGATGGACTCGTTGATCTTGAGGAGTGTTCAAAATTATATATTTGATGCTTAATGGATTTATCTGCACAATGGTCAATCCTGTTATATGCAGTGGAAAAGCCAATGACATGCATAAACATAATAGCTAGCATAAACTAAAGACTATCCTTTGTCACGCATGATTATTTAAAGTCAAATTGCATTTCCTCTGCTGTGTTTGGTTTCTACTGTTGCATTGCTCGCCTTTATCATCTTTTTCTTGGGTTCTTTTTAGTCACCTTGTGTTCTTATAATTATCTGATAACATTGAAGCTGATGAACTTTTTGAATTCGTCTTCAGGGAGGAGTAATTCGCCAAGAACTATATTACCTTCTGAAAGATGAGGAAGACGTTCATTTTACTTTTGGAAGTGTCAAGGGAAATGGAATCAACGAGGCAGGGCAAGGAATGGCCTCATCCAAGTTCTGCCTCAATATTGCAGGAGACACCCCATCATCAAACCGACTTTTTGATTCCATTGCAAGTCATTGTGTTCCTGTTATTATAAGTGACGATATCGAGCTGCCATATGAAGATGTCTTGGACTACTCAGAGTTTTGCGTCTTTGTTCGAGCAGCTGACTCTTTAAGGAAAGGCTATCTACTGAATCTTCTTCGTGGAATCGGACGAGAAAGGTGGACGAAGATGTGGGATAGAATAAAGGAAATTGTGCATGAATTTGAATATCAGTATCCATCTCAAAGTGGTGACGCTGTCGATATGATTTGGCAAGCAGTGTCACGTAAAGTGTCGAAGATAAAATCTAACCGGAATAGGAAGAGGAAGAACAGGTACCGTAGATCTGAACTTCTCCTAAAGAACAGATGATAATGAATTCAGTAAACATAAAGTTTTGTAGTCACTGAGATCTATCATCCCTTCTCCATATTGCTATGGTCATGAATCTTTTAACTGAAAACATTGTAGTTTTGAGATTATAAGCTGTCTAGAGTTGATCTGTACTCAATATTCGCTGACTTAACGTGTAAAGTTCATTGCAGCCTTGGAGACCTTATCATCTTTAAACTTGTTCAGTTTTGGACAGCATAAATTATCAGAAGTCTTTCTTCTGAAAACACCAGAAGTAACCAAATCATGGAAATCAAAATAAGAAAGAACGACTTCAGTAAGAAAACTGACGAAATGAAACCAAGATTTGTGGTTACTGAAGTTTAGACCAGTTTTTACTTTTTAGGATCAAACTTCAACTTGATAGCTTTATACCTGATTTAACATGGACACGTCTCAAACGAAAACTTAACGAGTAATTGTTGGATAATATGAAATCATCAACTGAAAAGATGAATACTATGAGGGATTAAAGAAGAGTTGTTAGATATAGCTCTTGATTGGGAACTGTAGTGATGAACTTAAAACTTAAAAAAGATTGTATTTAGAAAACATGGATTAAGTTTTTCTACAGAGCATCTACCTATTTGTATGACAGAAGAACTTTGTTTTACATCCAAATAAAGCTGTTTGTTTTGTTAGAGCTTGAGTTTGTACAGCACTGAAGCTACTTACCCAAACAGATGCAATCTTCCACTACAAGAAAGCTACCAACAATTTTTGACAAACTGTCTAGGAGTTCATCTTTTCATCAACAGGGCTTCCCACCACTCAATTTTTCTTGGAAAACAAATCAACATGAAACTTCTTTGTATCTTCTTCATTTCTTCTCATCTCAGCATTTGTTGTGAATGGGATCAGATCCTCTTCGAATCCTTCTTTTATTCAATCGGGTTGGATCGAACCCCGTCAAAGGTGCTGGTGCAAAAGCCAGTGTTCTCCCCCAATCGTCCTCTACAGATACATCCTTCACAAACTTGAAGCTATTGAAAATGGGAATGCGTAGTTTATCCCATCTGAGTGCTAGATCGATGTTGCTCAGCCCACTGGTTCCTTCTGGTTGAAGAACCAAAAACCAAACACAGAGTAGTAGCATGGGCACCCTATGAATCAAAAACCCCATTTATACTCGAAACTAGAAGAAGGGTGAAAGTATGTGTGTTCAGTGAAGAGGGGATGGGGAGGAGAAGGATGTGTGTGTGATATATGCAGAGACAAAGGTTAGGATGGCTCATTGTTGTATGAAGAAGCCAGAGCTTCATCTTTAAAGGAAAAGGACGGCCAAAGAGAAAAAGACATAATTGGGGTCCATAGCTTGTAGGGAAATCTTAAGATTCATCTAATGATAAGCCTGCAAAAGAAGCAATACGAAGGTGTTTTAGGAGGACTTTGACAGGTTTGAATTTAAAAGGGGAAAAGAAAAGAAAAGGTTGAATGGAACAATATCCTTGAGAAGGCAGGGTATACGGATATTTTCCCTTGTGCTGTTCATTTCATTTAGTTCCTTACATCCTGTTCCAATCTTGGGATTGCCCTTTTTTACCAGACCAAGACTGGCCTCAGTAGCTGTCGTTCCATGTCACCCGACCATAAATAACACATGATAAGTGCTTTTACGGTTTAGTGTATGTAGTAAACATTATGATAATCATGTGAGAATAAAAAAAGATATCTCCAATGTAAAATATCTCTTTTTGGCCTGCAAGAGAGAGAGAAGGGGAGAGACAGAGCCATGAAGCAAATAAAAGACCAGAGGCGTTAAACCAGAGAGGGGAACAGAGAGCTTCTACTACTAGAAAGGAAAAAAAAGAGCAAGCTTTTTCTCCATCCCTCCCTGCTGCAACAAAACTTGGTCTTGAGAATCAGTCTTGGGTTCTCATTATATGCTTCAGTGGAGCTCTTTTATACTTTTATCTGGGGGCTCTTTTGCTTGCCCAACCCTCCACTCAGACCCAACTCCTTTATTTTCTCCCTTTAAGACCTATGAAGAGTGATCATCTTTGAATCACCCTCCCTCCTCTCCCAATCATCCATCAACTTAGCTTACGTATGCCTTCAGCTTCCACAGCCTACTTTTTTTTGTTTAAGACTGCCTAAGAATAAGTTCCTTTCATTAAAGATCATGCAAGTTAGCTAAAGTGCGTTCTGAGACATATTTTGTAACATAACTAATAAAACCCTGCACTTTTTCCTTATTATAATGTATATTTAGAGGGCCATGAGACAGTTGAGTGTTGAAAACATATTCATTGCTTAAATTCCTTACAATCCAATATCTTGCCAACTTAAACAAGTAGATCATGCACCAGTAATGATATATTAATAGTTAACAGGAAGAACCTTATGAACAAAGCAACCCAATTCTCTGGATTAACCATCACGGATTCTGTGATAACCAGAACTATATACAGGCATAACTCGGAAATTGAAGATGACAGAATGCAAGAGATATAGATTTAAAGCAGTACGAAGAAAAAAGCTTGGCAGAGGATGCCAAGGGGAAGATGGAAAACTATAGTTTACTGATATTTTTTTAAAAAGAAAGGGAAAAAAAGGTGGAATACAGTAGAATAAATTTATGTTGAAGTTAATATTTATAATGCCTGTCTGCAATCCATAAAGAAGCATCATTATTGGAGTGGCTCTTGATGAGGCGTTACTACAGGCCCAGGAGCAATGGTAAACTGGAGGCTCTGACCTTGCGCTGCCTGCAGCATAAATGCAACTTCAGTTGCTGCAAGCGCTGCAGCTTCCTGTAAGAGAAGTAAAAAGATCAAACAACAATAAATTCAGGTTTTCAGAAACATTTTGAAGCACAAAAACCAGAAGATTACTAATGTTTTGCAAATGTGAAGCATAATAAATCAGCTCTTTAGCACACACCTGTCTTTGTCTTCGACGCTGTAGTATGCTGATAGCCCATGCCATAATGTAGCAGGGAAGAAGAAACCCGACAGCTCGTAGCAATAAAAGCTGTCAATGTACATAAAAGTTAACAATAACCAATACACAAATATAATAGTATTGCAGGGGGGAAAAATTCGATGTCTCACTTACCGAGAAAAAAGTGTAAGCATCATCTTCTCCATCACCATTTGTAAGGTACAGAGCGTGCCTCAACAGTAAAAGAGCCAGTAACTGTAGAGAAGCAACAGTAATAATCAACATAATGGTGTGAAAAATAGATGCTTTATTATAATCTCAACAGAGAAACATTTGGAGAGATAGATTAAGAAGTGAACTCCTTGATGTTGAATGACTCCAACCAACTTTGGTTTAACAAAAATCAGTGATAACAAGGGAAATTAATTCAATGGTGAAAGTCAAGAGTCTCACAATCAGAGCAGCAGATCGGCAAAACGCTGTTCCATTTGCACTGGCATCTGCATATTCATCGTATTCTGCCTCAAGAAAGTGGCGTTCTGCTGCTGCCATAGCCAAAAGTCGTGGATCATGCAAATCTAAAGCAGTTTCAGAGACTGGCCAACCTTCACTGCAAACACATTTTAATGAACAGAAAATCAAATATTAGATCTAACAACGTCTGTACTAGTAGAAGTAAACAAGATATGAAGAATTCAAGCAGCGAATGAACAATAATAGGCCCTTCAGAAACTACTTATTAGCAGAAATTCATGAACCAAGGTAGACATCATTGAACTTGGTGAACCAAAACTTACCTCATATCAATGGTAGCATCTTCCGAGCGAGGGGGTGGTACAGGCAAGGTATAACCAGGCTGATAATTCTGAAAAAAAAAGTGAATTAATATATCAACATGTTGATTTGAGCTTCCCATCGATGAAAATAACTCCCAGTACTTATAGTTAAACTTGAGAATCAGGATATGACTTAGTATTAACATCTCTAACTACCAAACATACTTCCCCCGGTAAACGAAGGGGAGAGTTTGACATCCAGAGTTAAACTTTAGCCATCATTTATATTTCCCCAAGCATTAAACCACAAGCTTTTATTGTGCAAAAATGCCAGAAATTACAACATCATAATAATATTTCATAATGTATTAACACACATCAACGATCAGCCCAACCACTGTCTGCATCATTTTTCATGAGCCTGTCACATCTACTTGATGATACCAAAGATTGGCCAAATATAAAGGTAAAGCCTTGAAGATTCCAAATAGAAAGATGGTTTTTTCTACTAACTTTTCGGTTTGACTGGTTGATCGATAATCAGCCAGAAGAATCCCCTTAGACACTAGATATAACAAATATTCCAGATTTTCTAATGGTGGTGATATAGTTTACCTGATGACAAATTTCACAATTTGTATCTCCCTTCTCATTGCACCATCGCTGGACACATTTCCTGTGAGCATACTGGAATAGGGAAATGAATAGAATCAGAAGCATATAAAACATAATATTTTACCAGTAATAATGATGATAAAATCAGACTTCTCAAGGCATCATGGCACAGGGTTTGATCAAACAACAGATGAAAACATACAGCAACTCAAAGGTGTGGCTCAAAATGTGGTGTATCCTCTGTCAAGAGAACTACCACAACCTGAAAAACAGGTTTCTTTCCATGATTACTCCCAACAGAAAGAACATGTTATTCATTGCCACGGCATTACATTATCCCATTATATTGACAAAAACCAACTAAAGCAAAATTACAGATGAAAACTAAGCATTGAAAATGAACTCTTTCTATCATGCTCTCTTCCCACATAATTCAAGTCGGGTAAAAGTCTCTTCACATTTTGTAAAATAAAAATAACGCTCAGAAGCAGTAAAGACAATCACGATTGACTCTTTGTGCCCCTTTAAGTCAAGTGAGCAAAGCAACCACCTAAGGATTCACAACTTCATAATGAGTATAACCATAACTCTACAAGGCACTGAAAGATGCTACATTAGCAAAATATGATGATTTTCTGATAAACTTGTCTCATGACCCACGAACCATTTCGTTAAACTACAAGGACCATTACCATAGAAGTTAATAAATGGTACCTTCAAGCTGCCACTGCAGGCACAAGGAATCTCCAAATTCTTAATACTATCCTCTTCCTGACATATTCGACATTCAACTGTCTGAATAAGGGGGTCTTCTTCAGATCCATCATGTTCATCCACATCTTCAACAGAAATAGCACAAACAGGTAGCTCTGAATTTTGAGAAGATGAAGATTCTAAAGAAGAACCCGGAGCAGTAGTTCCTGGTAGCGACTGCAAGCTTTCAGGCTTATTGAGGCGGTCCACACACAAAACCATGTGATCACTCATTCTTGTGTAAAAAACAAAAGCTCCTGCAACATCAAAGATATTACTTCGACAAATGACAAAATATTGCCCTGATTTTTCATCTCACATTAATAAAGCTGTACTTCAAAGGAATTAAAAACAAAGAATACTGTAATTGCAGAGGCAATGAACCAAAGCAAATAAACCAGTGTAACTTTCAGTAGCTTGTCTATAATAATAGATTGAAGTTGGATTCTTAAAGCGAAAAAAAGAACAAAACATACCTTCAAACGTCTCTCTTGTGCTTGATTTCCCTCAATTCTCGAAGCCCTCAGCTACAAAAAGATGAAACCGCAAGAAAACTTTAAACTCCAAGTAATTGCATCATAAAAGGCGAGTCACACTCTAAAAATCAACGCCTCCCGCAAACAAAAGATTTCATTTTCTGATCAACAACTTTTGAAACTATATTTTTCAATAACAGTATATTCCGTACAAAAGAAATAAAAGGTAGAAATCCTTTCTTCCAAAACAATCTAACTACAAATCAGCATCTTTCTGCTGCAAAACCATCGCAGCTAAAATGTGGGCACAACAAGTAGAAAAGAATCCCTTTACTTCGCTCACTCCACCTTACAAGTTTTAAGAAACATCATACAAGATAGAAAAAAAGAACCCAGAGTTCAAACTTTCAATTTTCAACTCAACGACAAATTTCAACCATTTGCAAAGCTTACAAGAACCAAAAAAATGAATCCACAGAAAGCCCTAAAACCCAATGATCAAACGAAAAGCAGAAAACTAAATTGCAAACCATGAACAAGCAAAAAGAAAACAATGGAAGTTGAATAAGAAGATGAAAGTGGGGGAAAAAAAACCTTAAAAATTTGGTTCAGAATCTCACGGAGGTTGAAAAAGGAAAGTCTTAGCTCCCTCCCTCAGAAACTGTGTATCGGTGACACAATCCGATTGTTTGTAGGCTTATGAAGGAAGGGGATCTTTTGCGGTTGTCTGTATTGGACACGGTCTTCTCTTTCTTTCTTTTTTTTCAAGTTCAAGAGCTTCGGAAACTCCGAGCCTTGCTTCGGTAACGTTCGTCTAAAGTTAACGCCTCGTTGACGTTGAATCAGTTCGGTGAAAGGGAGTGCGTGAGTGCATTGTGACGGACGGCAAAGAATCAACGTTTTCGGTACACATTTTCCAGATACCCCATGGGCCCACCTCCCCAAGGCCAACTCCTAAATTTGTATTTTTAGAATTTTTAACATAATTAATAAATGTTCAAATATTAATTACCTTATCTTAAAAATTAATTTAAAAGTTTTTAAAAATATTTAAAAATATTTAAATTCCTATTATCATTTTAAATATTTTAATTTCGCATTCCTACCCAACTTTAAGAAAAATAAATGAAATTATTTGGTCTGAGGTTATTGGCCAATAAGAAAAGGCCACGTTTCATCGGAGGTCACGGGAGAAATTGGGAAAGGAAGTATTCAAATTATGTAATTGGGGAAATGGATTAGGATTGGTATATTAAAAAATTGGGCAGCTCCCATTTGATTAATATATTGACTTTGACATTACATTAGTAGAGTAATGCAGCAACCATTTCAGCTGTCTATACTCCAATTATGGTGCCCTAATTTTAAATTTCCCCCGCTTCTTCCAGTTCCACCAACAAAAATCTCAATTTAGGAGGACCATGAAGACAATGACACAGCTTCCGATGCCACCAACTTAACAATGTCCCAAACAAAATTAATTCCAGGAATCAGGCGGAGAAGAAGGAAAGCAAAGGAGTGGGTAAATCTTTGATCAATTTTCTACTTCCTATGTGAGTTTTATTTCATGAATTTCAGCTGTGGAACACAATTTTTTGTACTACTAGCAACTTTGTTTCATGGATTCCTATATCAACTTTGTTCATTAGTTGTTCGCTTCAGGTGGGATCTTGCGTTTGCTGAATACAACAGATTTGCTCATCCTTTTGTGTTTCAGTAGCATCTCGCTTTTTTGTACTTCTGCATTCAGATTTCCTCTCCAATTATTGTCTACCTACTTTCATCAATTTCTTATTTGACTTATCGAATGATGGAAGCCAATCATTAATTTATACCTGCCCTTTGGCTTTCTTAGGTACGAGCTGCATCTAATTAGACCCAAAGTTTCTTTTTTTACTCGAGAGATGATAGTGTTCACTTTGGACATAAGCTTTTTTGTGAGATCTGACGTTGGGGAGGGAAACGAAGCAAAACTCTCCCTAGCATACGCGTTTTAAAAACCTTGAGAGGAAGTCTAAAAAGGACAATATCTACTAGCGGTGAGCTTGGGCTGTTACAAATGGTATCAGAGCCAGACATCGGGCGGTGTGTTAGCGAGGACGCTGGCCCCAAGGGGGTGGATTGTGAGATCCCACATTGGTTGGAGAGAGGAACGAAGCATTCTTTATAAAAGTGTGTAAACCTCTCCCTAACATATACGTTTTAAAACTTTGAGAGGAAGTCGAAAAGAAAAGCTCAAATATGACAATATTTGTTAGCGATGAGCTTGGGCTGCTAGATGTACAATGCATCCAAGCATACTAAAAACTTCGACAAGTTGGTTTGTTGTTGCTGCTCTTAATATTACTTCTTTCCACCACGTTCTATTGTTCTTTCGTTGCCGTGGTTGCTGTTGATTGAGGACTCCATGAGAGACGGTTTCTGTGCAGTTCAATGGCAGAGTTGATTGACAGAGTTGAACTTCAGTAATCTATTTCCAAGGGTGATTGTGAGTTGCATATAGTTCCTGCTATATGATTGACCCTCTTGAGTTTATTTGGTCAATAATCAGGAATTTTCAAATAAGTTTTCTAATAATTGTTCATCAAGAGCCATTATACTTGAGCCTATTGCATCGTTTGCTGGAAATGCAATGGTTTCTGGTGGATTTACCGCGAAGAATATTCAAAGCCATCAGTTTTCTTAACATGAAAGATTTGACCCTCTTGAGGGAAACTACCACTTAGTGGTGTTCTGATCTACGGTATAAGTTCACAGTACCTTCTGCTGCTGAATTTACCAATGATCAGTCACCAATCCGCTTCAAGCACTAGAAGATTACATCTTTTTTAGGCACTGACTTATGTCTGTAGGGTTGTTATACAGATGAACAATCTGATTTCAATGAAATATCAGAAATATCAGAGCTGCAGTGTTGTATTCACAGCATGAAATGCTGCCACATGCAACTTAAAATCAATTAAACAATGACTGTAATGGCCAATAACTTAATATTAAGGTCTCCACTTTGGCATTGAAATTCTGCTTTGGCATTGAAATTCGCAGCAATTAAATTGATTGTGGTGGATATTGGGTATGTTGCACTCAACCGGTGCATCCACCTTCTCCACTCACTGCAAAGCCTCAAATGTTTTGAGATGTTTCAGGCAGAGAGAGACCCATAAACTAAACAATCCATATTGCCTAATAAACAACTAAGGTTCTAAACCCAACTTGAAGATCTTTGTAAGCTTTCATTTCTTTTTCTATAATTTTCCATCAAAAAGCTCCTTTATGATATCATATAATAAAACCCAACCAATAATCAACAATCAGCACAGGCTCTAAACTGTGGCCTTGGTGTGTGACGATTGTTGGCTCCGGATCCTGGATAGTCGTTTAGTTCCACAATCATTCTTTCATGCCTCACTTTTTCTTGGTTTGCAATCCCCTGAACGAACAGAAACCTTCCATGTTTAAATCCCAATAGCATAAACAGATAAGTTAGGAAGAAGTCAATCGGTAGTAATGAGAGAAGAAAGGATCCAACACAGAATAGGTGAGGGAAACTAAAAGGTTGATGGGTAATGAAATATACCATGTGGGTGTTACTTGAAAGTTGAAGATATTGATTAGATCCATGCATGAGGATGACACTTCCTACAGAATGAGATCGGAAGCATTTCTAGTTCATTTTGTAAGAAGATGAAAGAAAAAGAAGAGGAAAGAGAGTGGTTTGAGAGGGTTACTCGAAGATGGGACAGCATTGGAAGAGAGAAGGTTGTAGTGAAGTCCCAAGAATATGACAAGTAAACGAAGGAAATGAGTGGCTGCTGCCATTGCTGCTCTGCTGAGAGTGCTGCTCTGGTTCAAAGAAACTGTGTGTGTGATGGGGGGTGCTTTAGGAAGAGGGCAATTTGTAGTTGTATATTTAAAATTGACTGCAAATGAGCTGTGTTTATAAGATGGTTACACCAAGTCCAATAGAAAGTGATAAGCCTAGGGATTCTCAAATCTCTATGAAAAATGAAAGATGAAAACTTGGGAAGTGGGAGGGAAAGGGAAATTATGATATTTTAAAACTCAATATGCAGGGAAAAGTTGGAAGACACTGTGGGAAAGTGACTCATGGTGTGCACGATTTTACAAGGTGAGTTGGGTAGTGGGATCCTTCTAACCACGTGGGATCTTACAATTCATCTTTTTGGGTCTAGCGTATACGGTTTGTAACAGTCTAAGTCTTTCACTAGTAGATATTGTCCGTTTTAGTCTGTTACGTATCAACATTAGCCTCACGATATTAAGACGTGTCTATAGAGAGAGGTTTTTACACACTTATGAAGTTTTTTGTTTCCGTCTCTAATTGAATGTGAGATCTCACATACTAAATTTATATAGTTGGATTGGACGAAATTTAAAGTTAGTTAGTTTTTTTTTTTTTCTTAACGTTTTATTTAAAGGATGAGAAAATAAAATTTAAAATATTAAAAATATATAAATTAAGACAAATGTGTATTTTATTGGGTGTAAACTTATTTTTAGAGGAAAAAGGGAAGGAGAGAAAATGATTTATTTGTGATGACAAATGGAAGAGAATTTAAAAGATTTTGGGAATATAATAAACATACCTAAGGGACAAGTGTCAAAATGTTGATGGACCATGTGCCAGCGCAGCAGCCAACTGTTTTCTTTAATAAATTTCCTAATTCTTCAAATAATAATAAATTTTATTTTTATTTATTTTGAAGTAAGATGTTGACCATAGAGAATATGAACATATATATATATATATATATATACATAAATGACAAGTGAAAGGGAACTATTGAACAAAATAATGTTTTTTTTCCTTCCTTTGGAAGGTGCGACATATTTAGGAAGCTCCAAAAATGAAAGGGAAAAAAAAAAGTAAAAGCAAAAGCAAAAGACATGAAACATGAAAAACAACCAAATAAAATGATCCACGTGGAAGGCGGCAGCCAAACTTGTGAAAGTGAGTAGTAGGGGCATCGCATCGGGTGCACCAACTTTTGGTACAACCCAGAATCAGAAATGGAAGAAAATCTTTGTGTCCACATAAACTTGTGGCTCACAATCAAATTCACTCGCTGACGTGGCACCCCCACCCCTTCTTTTAACGGATTCATCGTCCGACTTCCTTCCCCTAACACTCCCAAAAATCCCCTTCCTTCCTTCAACTTCTTCTTCTTCTTCTTCTTCTTCTTCTTCTTCTTCTTCTTCCACACAAAATTATGTTGGATTCTAAGGATCCTGCTATTAAGCTTTTTGGCCGGAATATCCCTCTTTCCGACGACGTTGAAGCTCCGGCGGTTCATTCCCATGACTTCACTTCTGAGAAACATTCAGAACCCAGCAAGGTACAGAGTGCCTTACACTCTCTTATTCCTTCATCCAACTGCTACCCATTTCACCTAATGGTCAGACAAAATCTGGGTCGTTTTTCCTTTTTCACTTCCGTTTCTGCTACCTGGGTGCTTCTGAAAAAAAGCCACTTTTTTTCTTCTCTGTTTTTACTTTTGGTTGGTTATGAATCCTTCGAGTCTTTTTCTTTTTTTCATCTGCAATTTAAATTTTTTTCTTTTCCTCATCTTTTCAATTGGTTTTCCAATCATGACAGAAGAAAGTTACTAATTTACTCGAAAAAGGAAATAAAAGGGGGCGTTTTTTTCTCATGTCAAACTTTAGCTCTACCTCAATTGGGATTTTAACGATGAACTAAACAGAAACTAGATGGACTTAATTTGACTGGTGTCTATGGTTCATAAAACTTTGTTCCTTTTCTGGATTTCAGGACGCAACTGTAGATGATCTTGAGAAACCTGTTGATGGTTCAGATGATTCAAGAAATCTGGAGTGCGGGCAAGAGGCTAGCGTGAATCCCAAAACGCCGTCTATAGATGAAGAACCAGAGAGTGAAAAGCTTAATTCAGAGAAAACCCTAAAGAAACCTGATAAATTGCTTCCATGTCCTCGCTGCAGAAGCATGGACACAAAGTTTTGTTACTACAACAATTACAATGTCAATCAACCTCGCCATTTTTGTAAAGCTTGTCAAAGATACTGGACCGCTGGAGGCATCATGAGGAACGTGCCGGTAGGAGCCGGTCGCCGGAAGAGCAAAAACTCTGCTTCTTATTACCGTCACATCACAATCTCTGAGGCTCTTGAAGCTGCTGAAATTGAGGCTTCAAATGGAACCCACAAACCAAAATTCATTGGTAACTGTGGCAGAGTCCTCAGTTTCAATTTGGATGCACCCAGTTCTATCCCCATAGTGGGCTCTGTTTTACACCTTGCGGAAAACGGAGTTTCGAGTAATGGGGCAAAGAAGTTTGAAGAGAAAGGATCTGAAGGGTGTGATAAAAGCTCGAGTTTGTCTTCTACGGCAGTTCAAAGACCATCAGAATTGAAGACCAATGGCTTCCCTTCTCAAATTTCTTGTCTTTCTGGAGTTCCGTGGCCTTTGGTTTGGAATTCATCAGTTTCTCCACCAGCCTTTGGCCCTCCAGGATTTCCCTTTTCTTTTTTTCCAGCAGCTGCTTGGAACTGTGGAGTTCCAGGACCATGGAACACCCCGTGGTTCTCACCACAAGATTCCACAGCAGAAAAATCTAAAGCTTCACCAACACTAGGAAAGCATCAAAGAGACAATGAAATGGCGAAAGAAGATGGCATTTCAAGTAAAAAAGAGGGTGTTAAGCCGAGAAATGGCTGTGTTTTGACCCCAAAGACTTTAAGGATTGATGACCCAAGTGAGGCTGCAAAAAGTTCCATATGGGCAACACTTGGGATAAAGAATGAATCAATGAGCGGGGGAAAAAATCTGTTCAAACCCTTTCAACCCAAGGGCCATGAGAAGGTTCCTGTTTCTAAAAACGCCTCAGTTTTGCAGGCAAACCCTGCAGCCTTGTCGAGATCTATCGTCTTTCATGAGAGCTCTTGAAGGCAGATTACATGATTATTCCCCGTTTAACCGTTTACAGGTATTTGCCTAATTTACATAGGCATGCAGATTGCTGAGCTTCCTTCTTAAGCCTTGTAATGTACAGAGATATATGAAATACTGACATAGATTGCAGAAACTTTGGTTGTTTTGCTGCATTTTTTATGAGTGAGTTGGTGTATAAACCTGAGACAGCCACATGGGCACTGCTGAGAGTATGTTCCAAAAAGTTGAGAAATGGAAAAAAGAGTGGAAAGGCAATTATAAGCAACAAAAGGTGATCCTACTGTGTGGCTTTGTGCAGCGCCAAAGCACCAAAACTCCTTATCACAACAGCTGTAACAGGATAAGATTGAGAAAGCGGTTGAAATGACAAAAGAATGAAATGCCCCTTTTGCTTTCCCTGATTTGTCCAAGGTAAAGCCATTAATGAAAACTGGTTTTTTTCACTTGGAAAGGAAACTAACATGGATCATCTTCACTCCACAAGTGCCTATCAGTAACACCAAGGCTTTGGAACTTCTTTATATGTTTGAGTACAAAACTGACAGATTAAGCCCTTGCAAATCAAATCTAGCTGCTCAAAGTGCCAAGCATTAAACAAAATTTTGAACACTTTAATCAATTCTGTGTGCACTATGGATGGACTCATAATTCCACTACCTCATTTTGTGTCTTTTTAAATGACCATATACAATATAAACAATGTTGTAGAATTAAGCACATTGGTAGAGAAAAAGGTGCCACGTATAGGTATTGGGAGTTGGGGTAACTCCCCACTTCAACTAATTATCTTAATCACACTGTTAGCCGATATTATTCTCTTTGATTGTTACATATCGTCGTCAATCTTACGGTTTTAAAACGCGTCTACTCCGCCCAACCTAAAACAAATATAAATGATGCTTCCAAACCCTTAAAAAAAAATAAAAATTATCTAGAGATTATAATTAAAAAAAACATTATTAGTGAAAAAAAAGGGTGATATTGGTGAGTGGGACACGTGTGTGGCAACTACGAAAAGTATCCAATAATATATATATGGTATGGTGCGTTTTTGTTGGCTTTAATTAAATCTTTTCATACTTTATCTTATATTATACGAATGTGCTTCATAAAACAAGGTTGTTTCCAAAAAGCATCTCCTTTTTTCAACAAATGCGTATGTTTTTTCTTTGATGAAACTTCTCTTTCCAACATTCAAAAGCTTTGTATACTTTTAATTTATTTATTTTTTGTTTTAATGGAGTTAGTTTGATAATTAATTAACATATTCTTTCGTCATTCGTTCATCTGGTTTATGTACCATCAATATTTAGATTCTAGAAAGTATATTTATAATCTTCGTATTTGAAGATGTTATATACATTTTTTATTATTAAAGAATGAAAATATTATTGTTAAAGAATGAAAATAGAGTTCATATATTAAAAAAAATATAACTATTGAAAAAAAAATCCCAATTTGTGAAATGGAGGAATATAATAATCTTTAAATTTTACTAAGAAACCAACAACTAGAATGGAATTTAAATCTAATAATAGTGTAAAGTAGTGAGACATTTCTTAGCCAACAAGCCTACGACACTAATACATAAAATATCATTCTTGTTTTATTTTATTTGGTTATAAGATTAGATATTAAACTTGCCTTTATTTAATTTATAATTTTTTAAAATGTCTAACATCTATACCTTTTAATTTTGTATGTCAAGTTTAAAATAAAAAATAAAAAATATTGATTAAGGAAACTTGAAAGTTTCAAATTTTTATTTATTAGATTCGTAATATTTAAAAAGGAAAAATACAATTTAATATTTTTTAATGAAAGTTTGGCGGCGTTTCCCGGGGTTGTAACAATTTGCGATCTAAAAGTGAAGGACAGAACACGGTAATTCCCACGCTTTTCTTTTTCTATATGAAAATAATTAGAAATTGAAAAACACAAATCTTTTCTCTTTTTGGAGTTCAAAATTAGAATCACTTCATTTAAATTTTCATAGTTTGTAACACTTAATTTGAATTTAAAATGGTTAATTGGATTCTGGGATTGAGATTATAATTTAAAATTAAGAAAGTATATGAATAAAATTGACATTGAAAGACTTGACTTGTTCCACTCATCAGAAAAAGGCATAAATTGAGCTGAACGACCGAATCTTTACCTAAAACTTGAATGCAGGATTCATTAAAACACTTAGAAATAGACGCGGCGGAGATGGGGTGGTCGAGAAGATGATACCGAAATTTCTGAGAACTTCATAAAAGTTAATTACTTCTGAAAAAGGTTGATAAAGAAAGACAAAATGAAGTCATTGCGTCCACTCTTCCATCCCCGGATCTTAATGTTCTAATTTCCTGGAAAGTTTCACCCTCGATTCTGAAACACGCAATCCCAATACTTCAGAAGTTTAATCAGGGTAAGCATTGACCCCGCTATACAAATATGTTCAAGTCTTCGTTTGTTGTCCCCAATATAAATTGCCTTCTGCTCACTGCTTACTTTGATATCTATGCTACTTGTTCACCCTTTCACTCTTTCGCAAATGGAACCCATTGATGAGCTCGATTATGCTAGCCCCATTTCAGTTTTTCAGATTTTGTTGCTGTTTTTTCTCAATTTCCTACTTGAATACTTGTTTTCAGGTCCCTTGTACGTTTTCATACTCTGTGCCGCCTTCCATTTTTATCTGTGGAATTCATGGGTTGCCCACCGCAACATCATCAAACGCTTTGAGGCTGCTGATGATGCGACATGCACACCAAGTGCTCGACGGAATGCTCATGTGGGGCATTGCTACACAGGAATTGTGGGCATGCCTGTTAATGATGCACATGAAGTGAAACTAACCATTGAAGATGTGAAAACTATGATGGAGGCACTTCATAACAACATGGAAACTAATAACCTTGAGTTGAAGGCTGAGATTGAGGGGGTATTTGAGGAAGAATTGAGTGTAGGGGAAGTGAAGGAAGCTTTTGATTTGTTTGATGAGAACGGTGATGGGTTTATTGATGCAGAGGACTTGAAGAAAGTGTTGGATGCCATGGGATTTACAGTGGCTTCAGAAGTTGATCAATGCAGGAGAATGATAAGTGGATATGACAAGAATGGAGATGGGCGTTTAGATTTTGGAGAATTTGGTAAGCTTGTTGAACAGAGTTTTTGTTGAAAACGGGTGTGTGTGTAAATTTGACTTCGAAAATAAGTGTCTTAGATTAGGATTTAATTAAGAGGCTGGATTGTATGAACGATCATTTGTTACAAGAGCATCCTCAAACCTCCATGTGATGTTCTTGAATCTTGTAAGTTCTTTTTTTCTTTGTTTCTCTGTTTGCAAAGCGCAAGTTCGCAATGTTTGGGTGTTAAAAATATTTTTAGAGCAAGTATCAAGGTTATTTGGGCAAGAGTTGCTCACTAATTAACTCTAATTTTGAAGTCTTAATCTTTAGATTTTGTTAATTTTTCAAATTTTCAAGTTGATTTTGGGCTAGGGAGCATTTGGGAATGTTGCAACATGTTATTAAATTAAATTGACATTTTGTAGGTAGATCCATGCATGCTCATAAAATCATTAAATATTAAAACAAAGTTCCTTATTTTTCTATAATAATGATGGCATAAAAGTAATTTATGTAAAAGTTATATATATGAAAGTTCAGAGAGATCTATGTGTATGAAAGTGAAATAATGTATATATAAAACCAACGCATAAAAATTTTAATTAATTTATAATGGGTAGATTTATAGAATTCTGTTTAATTTTGAAATCTTTAAATTTATATTTAATAGACAAAGATCACCAAAATATATTTATCTTATTTAATATATTGAACATCAAAAGAAGAGAGAAAGTAGTTAAATAAACATAGATTTTTCTTTTTGTTTGTTTATTTGTTTAGATTGGAGTTTGAATTTGTGCGATAAAACGTAGTAAAGCGATGTGGGAAGGCAAAACAGAGAGGGATTAGGGATCGAAAAGGAGAAAAGAAGGGGCGGAGGAAACCGGTTGGAGTTTTCAATTTTGATAACGCCATCGCCATCGCCCAAACAATTTCTTGCTGATTGGTTGCGCTAATTTTCACAGCCGAATTCTTAGGCTGACCTTTCGTGCGATCTAAGCAGAGCATTGCATGCACTTCCCCTCTGCCTTCCCCCATTACCTTCCCTTTCCGCCATTCTCCCTCTCCGCCATCCCCCCTTTCCGCCATTCTCCCTCTCCGCCATCCCCTTCCCTTTCTTCTTCATCATCATCATCATCATCTTCTTCTTCTTCTTCTTCTTCTTCTTCTTCTTCATTCACTTCCCCCTTCTCGCTGTGATTCATTTCTTTCCTTTCTTGTATTAATCCCCCCTTCCCTTCGTTTCTTTTCCTCTTTCCTCACTTGGGTTCTCCCCTTTTTCTCTTTTTTCCGCTTTTCCCTTCTTTGATCTTTCTCCCATTACTTTCTTTCCCATTTTCCTCACTTATCTTCTGTTTTTTCCGCATTTCCCTTCTATTTCTTTCTTCCCCATTTTCCTCACTTGGGTTCCCCCTACATTTTCCCTCTTTCCGCCATCCGTTTTCATTACTCTGACTTCTTTTCCGATCGTCATTCTTTACGTCGCCTCCTTTTGGGAAACAGGGGAACCCCGTTAAGGGATCGCAACCGAACTTGAATGACCTCTTGATCCCTCGGATTTTGAGCTCTAGTTTCGCAACTATATCCTTAATAGTCGGTTCTTCTTGTTCCTCTTCTTCCAGCTAGAGAAGTGCATTGATATGATTTCGCAAGCTGGCCGAGTTTGAATACGGGGAATAAAGATATACGGTTTTGTTGATTTCATTGCGTTTTTCTTATTTTTCCTTATAATGGGAAGGGTTAAGCTGAAAATAAAAAAATTGGAGAGCACGGGTAGCAGGCAAGTGACCTTCTCTAAGAGAAAAAATGGGATTATGAAGAAAGCTAAGGAGCTGGCTATACTCTGCGATATTGATATCGTTCTCCTCATGTTTTCGCCAACTGGAAAGCCGACGCTATATCAAGGTGAACGCAGGTACTATATTCCTCAAGCGACTGCCTATTGTTTGTATGCACCATTATAGGTCGTTTAAAGAGAACGAATTGGAACTGATATTGTTGATGCGTTGAAGCATTGGTATGTTTCGATGCCCCCAAATCTTGTTTACGCCAAGTCTAGATTAGACGGGAATTTGGAAAATATGAACCATCGATTCATCAGTGTCATCCTATTGCCAATTTTGTTCCAGAGACATTCAGTTTGTATTGTTCATAATCTGTAATTTGTAGTATCCATCTTTGTATCTGGGAGACGGAAGAAGTTTGCATTCATTCACCACAAGAGAGTCCATATCTGAGTTTTCATGTGGTTTATTTTGAAGAGAATTAGAAACCACATAACCAATTAGAGCTTGAAAGGATAACCGGTTAATTTTCTGTCTTATACTCGATGTGGATCTTTAATTTTACAGCAGCATCGAGGAGGTCATTACAAAATTTGCTGAATTGACTCCACAGGAGAGGGCAAAAAGGTATGAGAACCTATCCTTAATGATTATGACTCAATTCCTTCGCAAACATTTTCTGGAAGCATAGATGCCTAATTCATTCCATTCTGTTTGGAACAGGAAACTGGAAAGCCTTGAAGTAAGTCTCTGCATGTCTCCTTTTCTATTTTTAATCCATCCTTAGAGATTTTATCCTTTTCTTTTTCTGCCGGCTTTTGTTGTACACCATACTTTTGAATTCTCATCTCTTGTGTACAAGTGTACTTATTTGTTTGTATGTTCTATTCGAGCACATAGGCGCTGAAGAAAACATTCAAGAAGTTAGACCACGATGTAAACATAAAAGATTTTGTGGGTTCAAGGTATTTGTCCATATCCGTCAAATTTATATTGTATTCTGTCCGAATTTCAAGATGATTACAATGGATCTGACTTTTCTTTACCCTTTTTCTCCTTTCCTGTAATATCTTGCAGCTCTCAAGATTTTGAGGTATCAAGCCTTTTTTATCATTGTTTTTTCATAAAACGAGATTAGTTTTGTGCTTTTTACTAATTTTGTATATTTTATCAGCAGGAATTGATCAATGAAGTTACCGTATTGCGAGATCAGATTGGTGAAGCACATAAGAGACTGAGGTGCACCTTTGGAGCTTTTATTTTTAAAGTATATAGCCTTTTCTTTTTTTTTTTTTTTGTTTATTTGGCCCTTTTCATTTCAACCGAGCTTTCATTGAGGGGGGAAAAAGATAAGAGGAAAGAATGCACGGGATAAAGGAACAAAACCCAACTACCAAACGGAGTCAAACTAAAGAAAAGGACTCCAATCATACAATGTAGGATGTAACGGGATTTAATCCTTTTGTACCAAGCTTCTACAAGTCCTACAAGTGAAGTCAACCTTTTCTTTTATTATTATAGCCTATGATAAAATGTTACATGTAGATGCTTTTCTTTATCCACAAAAATCTTGGTTAATGTATATTACAAGCAGAGAGACAGCTAGAGGGGTAAAGGTGGTGTGTAAATAGGATATGACAGATGACAGTAGAATTGGGTGGAAATGATAAAATCTGGAACTTCCAAGTTTGTGAGTCGTCAATGTGAGCCAAAAAGTAAGCCCAAATGCTTACTGAGCTATTGCTATAGGCACAATCATATGCATGTTTAGTGTCAGGCATGGGTGTCATTCTGTTTGTATGTTGATATTCTAGTGTTCCTCTTATCCCTTCAGCTATTGGAGGAATCCTGATAGTATCAGCAATATAGAACAGCTCCAACAGATGGAAGGTTTAATAAGGGAGTCCCTAAACCAGACACGTCTACACAAGGTATGTTATGCGCGTTTTAGTTGCATATATCAAAATGATTGTTCTTGTCCATGATTTCATCCCTCTAGGCTAAAGATATGTTTATTTATCTTTTGACTCGATAATGACATTAAAACCCATTGGCTGCATCATTTTGGATTGGTTTGGTCTGATGTAGCAGTGTTTTCTGGGACATTCTACCCTATGTTCTATTGCGTTTATTGAGGACAGGGGGATGGGCTTTTCCATGTTACCTATTCTTCTCCAGATTCGATGTTATTTGTTTAAAGAAATTGCTGCTGGTACTTAAATCAGGTTCTGAAATTTGGCAGGAAAATTTAAGAAGACACCAACTTCTCTCACAGGAATTCACGGGCCAGGTAAGAGCAAAAGCTTTCCTACCCCTTCTTACAAGCATGCTTATGTTTTGTATATATTGATAGAGTCAACATATTTCCATTTACCACAGTATCCGGGTGGTGAGATGTCCTTACCTTTGTTAATGGACGAAATGCAAGGCATTCAACCCCTGTTATGGCTTCCCAACTATGGGACTCAACAGATTACTTTGCCAAATGAGCCTAACTTTCTGCAACCAGGGTGAGGCTACAATGGATGAGATGAGTTTACGAATATCTGCTTTTTATAATCAATATATGTAATGTGAAATAGTTTTTCTGTAGACAAAATTTGAAAAATGCTGTATGATATCGCTGTTTATGTGGGGGGGTGATTATGTACCCTTGAATTGAATTTATACTGGGGAATGTGTGCAGTGATGTTGAATGCTCATTTCCAAGCTATCCTAGTTACTACAACCCTGGGAAGCAAATTGAAGGTGGAGTATCTGGTCAAGTTGATAGCATGCCACAGGGTGATGGGGGTTTAAATGAATTAAGTGGAACTTCTTGCTCAACACTGCAACTTGGTGAGCAATATCAATACCCCCCTACATGTGATGGTTCCAGCTTCCAAGATGAAAAGAGACTGAACCTTGAGATGGAGATGAACTTGCATGGAAATTATGTGGACAACCAACTAAATGGGAAGTTGGACCTCTCAAGATCTCTATATGATGATGAGCAGCATCCTTGGGGTTCTATACCAGGGCCTTGTAGCATTCCAATGTACCAAAGCAGCAATGCGTACCACCACCATGTAGGTTCTCTACTAACTGCTCCTTCTAAAACATAGTGTACTCCATATTTGTTGTTCAAAAACTTCATAATTGTGTTAGGCATTAATTGGCGATCTTTGTTTAATCAAATACAGAATGCTATTATTGCTATATATACAGAATGCTATTATTGTTAGGATGTTGATATGAGGTGGTATGTTGTTTCAATTCATTGATGATTTCATGGCCTCTTGCAGCAACCAAATTGATTCCTACCAAAATTCAGCAGTAATTGAGGGGGGAACAGATTGAAGAGTTGTTCCTCTTGATTGATGTGATCAGCATTTTTGTTGGGATAGATTCCTTCTCCCAAATGGCAGACTCAATTATTTGATCTATAATGAGATGAGAATGATCCTCTGCTCCTCGTTTTTCCGTTTAACCAATATACTCAACTTGTAAATACAAGATATATGAGATCAGAGGTTGGTTTTTTAGATTAGATTTTCCTTTTTCTCTTTTTTTCTTTTTTTCTTTTTTCCCCTCGTGGAAGAGCTGTAAAATATTTGGGGTTTTCTGGTTTCCTTAGCTGTACATTGAGCTATTGTAAAACATGGAAGCAAATTTCATATTTTCTTTTATATCAAGTTTGGAGAAAATTAAAGAAGTGGTTCTGATTACAATCTTTGTTGCTTCTTCTGTTCACTCAGTGTGTTTCATATTCTTGCACAGATTTCATTCATATCTCTTATATATGTTGTACCTTCCATTAGAGGTAAGCTGGGGATGCTAAACCTGGTGGTAACCACTAGGAACAAAAGAGTTGAAAGGAGCCTTATCCTTTTATATCCATAAATCTATACATCTTTGCTTCAGTTGGTTGGGTTGAAGAAGCTTTTTGCTTCAGGGCAGGGATGGAAAAATAATTTCAACTTAGAATGATTTGAGATTTGAGATGACAAAGGATATTAAAATAACAACAAAACTGAAACGATTCCAATCATATGAAGTGAGAAAGAGAATGATGAGATTACAAATATGAAAACCAATGGGCTGAGGATGGGGGGATTCTTGGAATTGGCAAACCATAGTTTACACTTTATGATAAAACAATGTAAACAAATGAAAACCAATGGGCTGCATTTACACAACATCTTTTCTTTAATAATTGGGATGAATGAATTTAAGACTTCAACCAAAAAAAAAAGAAAAAGAAAAAGAAAAAGAAAATTCTCGTTTAAAGTAGAAATGGTGGAAATAGTGAGAAGATATTTTTTTTACTATTAGCTAAATAGAACGGGAGAGGGAGATAACATACCTCGTCTCCAGCCTGACCTGCCTCAAACTCTACCCACCTCACTTTTATATATAAGATATAGGTAAAATTTTCTGTGGACATTTCTATGTACCATGTTGGTAAGAAGCAAGAAGGAACAAAACAGTGGTTTCATAAGAGAAATGTGTGAAAACTCAAAACTGTGATGTGAGTAAGATCCGTCTGTCTTGGCAAAAAAAAGAAAAAGAAAGAATACTTATCCAAATATTTCAAAGATGCTGGAAACGTGAAATTATTGTGAGTCAGTAATCCCGATATTCCCGTTCTATCCTTATAAACTACACCTAATTATCAAAACACTAATCCAACTTGCATCACAAATCAATCACTAATTATCCTCCATAAAGTAGAACTTTTTAGAAAAACCCACCTCCCAAATCCGGAATCTTACTTTCTCTCTCAATCCTCCTTCCGTTTCTGTTCAAAATCGTAAATCTTTTGGATCAAATGGATAAGTTCAATCCGTATCAGACTGCCCCACTTGCCCCTTTTCCTTTCTTTATATGTCTACCTCTTCTGCCTGCTTCTCCTTCTCCCTTCTCCCAACTTTTATTCAGGAATAAGAAACCTCCACCTCTTCCTTCTCTTTTATTTTTCTCTGTTTCATCGCTTGTTTTCGGTCTTTTCTTGCATTTTTGGTTCAAACTTGAAAGATCCCAGGTGGGTTTCTTTCGCTGGTTTTGAGGGGCTTCTTCCTGGTTTTCGTTTTCTTGTTGCGTACTCGATTCTGCTTAAACAGAGATTAAATTTGGTGCCATTCTTTTGTGGGGCTCTTCTATTTTATGCTGACAATCTCTGGACGGCCGTTTGATTTCTCTGCGACATGGCTTGTTCGTTGAAGACTGGTCTCTCTGTTTCAGGGCTGAAGGATCGTTTGTGTTACTCTAATTCATCTGCGGTTTCTGGGTTTTCTACTTCTGTTTGTGCTTCCAGTTTAAAAGTGTCAAAGCAGCCGGGGTTTCCTGTTTTGAGCGTCCATTTCTTGGGGAATCCTGTAGTGATTTCGGATCGAAATGGTATTACAAACTCGAACCCTAAAGCCCCAAATAGACTGACCGTTTATGTAAGCCTTTTTTTTTTTTTTTTTCTTTTCTCTCTTTTCTGAATATTCCCAGCTTGAGAGTTACTGTTTCTTCTGTAATGTTCTGGGTCTGAAGTTGATTTCTGAATCGACTCGTTGTTTTAGGCACAGGCATCGATTTGTGTAAGCCGAGGTCGGAGATGGTGGGAAAAAACCCTGAAACCTAACATGGTGGAGATCCACTCTGCACAAGCCCTTGTGGATGCATTGCTTGATGCTGGCGATAGATTAGCCATTATTGACTTCTATTCCCCTGGCTGTGGAGGTTGCAAAGCCCTTCATCCTAAGGTATTATCTTGTTGCTGCTTGGATTTTGCCCGCCTCAAATTGTAGAAATTTGTAATATATTTAGCTACCACTTTTGAACTGGGATTTTGGGATGTTGCTGATTGAATCCATTTGTAATACCAGATCTGTCAACTGGCTGAATTGAACCCTGATGCAATTTTTCTGAAAGTCAACTTTGAGGAGCTCAAAACCATGTGCCAAGCTCTCCATATTCGTGTCCTTCCTTTCTTTAGATTCTATAGAGGTGGAGAAGGTCGTGTCTGTAGCTTCAGCTGTACAAATGCAACTGTAAGAAAACTGTCCAGATTTTCAAACTTCGAATGATAATGATAGAAACGAAGACAGAGGCTTACATCCTTTTTTATTGATCTGCAGATTAAGAAATTCAAGGATGCATTGGCTAAACACGGAAGCGACCGGAGTAGCATCCTTCCAGCCAAAGGATTAGACGAATCGGAGCTCGAACGGTTAGCAATGGGGGGTGAATTATCATCACCATATCTCAAGGAAAGAACATTGAAGGATGTAGTGATGAAAGAAATGGATTGTTATGGTTGTTGGGGAACATCAGGCAATAAAATGGAAGTCATGGAAGAGAACAACCTGATTCTTAAGGTCTGAAGGAAGCTATTATAGGTTGTTTGGTTTTGCATTTGTTTTAGTTGATTTTTTTCTTTCTTTGGGGGGAGGGGGGATTCTTGTACATAGTGAGGATTTGGGTATTTCCTCCCCATAAGCAAGGCCTCTGTTTTTTCCTAGTGTGTGCCTTGCCCATTGCCCTGCTTTTGCCAATCTGTGAAGAACTGTAATTGGCTGTCTCTTTCAGTTTTCTAGTACCACAGGTGAAGCTTTTTATTATGATTATTCACTTCTTATTCTTTCACTTTAAAACACTTCTTGAGTGGTCTATAAGGTTAGTTAGTTTTTTGATAGAAAAATTGGACAACCGTGCAATCTTATTATTCTGTCTCTTTCATATATTCGATATCAAGGCTACTCGAAGTCGAATGTCTCATCTACACACCTAATTCATTAAGCCTCAATCAAAGCTACTCGAAATCATACTTCTTGATGGTCACAAAATTTTGCTAATAAGTTAGGGAAATGAAATTATACAAAAAAAAAAAAGAAAGTCAAAACTAATATACATCATTATAATGGTAATGGTAAATCCAAATAGATTTCCACGCACGTACTCCACGTGTCACGTGGGTTCCAGCTATACCCCCAGATCGTGGAACTGACGTGGATTAACAACTTTCCAACTCATCATGACCCCACATTTAAGCATACGATTCCACTATGTCGGTTACGTTCCATTATAATAATTAATTCAACTAAAATATTTACATGATTGATTAATATGTAAAATGGGATAGATTAGCTGACGTGGCATACAAGTGGTCCACAAAAAGTTTAAACGATAGTTAACAAATAAGAACTTGAAAAGTGTGGTGAATTGAGAAATAGATATGAGCGACCAAAATGTAGAGCAACAGTTTGAAGAACAGATATGAGTTGAGATGGTCAATGGAATTTGGGAAAGGAAGGATCCAATCCAATCCAAATCGGAGCTCACCTTTTCACACCGGCGCATCTTAGCAATCTACGCGACGTTGAACAGTGGAAGCCATCCTGAAATTTCAATTCCTAATTCCAACGCGGCGCCAAAACAAGTCCAAAACTCCCAAATTTGACGCCAAACCTATGCACCATCCACACTTGGATTCAATATATTTCGGTGTGCCCTCCTGCTCTGGTTTTTTTGTAATCCCATATCCTCATCCTTCCTTTTATACCCGATTGTCTCTCCACTTGTTCCTCGCACCATTTCCATTTTCACCATTTCTTTCTGTATTTCTCCTTACATTCAATGGGTAGGCGCGGATTGTTCGACCTGGAGAGGCATTTTGCGTTCTATGGGGCTTATCATAGCAACCAAACAAATATTTTTATCCATATTCTCTTCGTCTGGCCAATATTCTTTACTGCTCTCATGCTCTTCTACTACACCCCTTCCTTCTATTCTTTTCCCAAATGCCCTTGCGGCTTCAATACTGGCCTCGTTTTGAATTTTGGCTTCTTGTTCGCTTTGGTGTATGCCGTTTTCTACATACTTTTTGATAAGAGAGCTGGATCTCTGGCTGCTTTTATGTGTTTTCTCTGCTGGGTTGGAGCAAGCGTTTTCGCTTTTAAACTTGGATGGACGCTTACTTGGAAGGTAAACGCTAAACCCCCCCCCCCCCCCCCCCCCCCCCCCCCCCCCCCCCCCCCCCCCCCCCCTTTTTTTTCCCTTCCTCTTTTGATCCTTTTTTGTTTGTTTTATTCTTTGTCGGGTAGGAATCACAATTTAATACTTCACAGATCTTATAATAACCCTATTTAGGTTGTCTGGTTTCTGCTCCAATTCAATTATTTGAACCATTTATGAATCTCAGTTCCCTGTAGTTCTATTCAATTTCTTATGGGGCCGGAACTCATAGTTTTGGTCTGATGTATGAAGGGCCGGCCATGGTGTTGACTAAGCTTCTATTGACTTTATGGTTGTACTAGACTACAATTTATTTCTCTTGGTACTGTAGGACAGATTTCATTTTCGTAGAGGAGAAAGCTTAGTGTGGCATGAAAAAAATAAAATTAGCAAGAAGAAAGATATTTGTTCGAGCTTCTTCCAACTTTATGGTGGTTGTGGGAATTTACTTCTCCTATTTATTCTTCTTCTTTTTTAAGTTTATAAAGATTGTGCTGGCAAATTCATCTGGTCTCGAACCATGAATATCTCAGCTCTTCGTTTAGGATTGTTTGAGAGTATATTTGATGTGGTTCACTTTGTAAATCCTCCCAAGATATGCTTTTAACAATTTACGATAAATTTTGATGGTATCAATATTGCGTTTAAAAGTGGAAAACCAAATATTAAATTGATTTCGAATCATCGAAAACATGTTTTACAATGGTTTTAAACATGATACAAGTGATTTTAACCTTTCAAAATCGCTTATCAAACTCCATGTAATTTCTATCTTTATCATCAACACATTCTCATGCTATTCTGTTTAGATGATGGTGGGTTCTGGTTTAGAAGTTAAAGCAAAGCTAGTTAGGCCAGGTTTAATAACACTTCAATTTGGCAGATGTTTACAAAGATTTTCTTAGAAGTTAGAATACTGATGGATGTTGCTTTCCTGGGATCCGAGTCATCCTTTTGTCGTCCTCATCACATCTCCTTTTCCCTTTCATACAATTTTTTGAGAGGCTTGACAGCATGTCAATGTAATTGTAGTCGCCTAAACTTGATGGACATCAGTGTTGAGGACATTTTTATCCTCTATCTCAACTACTTTTTGTAAGAACTATCTCAAAGGCTTGTGACTCATATTTGGGATGAGAAAGCTTGCAGCTTTTGAATTTTGGATCAGTTTGGAGATTCCTTTTAGATAATGTAATCTAAGGCGCCACCTTTTGAAAAAAAGTCACCACCACTACATAATATGATTCACATCGTTTCCTTTTCTTCTTACGATATCATAGTAACTTTGACGACCACAACCATTTTTGTGTTTGTTCGAGTACTCCTCGGCATATTCGGACCCCGTCATTCCATGTCCATAAAGTTTTGAGTACTACTTTGCAAATCATAACTTATAGCAAACCTAAAGAATCTACAGAACATGATCAAGTCATTGCAGAATCTAGTCTCAAGCATAAAGCTAAAGCTGGTTATTTTGTAATTTGATATACCAGGTGGTGTTGGCTGCACAGTTGTTCTGCTGGACAAGTCAGTTTATTGGCCATGGGGTGTTCGAGGTAACTAGTTAGTTAAACATCTCAAACATGAACTTGTTTTTCAACCTTAATTCCTGATGGGTTTTGGTTTGGTTTCGTAGAAACGGGCACCGGCTCTCATTGACAACCTTGCCCAAGCTTTTCTAATGGCTCCATTCTTCGTTTTGTTGGAGGTTACCTTTGCTGAAACCCCTCCTTGTACCCTTCTTGGATCAACAATGAAACATTTGACAATGTAACTAATTTGTTAACTATTTGCAGATTCTTCAAGCTTTGTTCAAATATGAACCATATAACGGTTTTCACGCAAGCGTGAAGGTGAAGATCGAAGCCGAGAAGAAAGCTTGGGAAGGAAAGAAAGAAAAGAAAAGCTCTTAGCTTGAATGGAATCCCTTCTTTAGATGTATAAATACGTATATCAAGGTGTGTGGTTTTGATTTGGTTTGTGTGGGAATTGTGCAATTGAGAGCTTCAAATGTACTTAAAAAGAATTCTTGAAATAGTGTTTGTATTTGAATAAGATTAGAAAGCTGCTCATCTCAAAACCCAAATGTGGGGATTGGTTTTACATTCTTCTGTTTACATCAGAAAAAGGGTGCCGTATAAGTATGGGGAATATTTTCTTTTTGTGCATTCACACCATTATTTTAGTTAGTGGATATTTTTGCTTATAAGCTGGCTGTTTTACATTATTATTTAACATCTCTTTTATAATCATTTTATCCTTAAAAAGCAGGATGCTTGGTCAATGCTTTGATTTGTTTTTTTAATGTTGAGTGTTCATTTAAACAATGTAATATCATAATTATATCATTAATCACCATAGTTAGCTGTTAGTTTAGGGTATTTAACACTATAGTCACCAAATGGTTTGGCAGCATGCCACCGTTTGTGTTGAGTGAAATAGGAAAGTCAGGAGTGAGTATTCTCTTATGGAGCTTTACTTCCCTTCACTTCATGTTTCTCATTCTCCTCCCTTTTCTTCCACAATCTCAACTTCTCCACCTTTCTTCTTTCTCCTTTGTTTTTTTCCTTTTCTTTTCTACTTTCATTCGTTTCTGTCTTCTTGCTTCTCTCTCTCTGTAATCTTTCTCTGTTTTTGTTTTCTACTGCCAGAAGCTCTGAACCCACCACACAACTTCAATCTACTTGGAGCTGAAGGACCCATCATTTTCTTTCCCACTTAAAACCTCTGTAATCACTCTTCCATTGGACTATAAGTTTCGTCCCAAAGATTTTCCAGACAAAATATGGAAGAAAACATGACAGCCCCTGTTCATGAAGAATCCCAGATTGTTTTGCCCCCTGGATTTCGATTTCATCCAACTGATGAAGAGCTTATCTCTCAGTACCTCTGTAAGAAAGTGGTGGACGCCAACTTCTCTTGCAAACCCATTGGAGAGGTCGATCTCAACAAGTCTGAGCCTTGGGATTTGCCCTGTAAGATCTCAACTTTTTCATACCCTTTTTCGTTCTTTCTTTGAAATTTACTCATTTTGTTGGCTTTTAATGTTTGGGGGTACCTCAGGGAAAGCTAAAATGGGGGAGGGGGAATGGTACTTTTTCTGTTTGAGGGATAGAAAGTATCCCACTGGATTGAGGACAAACAGAGCCACTGAATCAGGGTATTGGAAAGCCACTGGGAAAGATAAAGAGATTTACAGAGGAAAAACGCTTGTGGGTATGAAGAAAACTCTTGTTTTCTATGGGGGAAGAGCCCCAAAAGGTGAGAAATCCAATTGGGTTATGCATGAATTCAGATTGGAAGGGAAACCCTCTGCCATTAACCTCCCAAGCACTGCAAAGGTACAACCTTTTTTTACAACTTTACCCCCTCTGAATCTTTTGAAATTACAGGAGCTGAGCTATCTGTTTTTCTTTTTGCAGAATGAATGGGTGATTTCGAGGGTGTTTCAGAAGAGTTGCGGTGGGAAAAAAGTTCACCTTTCTGGGTTAGTTAAATTGGGTTCTTCTTCCTCTGCTCTGCTGCCATTGAAGGACTCTTCTTCGTCATCAATCAAGATCAATGAATTAGCTCACGTGCCCTGCTTCTCCAACACCATGGATTCTTCTCAAAGAACCCTACCCAAAATAACTGATTGTTCTTTCAATTTCTCTTCCTTTTTGCCCACCATTTTCCCAAGAAACACGCAGCCCAATTCGTTATACAACCCCCAAGCCATCTCTTTCCCTTTAAATTTGCAGTTTCCAAACATGGCTGGAACATTCAAACCAGAGGGGGAAAGAATCAGTGTCTCACAAGAAACAGGGCTAACTACTGATATGAACAATGAAATCTCCTCTGTTGTTTCTAATCTTGAAATGGGCCGATTGGCATTTGAAAATCAGGACAACCCCTCTGCTTCAACCGTGCCAATGAATCCCCACATCGCGTGGAATTACTGATAAAATTAAACAAGGTCTGTTTTTAATTGACGCATTATGTGTAAATGACTATTTTGATGTTAGTTTTGGTTCCGTACTTCAATGGCTTCCGTAGCCATTGAAGATGTTGTAGGTTGAATATCAATATGATAAGGACAATGGATGGTCTCTATCTCCATCTTCTTTCTAAGTATGTGGACGTTTATGTGATAATTGAATGATTATGATTGAGATTGAGTTTCATTTCAAATATTAGATGTGTTATAAGTTTGAGTTGTAGTTATGATTACTTTTAAGAGTTCAAATGATGTGTAATTATAGAGAAACTTGCCTTGGTATGATGCTCTATCAAAAACACTTGCTTAGATCATTTACAAGTATTTTTTTTACATAAATCTCACTATTTATATAGCCATTCAAAATGAATATAAATGAGTTTAACAAACTAGAACTAGGACATGTATACTAAACTACACCGTCTTCTTCTTTTAAGCCATTTTCGTTAGAAAAGTGAGGTAAAACATTTCAAGTTCAACTTAGAAATTTCTTCAAAATTGAAGAAAAGAAAAATCGAATTGAAATTATTCTCACGAAGCACCGAACAGTTGACACATCCATCCGTAGAGAAGAAACGAAGATTATTAATTTTAACGACATAGGTTTTTGGTAGCTCGAGTTGGGATAATAGGTTTTTGGTAGCTCGAGTTGGGATCCTTGATAGCATCATCTTTGGTCATTGATGAGGACATATAGGAATTTTGTGTTCTTGAACAATTGTTGACAGAGTCCATCTCACCCACCAAATCCTTCAATAGCACTCGCAACTAATAGAAAATATCAATTATTTTTTAGAATTTTTGTTGTGATTCATTTAATGTTACATTTTGAAGGTGAGAGTTGAATATTGTCCATTTTCCATGTTTTCTACCAAGTATTATAACATAAATAAATTAAGCATTTTGGATGGTATATATATATATATTGTATGTATACATATTAAAGTGATTACACAATCCATTTTCTCACAAAATTTCAATCCATATCCATTTGGATATTCTGGAAGTGGATGATTTTATTGAGAGTTGTAAAGCACTCACAACTATATATTAGTGGTATCTCTTAACTTTTTCAACGATCTAATCGTATAGAAACTATGTTAGCTTAAATGCACAAACTTCAATCAAAATATATCCTCGTCATGTACGACATCACAATTTAAAACTATGTTCGAGTGATAGCTCAAATAAAAAAGAAAAAAAAAAAATTTAGTCCTCGTTGCCAGATGTTCATAATAAATAATAACAACAAGAAGTTCATATTTCTTTGTAAACAATTCCGAAGTTAAAATGAAGCCACCTTTCTTTACCTAAATGATTATGGCTAAGAGAGTAGGTACATCTTGGATCTTCATCTCTAAAGAAAAACAGGGTCTCCAAAATTCCATCAAAGATTTTACTTCCAGAACAAAGCTTTGTTTAGGAATATGGTTTACATGGGGAAATCTAACATTTTTCATCTCTCTAATAATGGAATGGGAAACTTACAAAAGTAGTCTACAAACTGCAAAACTTGTTCAGTACAACAGTTTCACAACAAAAGCACCAAAATCAGTCCTATTGATCAACCAACTTAAGCCCCCAGGCCATGTCCTCGCAATGCCTCACATGAGGAACAAGTTTGCCAGTGTCCACTCCTTTCTTAGCCTTGCAGTCATAGAAAGGAGGTGCATGGAAACAGGGCTCCATGGACATGGCTCGACGGCAGGGTGGATTGGGTGCAGTACGATTCTCGGGTTTGTACAATATCCATGGTTTCAGACCGCCAAGACCTTGAGCCACATATCCAAAGGTCGACCATGAACTAGTGACCAGTACATTAGTTGTACTTAACAAATACATCTCTGCCAATGCCTTCTGGTTATGTATACTCTTCTCAGTTTGCTGGTGTTCCTCATGACTTGGTTGGTAGAAACTAACTCTCTCTCCCGTCACCGTCGGATTCTCCCAGTAAATATCTCTCAACTTCTCGAAGTAACCAGCGCTCAAGGAAGTTATCAGCACGGCCTTTGACTTTTGATTACTAGCCGGACCGACGACATTTGTTTGCCTTTCCGTTTGTGGCAACAGATTCTCGTTCATGGTACAGTCCAAAACCTGATCCAGGATGTGTTGAAAAGGTCCAGTTCCTGTATCAAACACTCTAATCTGAATGCCTATTCTTTCACTAGCTGTAGCCAAGTAAGCCTGATAGTATCTCGTAATCAGTCCCCAAACTGAATTCACGGGATGAATCAGATATCGACCCAAGATGTGGAAAACTGTATCTTTATTTGGGAAAAGATCATGAAGTTCTTTCTCGAATGATGGGATCAAAAAGAGAGAGGGGACAAAATAGTTGTCTGTTTTCATAACAAGCCAAGGAGATTGTTGCAGAAGAGATTGGTGTTGATCACAGAAAAAAAGCTTGTCATCATCATCATAATCATGGACCAAATGAAGATAAACAAGAGATGGCAAGATCATTCCACTTGGATCTGTGCTCATATTGTTCTTCATTATTTTCCCATAGCAATTAGAAGAGTTGTGGTTGAATGTGCTGAATTTATCATTTAACGGGAAATCTTGGGGCAGAAACCAGGAAACCTCAGGAAATGGTTCACAGAAGAGATCAGCCATGTCAGTTCCAGGGTCAACAAGTAGAACACGATTTGTGAGGAGAGCATAAAGAAATGCTGAAGCGAGGGTTAGTATTCTATTCCCTAATCCACTGAAGGAAATCCACAGAACATATTTACAGTCTGAGGAGCTGCTACTGTCATTAGACCCAAGCTGCTCCAAAGTTTTGTTGTAAGACTCAGTGTAGACTCCACAACGCTTATGAAGATCTTCATAACTCCGCAATTTGGAGATCAGGTAAGAAGAGGGTTGGTACGCCAGCTCGTGTTGATATGGAGCTGAATTGTACCTACTGACACAAGAACCTTCCTCATGTTTGGCAGAAAGAAGGCCACTAAGCAGTTTATCAACTGCCTGTATATCCCTATGAACATCTCCATCCTTAGAATCTACTGAAAGAAGACAATAAGAGGAAGATAACTGACAATGTAGTATGCAAATGAGATAAAAGTAGGGGCAAGTAAAAGGGCTGCATTTGTAATAAGCTGAATTGTTCTCAGAATGTTTTTGGAATGCCACATCTAAGTCGATTGCCACAAAATGGTAATCATTTTGGGAGCTTAAACACTCGGTGCTAACAAACAGATTGAATACGAGGTAGCTCTTCTAGCACTTGACACACACACACACACACACAATGAACTGAAGGCAATCCAAACTGAAACTCACAAGGCAATGACAAAGTATACTATTGCACAAAACAATGTCTGAGAGACAGAGCTAGAAGTTAGTGGCAAAAGAGTTAAAAATCAATTACCTGGGTCGGAGTTCCACTGAGGAAGCCACACATCTGAACCTTCAATTACAGCATCGGATGGTGGGTCTCTAAGAACCACAGAGACCGAAAACACCACAGAAATGAACATCATTAAAACCGCAAACATACCCATTACTCGAATCGAACTGAACCCACATTTCATTTCCTGGTTGTTCTTCAAATCGCTGAGCGGATCCTTGTCCCATAGGTTCTTGTGATCATCCTCAGTGTGCCTCATCAATCTCCTAATACTTGCATGATTTTCATCTGGGTATGAATTGAATGGACGGTTAGTGGATTTAAACTTCATTTGGAGCAAAAGGGTGGTGAAAACAGATGGCTTCAAGAGGACCTTATGGAGGTCGCCGAATATCTTTTGTCTTGGTGCAGCCAATAAACCGAAGAAATAAAGCGACTCGTGAATCGGGATCTATCTTTTAGTGTCTATTCCGGCTTGTCGGTGTTGAGAAGCTTTGTGATCCATTTAGCTAGCTATCGTGATTCAAAACTAGAATCTTTGTGGGTCTTTTTCCAATGGAAAGTCGAACCACTTAGGCAACTAATGTTTTGATTAACCTTCCACATAAATTGCCAGAACTGTCTAATAATTACTCATTACTCGTTACTTCAATTTAGAAAAAGATAACTATCCAAACTGGACAGAGAGAAGAGATGATTATTTCTAACAGTAACAACAATCTTCTGTTGGAATGTTTTTTGAAAATTTGTGGAAACAACCTATCTTACTATTTCTTTTTCCACACATTTACAAGATACCAATCTTTCTAGAATAAGGGCACAAATATGATATAAATTAATGATTTATATCAACAATTTATAATTTATAACTATTTTTAGATTCATACAAAACTTTCTTCATAAAATGGCGGCAGAAATGTTGTAGGGTTAAAAATATAGAAATTAAAATGGACAGAAAGTTTAGAAACTATAATAAATAAATAAGCTAAAGAAGGTAAAAACAGGGAATGAGTATTTTGAAATTAAAATTCATGAGGAAAGAAGTCAAAAATCTAAAATTTATCGTCAAAGGAAGACATTTGAATCTCTCGCTCTCATGTCAGCAAGATAGAAGGCCAAGCATTGGCGATAAGCAATCCCTGAATTCGTACCGCCATCCTCATCCACTCATTTCTTTTATCCATTTTTAATTCATTGCTTTCCCATTTGTTGTTTAGATTTGGTAGTCTTACATTTTTCATGCTGGAGGGAACGAGAGCGGAACAACCCATTTTCATTCTTTCAATCTTTACCTAACCTTTGAAACCCGGAAAGGGTTCTTCAGTCGATACTCCAAAATGGGTGTTGCTTCGTTATGTCAATCCACTATGCAATCCCAGGTCAGTGGCTTTATCGGAGGCCTCACTTTTCAGAAACCACCTCTTTCTCAACCTACCTCTCTTCCCTTCTCGAGGTAATTTGATTTATGGGGTGCCCTTTTTCTTATTCTTCTCTTCGATTACTTTAAGCCTCCTTGTGGGCTATGGAATCAGTTTCACAGCCGTTGCAAATCCTTGACTGTAAATGAACTGCCCTGAAATTGGGAATTCCTAATTAATCTTAGTTTGATATGGCAATTGATGCAGCTCTGACTTCCCCTTTGTCTTCTGGTTCATAATCATGGCATGAGGTGATAACTTAGCGGTCTCTTTAAAATTCTGAGATTGAACAAACGAGCTTTATGGATTTGTGTATTTTATTTGTTATCTATTTGATTTGTGTGTAATAAGTCACCTCTCTTTATATTGAAATTGGGTAGATTTTGCGACACCCATTGCGATTTTGGTTCCACTTCCAACCCAGCTGGATAAAGATTTGCTGATTGTCTTCCACTTTGTACTATACTTTCTTCTGTACTTTTTGTGATGATGGAGAAATGGATTATATTTATGAAGAACTATTTTGGTATCCAATGTTCTCCTGTTTACTTTTTTGTTGCTAATTTTGTAGGAGGAGGTTCAGAAATGTGGTAAAAGCTTCAGCTCGGGTTGATAAATACTCAAAATCTGATATAATCGTCTCTCCCTCCATCCTCTCTGCTAACTTTGCAAAATTGGGAGAGCAGGTTCTCTTCAGTGTTCTAATCTTTTCATTATTTTAGTTTGTTTTGCTATGCACTTCCGAGTAATTTATACAATTGATTGACATTCTCATCTTTGGTAGGTGAAAGCAGTGGAACTGGCAGGTTGTGATTGGATTCATGTTGACGTAATGGATGGTCGTTTTGTTCCGAATATCACAATTGGACCTCTTGTCGTTGATGCTCTACGCCCTGTGACAGATCTTCCTTTAGATGTGCATTTGGTATGCTTCTTTCTCATTTTGATTCCCTTTGGTGTTAGCAGTGATTCTTAAGTGCTTCTGTTAACATAAAGTCAAAGCACTGTAGATGATTGTGGAGCCCGAGCAGCGTGTGCCAGACTTTATAAAGGCTGGTGCCGATATTGTCAGCGTTCATTGTGAGCAATCTTCCACAATCCATCTGCACCGTACCCTTAATCAAGTAAGATTTCCTCCTCCATAACGTTGTACATAATTTGGTGCACGTTTTCATTTATAGTAAGATATATATACAAATGAAAAAGAAATGCAAAATCCAACATGTAGTTTACAACAATAGGTAAGTGTTCCTAGTGTTTTATATTCTGAAACTTTGTGGATTGAAAAAGATAATCATATTGTTGAAAACTGCCTTTTTTGTGGTTTATGGCTGTTTTCTTGATTTCATTCCACAAAGGATTGCTTGCTGACTTGCCAATGAAAATGAGTTTCATTTTGGACGGAATTCATGCATTTTAAGGAAAGGCATATATCTTTATTCATAATGGCCATTCCTTTAAATATGATTCAGATAAAAAGTCTTGGAGCTAAAGCTGGAGTGGTCCTAAATCCTGCCACTTCACTCACCACGATAGAATATGTCCTTGACGGTGACTCCCTCTCTCTCCCCCCATATGTAATTGCTGACATGTTCCACTGCGACGATTATTAGAAAGAGTTAGAATGTTTGGAATGATATTATCTGTTCTGTGGTGTTATTTTTAAGAATTTTGACATGAATTTAGGGAAGAAAAATGACCAAGAAAGGCAGGGTTGATTGGAGTGGAGATAGCTATCTTGGATGAGCACGTAATGAGGAGATGATAGGAAAATATGCATTGGTATTTGTGTGAACAAAATAAGAGGAATTAACAATTCCCTTTGCCTGTTTACAGTGGTTGATTTAGTCTTAATTATGTCGGTAAATCCTGGTTTTGGTGGGCAAAGCTTTATTGAGAGCCAAGTGAAGAAAATCTCAGAATTAAGAAGATTATGTGCTGAAAAGGTACAATTTCCCTCTTCGGTAGCTTTTTCCATCATTTTTTCTTGATGCACTTTTCCTTCCAAGCATTACAAGGACTTAAAACCCAAACCCATTGACATTTCATTTGCTTTGTTGCAGGGAGTGAACCCATGGATCGAAGTGGACGGAGGAGTCGGTCCTGGCAATGCATACAAGGTGCATACAGTAACATTTCCCAAAACAGCAACTTTTATTACATGAGTTTCTAAAGCAAGTTCTGGATTGCCACCCTGATTCCCTGATTGCAGGTCATTGAGGCTGGAGCCAATGCTTTAGTTGCAGGTTCTGCTGTTTTTGGAGCTAAAGATTATGCTGAGGGTATGGTCCATGCAGTGCCTTCCACCCCTCCCTCTCACAAATTTTTTACAACATTTTAACTAAATTATGCCCTCAACTCCATTCTTGAACAGCCATAAAAGGAATCAAGACAAGCAAAAGGCCCGAGGCAGTTCCAGTATGAAAGTGACATGTACAAGATCTGAATTGCTTCAGCTGATAATAGTATTGTTGTGTTATTCATTGCCATGTAAGTTGTTCTTTATGATTTTGATAGATAGTATTCTGCTGCTACGATGCTACCTGATGTTACCACTTGTTTCTTCTTCTAAATGCAGAGAGAATTTCCAGCTGCATATATCAGAAGGCTGTGTTCTTCAAGCTCTTATCTCAGACATGGTTGCCATCTCCACAGAAGAAGCCTGTAGATTGCGACTTGAAGATTTGTTATGTACTATAACATCCGAGTACAAATTCAATAATATAAACTTGGGAGAAATATCTATTGTCCAATAAAATCTTCTTCTTAGGATATTTTAATCCTTAATGTCTCTAAATTCACGACTTCAAACGGTCTATGAGCATTTTCGGTCGAGTCGGGTTTGCAACATGCCAAACCGGCAGTCATTTATTGGTTCGTTTTAGTCTGCTTTCTTTATTTGGTTTTGACTTTTAAGAAGAATTGCAAAAACCATACAATATTAAAAAAAGAAAAAAAGAAGAAAACTTCAACAACCATTTTATGAATTAGAACAGGTCTGAGTCAAAGTCAAATAGTAATAACAATTCCAGGTACCTCAGTTTAACTTGGTCCAACAGGTATGTTTGAACGAAATTGATCAATTTATACGCTCATGGTGGAGGGATTTTGATCTCGAGTGTGCGCATTACATATTTGATGAAATGCTTTACACAAACGTCGTGGGTTGGAATTCCTTGCTCGCAGGCTGTGTTAGACGGGTTGAACTACAATGGTTGCAGGGTTTGCCCAAATGGCCCTTGTAAGCTAGCTTTGTCCCTAGTTAATCAAATGAGAAGGGCTGGTGTGGAATTGGATCAGGTGCCATTTGTGGGCTGCATTGGGAGACCTCACAGTGGGAAAATGGATTCATAGGTATGTTGAAAGAGCATGGCGGAGGAGACATCCGCCTGCATTGGTATCTCTGAGCAATGCTCTGATCCATATGTGTGCAAGTTGTGGTGTTCTGGATGAAGCGTATAAAGTGTTTGAAGAAATGCCACAATGAAACACTTGTGTCTTGGCCTAGCATTATCACTGGGTTTGCGGAACAGGTCTGTGGAGAAGCAGCCAAACAATGCTGTGTGGGAGCACGTCTCAGCAGCGACAATTTGCTTTCGTAGTCGATCCCGGCAACCAAGTTGGTGGATACTTCATGCTCCTAGCGATTGTTTATGCAAGCAGAGAAGCCTGAGTGGAGAGCTGCAAATAAGAGAATATCAGTGGCATTTGTTAGAGAAGTGAGAAGGAAGGGTGTCTGGTAAGATTGCTACTTTGGTCCAGTTGAAATAGAATTGCCTTCGTTTAGCCTTATATGTCTCTCTTAAATGATCTGATTCTTAACTCTCTGGAGAAACTAGGCAAATCTATGACGTGTTACTTTATAGATTAGAGGGTGAAACCTTTATTTTAGCTAAGTTGTACTATCTCTTTGTTTTATACTCTGATTTAATAAAAAATTTACTGATATTTAAAAAAATCAAACCGAAATTTAATCAACTTAATATCATAAATAAACTGTATACAGCGTCAATTACCATACCCAATCTCGAAAAGTTTTATACTTTTGAGAAAAAGGAAGAAAAAAAAGAAAAAAGTAAAGAAGAGAGACACGTGGGCTGACCTGGCTGGACACTGCTGGCATGCCACGTCGATTGCCAACACTTATGGTCCTCCAATACCAATAGCAAAATTTAGAATATTTATGAAAAGAATAATTTGGTGAGAGAAAATGGAAATGGGCAATGGGTCACATTTCATTTGGTTCATTGGAGAAGATCTGCAGGTGACGTGGCTTCTTCGCCATCTCTACATAACTATCCAAACCTCACCATTTCAATATCCCCTTTTGCACTTTTTTAATCTTTCCTCTCTTCTGGTTTTGCCTTCGCTATCGTGAGCTTCACCCTTCATCAATCTCATCCCTCCATCCGCCACCATTTTCGATCAACGCGGTGCATTTTAGCCTCAGAAGCTGATCGAGCTAAGATATTTGTTTTTCCGAAAAGAAGAAAAAAATTAGAAAAAAAAATAATAAACACAGAGACAGAGCAAAAGCTTCGTAGATTTTTATCTTCTTTTGCCTTCGCTTGCGGCTCGCCGTAAACCCCCGGAAGAATACCCATCCAGACGTCTGCTAACATGCGCTTTCTCCGGTGAAGCGGTTTTTTTTTTTTTTTTTTTTTTTCATTTTTTTTTTTTGTTCATTTCTGGTAGTCACGTTTGATCTTCGCCTCTCCGACCTCCCGGAAGCATTTAGTTTACCCTTTGCGGAGGAGTGTAATTTGTACAACTTAGCGCGATTGATAACCGGTTGCACAGTCTCATGAGCTTTTAACGGATGGTTTCTTTTTGGTTTGATTCTGGTGTGGTGGGTGTTTAATGAGATGGGTGATCTTCTGATTCGTGAATGAAGTCGGTGATCGAAACCCTAACCCTAATTTGGATTCTGTGGGAAGGTTGAAGAAGCTGCGGATGGAATTTCTCTAGTATGTATTTAACCTTTTTGTGTGTTTCCTTTTCTCTTTTCTTTCTTTTTTGGGCTATAGTTGATTGCTTTTATTTAGGAAGGGAATCGCATTTTGTATAGGTCCTGGTTCATCGGTTATGGATTGCAAGGAGCTCAATTTGAACGAAGATTGTGGTGCCTGTGGTAGCGGGGTAAAAAATGGAGGAGATGCGTTTATAGACAGGAGCAAAGTGAGGATTTTGCTGTGCGATAATGATTCAAAAAGTTCAGAAGAGGTTTTCAAGCTTCTTTTGAAATGTTCCTACCAGGGTACATGTTTTATTATTATTTTTCTCCTCCCCCCCCCCCCCCCCCCCTTCCTTTTATTATTTTTCTCCGGATGCTAAAAGTTATGCATGATAGGTAGTCATTTCATCTACTGAAATTCCTGAATGATTTTTGAGGCTTAAGGCTTCGATTAGGTTTATTACACTATCTAGAAGTTGCTCATGATACTATGTGATTGGGTTTAAGTCTATATTCTAAGATCTTCTGTTACTACTGTCCTATTATACAGGTAGCAATTGTTTTATTGGTTCACTGGTCTCTAGCTTTCTACATAATTTGCAATACTAGTAATTGACAGGAATGGTCAACTACTTTACTGATATAAGGTGTTCTTTTTGTTGGCAGTCATTTCCGTGAGTTCAGCTAGACAGGTCATCGATGCTTTGAATGCGGAGGGACCTGAAATTGATATTATACTCTCAGAAGTTGACCTGCCAATGGCCAAAGGTATGAAAATGTTGAAGTATATCACCCGGGATAAAGAGCTCCGGCGCATTCCTGTTATCAGTAAGTTCTGGTTAACTGCCGATTCATAACACTGTTAATATTCCTAAATTAATAGAATGATCTGATTCTTCTCTATTTGTTTTTTTTTTTGGCTTTTTTTTTTTTGGCTTTCTTTGTAAGTGATGTCAACACAAGATGAAGTCCCTATTGTCGTTAAGTGCTTGAGGCTTGGAGCAGCCGACTATCTTGTAAAGCCTTTACGGACAAATGAGCTATTAAACTTGTGGACGCATATGTGGAGAAGAAGACGCATGGTTTGCCTCTATTTTCAAACATTTGTAGTAATTTTCTCAAATAGAATTTGGTTGTGCATCAGTTGCAAATAGACATGCGGTCGAAGTGTCTAGGGAATTGGTCCTCTGAACCTTTGCAGATGATGTATATCATTGTAATTTATTACTTCCCTAGTATCTAGCTGGTCAACGCCTGGTGTTTGCAGACCCTTCCTTTTCTTGTACAAAAATTCTCAATTTCATCTCACCCTGCCGTCTATCTGTTTTATGATGGCAGCTTGGACTGGCAGAAAAAAACATTTTGAACTATGAATTTGATTTGGTGGCATCAGACCCAAGTGATGCCAACACAAATAGTACTACTTTGTTCTCGGATGACACTGATGACAAGTCACGTAGGAGCACAAATCCAGAGATGGGAGTTGCAACACTCCAGGAAGATGAGGTTGGTATATTATGATTTTTTGAAGTTATTTTGGTAAGTGTTTTTTTGACGCATTGAAACGATGGTGCGGTATGAAGTACTCTATTATTAGATTGCATGTTATTCTTGATTGTTGAGTTAAATATGAACTTAATGACGAGTTCCCTTATTTGAAGTTTTCGTTTTCCTAAATTTTGCCACTAATTCCTATCAGAAGTATCGTAAATAGGTTGAGTACAAACTAGTTTCTTTAATGCTTGACGGGTTTATCTGAGGATTATGAAGTACGGTTACATGGAAATCCTTTTTATTTATTTATTATTTTGTGGACGCCATCTATATTTTACCCTCAACTGGGAACTTCATTTCAATGGCGTGTACTCATCTTTTTCAGTCTGGTATTGCTGCCGCACTGGTAGAACCTCCTGCTGTTCATACAGTGGAACATCAGCCAGATGTACCTGGAATTAGCGAGCGCCGAATCGGTAAGCTAGTGATCAAATTAACCTGCTCTTTCATTAGCATAATGTTGAAAATAGTCCAAAAAGTTTCCATTGGAATGTAGCAAATAGTGTCACTTCTGCTAGAAACATGCGATAAATGCTAACATGGCTTTATCTTTTGTTATGCTTAGCTGATTCTCAGTTAACCTTTTTCTTCCACCTTTTTTTTAGTTTGTAATATAATCTTTTCTGTAATGTCTTGCAGGGCAACCATCATCATGCCCCAGAAAGAGTGAACTAAAGATTGGGGAATCATCCGCATTCTTTACGTATGTCAAATCCAGAAGTGTGAAGAATAAGGCAGTAGACGTTGAGGACAATGGCAAACGACTTTGGCTGGATGAAAATCATCAAGAAAAAACTGGTCAGCCTGTAGTTCGTCTTCCCCCAATACCAGAAAGTGGGGAGGCCTTGGAAAGCCATTCACAAGGAGACGAAATCCCAAGTAGTACTAGTTTTCCTGATTCTTTTTCTGTGGAGAGATCTTGTACACCACCTACTGGCTCAGGAGTTCACAAGGAAAGAAGCTTCAATGAAGAAAATTTCTCTCAAGTGCTTGTGCAACCGCCAAATGGATCTCAACTTGATATTTCAGGCCTACCTGTTCAAACACAAACTGCTTATCCTTTCTATACTTCAGAAGGTATGATGTCGGCGCAACTGTACCAAAAGAACTTGCACGATATGCATAATCATGCCGCAATGATGTCACAGTACGGTCATTTTCATCATTGCCCTCCCAATGTAAGTGGGGTGGCATCTTATCCTTATTACCCCATGAATATATGCTTACAACCTGGTCAAATGCCCGCTACTAATAATACTCATTCATGGCCCTCTTTTGGAAATTCATCTTCCAATGAAGCGAAATCAAACAAATTTGATAGAAGAGAGGCAGCACTGATTAAATTTAGGCAGAAAAGGAAAGAGCGGTGTTTTGATAAGAAGATTAGGTATGTTAATAGGAAGCGACTTGCAGAAAGGAGGCCCCGTGTGCGGGGTCAGTTTGTGAGAAAGGTAAATGGTGTCAATGTAGATCTTAATGGACAACCTGCATCTGCTGATGATGTCGAGGATGAAGACGAGGAGGAGCAACTATCAAGGGATTCCTCTCATGAGGATGATGGTTCAGGATATTAGAAAAGATATGCTGGCCAAGTGACCAAGGAAATTCATTTGGTGGAATGGTTCAGTGGCCTTAATATCCCTGGAATACCTGAAATTTATGCTCTTAAAGCTTTATGATTATTACTCGTTCCTGTATGGTTTCCGATGGAATATTTATGAAGAATGCGTAACCATTTTTATCCAGGGAAGCAAGCAAGTGCGCATGTTTACTGCATGCAGTCTCATTGTTGGCAGGAGATCCAATTCTGCTGTTACTACATGATCATTTGCTTGCACCAGGTCCTAGTAGCCAACTGGTGGCTGGAAACCGCATCTCTTGAGAGTAATTTTACCCGGTCTTGCTGCTCATGCAGTTCCTAAGCAGGGGGGTCTTGATGCCCAAAGTACACGTGCATCAATATCATCTCCCTGGTAAAACTTAAATGGGGCGAATCAATCAATAGAGAATTTGACCTACATTGGACATTTGCAGAGAAGAATAGCTTGTTGGAAATTCGTTCAAATGAAGCCTAGATCTTGCCTTACCCCCAATCCCAACTTATGTGGTTTGTGAAAGATCGACCAATTTTATCCAAACTGTATGAACTATTTCTCATGTGAATTGTTTGATAAGCTTATGAAAGTTGTGTTCATAAAATTATTTGTAAAGGCTGTGGGAACTTGATTCTGTAGTTCCACAGCACAGCCAGCAACTTCTTAAAGCCCCATATTTGTTTGGGATGCTATTGTTTTACTGGAGGAAATGTGAACCTGCACTTATGACTCAATAAGGTTGCACTGGATCAGTTTTTATTGGAAGACATGTTCTTCAGGTACTACTTGGTTTAGTTTTACAAATCCAATATACTGGTGCATAAGATAAGCTTCCCAGTAAGTTGGTAGCTGACAATATAAATACTTCTATTCGCACATAGATATTGGAAAAACTACTGAAAAAAATGAAACAAAAGTTATCTATATTCCATCCACCTCCTTACCGATAATCTGTCTTTGTGCAACACAAACATTTTCGTGCCGTTTGGGGCGGACATGGTGTCTTTTAATCTTGCTCTGTGCTTCAACGCACTGCAATTGTACGGTTCCAATCTGGATGCTGCTACAGGAATCCACAAAAGAGTCATTAATAACCAATTCTTCCGGCTGGGGAAAATAACGAAACAGCCGTTCTACGCGCAGCATTGGACCAAATGGAGGAAGCTATTGCAGTAATCCGCGAGCGTAGAATCTGAACCCCAAAAATCTGTCTGTTAGAAGCCGCCATGGATTTTCGAATTTGACAATCAGATGACTTCCGTGTGCATCCATCCGAATTCTATTGAGGCATTGACCCTCCTGTGCCTACGGGTGCATATATCAACCTTCGACATGCAGGTTGGGGTGCAATACCGGCACACCCGTGCCGCTCGGTACTGTACTTGAAAAACTCATTTCAAAGGAAGTCGTCCGAGACACTCGTCTCGACATGCTCGCGCTGACACCATGCCTCCCTTGTAGTCCATTTTGAGACATTTTCAATACTCCATGCGTAGGCATGATTTTGGCAAACTGTCATACGCTGTCGTGGAGTGTCCATCCAATGTCCGATTGACATCAAATTTGGCGAGCATTCATATTTCATATGGACGGACTTAACTCCAGAACTGCATGCCCAAATTTCTTCCGAAACCTCGCCTTTCGAGGTTAAGGCCCGAAACCCTACTCGGCCCTTCAACCAGCCTATGTGTGCTACTCTTGTCTACTTGTTGCCCTTATCTTGCTTATGTCCTTTCTTTTCTTCAATGTCCACTCCATGTGGTGTGTTAGATGATGCACTGTTCTCCTTGGTCACATCATGACACTCGTCTAGGCCTGTGGCCGGATGGGCGCCACTTGAGGGTCATTGTTTCTCTTTATAGCAACGTGAGGGTCACATCCTACTCCCTTTATAGTTAGGTTGTGTCATTCTCCCACTTAAACTAGTTATCGTACTCGATGACTTACTAGCCCCAACCATTGTTAGGTTGTGATTGTCAGCATTATGGTTGCAGCTGATGAAGTGGGAAAAGAAAGTCTAGATGCCATGGCCCATATAATGGTTTGTTTGTTGGTTATTGAGAAAAGAATGAGGTGATGCGTTGTGTGTTATAATATAATGTTAAAAGAAGAATGGATATAGGATAACCGAAGGGAGAATGAGACAAATGTTTTGAACATCCAAGTTTGGTAAGTATGGTTGCCCATACTTTTTGAACTGTCTTATCAAACGGATAGGTGTGGTTGGTAGGAGCAATGGCGGAGGAGGAGGGAGTGGAAGCTTCCATCTCAGTGGGATTGGGATTTAGAGATGATATTTGTTATGAGGAAGTTGTTTTGTTCGGTCCAGATGATGGAGACTGGTGTGAGCATTATTATCGTTATTAATCTTTGGCTGCCAAACCAATTAATTGAGGATGGAGATTGTTGTTTGGTTTCCACTTCTCTTTCATTTCCTCTTCCTTCTCACACACAATAATACAATATTCTGTTTCTCCTACCTCACAGAATGCTACCCCAACTCTCAAAATGTGAACCAAACAACTAAATAACCAAACAAAACACCATTCAAATTCTCCCCTCCAAGGACAGCTATTACTAAATGCTATGATTCTGCTGGTTAAACACGAAACACCATTCAAATTCTCCCCTCCACATGTTGAACTAAAAAAAGATGTCAATAATTAAGATTTGAAATGAAGAAGAACAAACATGTGTAGAGTTTTTCTAGAAAATGAGAAGAGAATGGGTTGTGATTGTTTCATAACTAAATTCAGAAGGATGAAAGAATGGTATTAAGGGAGCGGCTCTGATGCCCAACAATGAAATTAAACCCAAAGTCTTACCTAACATTATATATATATAATATTATATTGGTTTATAAAACGTGACTTCTAAAAATTTGTCTACAATTAAAAAAATGTATATTTATAGATATAGTTAGACAATATCCATCTGTCCTAACTATAAGTTTAATGTTTGTTTGTTTTTGCTTTGCTTTCACTTTTTGTATTCAAATATTTAAATTTCTTCTCCACATTAAACCATCATCCTAACACAATCTAAAAATTGAATGTACAGAACCTTATTACCTTATTTATATATAGGTTCTATATAATGTATAATTTGGGTGTTAATGAATGTTCATGTATAATAAATAAGGTTCGAGAAAGTATTATGTTTTCGTTGTGCAATATACTAGAGCCAACCTGAGTATTGGTTACGTCATGTATCTTTAATATAAAAGTTGAATATTGTTAACCTGACAAATGACGGATGAGATGCTTACCCAATGTAAAAAGTAGTATAGGGTCAACCGTTTGAAAAACAAGAACATATACCAATTACCCTAACACCATCTATTTGGTAAAGTGAATTTCATTTAAAAAATAAAATTAAAAAAAAATGTGGTTGAAACTAACTTTTTGAAAAACCAAATGATCAAAACAACCCATCTAACCAAGTTGATCAAAATTGAGAAAACCAACCACCATTTTGAATGGCACAATGTATGGGAAAACCCCCAAAATGAAACAAATAATTTTATTGTATATTAATTATGTAAAATTGATGAATTTGCTGAATAAGATCAAAACCATCAAGTTGGGTGTTCTTGGGTTTGTCTAGTTATATATTATGTTCTCAATTATTTGATTTTGAGTTGCCTCTCCTATAATTAACCCCAAAGTTAAGCAGTGATTAAGAGTATATATATATATATATATATATATATATATCTTAGTTGAGGGAATTAGGTGGGGTAATTAGGAGGGGAGAGGAGCTGAAAGAAGGAAGCGGTTGTAGGTTAGAAACTTAGGAAATAAAGACGTTGAAAGGAGAACGAAAATGAGTGTAGGAAGCAAGGTGTTGTCACAGTTGGGTTACTTATATATTGTTACTCGTTAGAGTGTGTTTAGGGTTTTCAATATCTGATCTGATCAAATCAGAGGCGAGGTGGGTTTGGTTTAGGATGTGCAGCAGAGGCCACTGGAGACCTGCCGAAGACGACAAGCTTCGGGAGCTGGTGGAGCGATACGGGCCTCATAACTGGAACGCCATAGCTCAAAAGCTTCAAGGAAGATCCGGTACGTACGTACGTATATGAATTGATTGTGTTTAGGTAGGGCAGGAATGAATGAATTAACGTGGAAGTTCCTTCAGGGAAGAGCTGCCGGTTGAGGTGGTTCAATCAGTTGGATCCCCGAATCAACAGAAGCCCGTTCACAGAAGAGGAAGAGGAGAGGCTAATGGCGTCCCACAGGGTTCATGGGAACAGATGGGCCATTATTGCAAGGCTGTTTCCTGGCCGCACTGACAACGCCGTCAAGAACCACTGGCATGTCATCATGGCTCGCAAGTCCAGAGACAGCTCCAAAGCCAAAGCCAAGACCAAAACCAAAACCCAAACCCTAACCCCATCATCTCAAAATCACCTTCTCTTTTCTTCCTTTCTGCAAACGTCATGTCCACCAAACAACGCTTCCCTCTTTCTCAACCACTCTCAATATCCAAACCCCACTTCTTCATTCATCCCCAAACCAACTGGTAAAGACTAATGCTACTATTTCATTCAGCAAAATTAAAATCATCCTCCTCCTACCTATAATTATTATATATGTATGTTTGAGCAGATAGAAGCGTGGAGTTTTACGACTTTCTCCACCTAAATGCTGAGTCCATTAACGCAAGTGAAGTGATAGACAACTCAAGAAAAGAGGATTATGAAGAGGTGAATCAAGAAGCCACTGCCACCGCCGCCCGCCCGCTATTTCCATTCATTGATTTCTTTTCTGCCCAAACCTCCAACTCCATCTCATCCTCACATAATTAATACTAAGCCTATCTCCTTCCTATCCCACGTCTTACATATCCTCTAACTCATTTGGGTGATCATGAGATCACATATACAAATATATATATTGTACACACTTTGACACTTACATTAGATTCACTACAAGACCTCCACTCTTATTATTTGTAAGCTTTCCTTGGCTAATCCCATGTTTTTATTGTTTCTCTACCAACCAAACCTTCACCTTTTTGCCCTCCATTTCCATTTCATTCGCATTCAGATATATCACACTCTTTGCAATTTAAATTTAACATTACTTTTATATATATATATATATGAAACTAAAGTGAAAAACTCTATAAACAATAAGAGATTTGGAGCTCAAAATAGTGGTTTCTATATATTGAAAAATATATATTAGCAAGAGTTTAGGGACTTGTTTGAATAGGTATAAAGCTGGGTCTAGTTACTTGTTAAAACTTGCCTTCTTGTTTCTAACTTCTTGCCACGTTGCCGACTGTATTACTCCATCCACATGCAAGCAAGCCGACCTTATTTACATATGAGTTTTAACTTGAGCGCTCAAGTATTAACTTTTCCTCCCTTTTCTCCCTCAAAAGAATCCTTCCATGCAGAAAAGAAAATGTATACATACATTTATATCACAAGTAAATTTCTTTACGGAATTAGGTTGATTACATCTTACTTAATTTGCGTCATTAACAACTGTCATATTCAATATGAGTGAGCGAAAGAGGGAGAGAGAATGTTAATGATGGGGAGAAAGAATGGAGATGTATATTTGTGGCGACATTTCAAAATATCAGCAGCATGAATATGCACGTGGAATATCCATTCCTTTAGTTACCACTCTCTAGAGATTGCAGGAAAGCCCTAGTTCTAATAAAACAACCCAACGGGCATTCACGACATACAATGAAAAAGGAAGCCCGAGGACACGGGGTCTAAAAGCTAAACTATAAATACTGCCGTACCATCACTGACCTTGCTTCAAATTTGGATACGCAAGTGTTTTGCTAAATAATTATAACACATGTACAACAAGATTACCCCCTTTCCAAATAGATAAACATAGAGAAACCCCAAGAATACATAACGTCCGCAAGAACTACATTTTCATTGTGGTTAAATAGGGCACAACTAGGTGAGGGGATAAAAAGTTCGTCACGGCATGAAAAACAGAACAAAGCTTTCTTTCGATTGGGAAGGAAATTTGAAGTGCAAAAATTCCTTCAAAAATCAGTAAGAAAGGCCAAGCCATGTTAACCATGAATCACATGCGCCCCCATCCTGCTTCAAAAGCCAATGAACTACAATCACGAGGACAGATGTAATATGTTAATAGAACCAAAAGAAACTTCAGATGGTTCATGAAGAAATCGGTTCATATGGATAAGATAGCCATGGGTGTTTCAGTGCCTCAGATGCAGAAGGGCGTTTCTTGGGATTTATCTCAAGCAGATGTGCAACAAAGTCAATAAACCCTTGATCCCCCATTGGCAATCGGTGCCGTAGTGATGTCTTTTTCGGTATTAGATATTCCAGTCTATTGCTTTCCTGGAAAAAAAAATATATTATGTAACATGACATGATAAACATGAACAAAAACCCCATTACAGGTGTCAATTAAAAAAATACAAAGAAAGGAAGGAGGAAGAATGAGAGAGCTAGGAATTATAGAATAGAGTTCGGTAGGGTTGTACCGTTCAGGGAAAAGTGATTAAAAAGATATTGAATGGCCCAACAGAAGCAACGGGCAAACATTCATTGCTTGACAAGATAATCAAGTGAAATTTAAAACCAAATGTGACATCAAATATTTTCAACGTTCTATAAAGAATACTAGCAAACAATTGTTGCCAAAGCTAACCAAATAGATACTCTTATCTATTTGTGTATAAATAATATTAAAGGGCCTCCAAAAACATGGAGGGCTACATAAAATCCAAGAACCTTGAAATTTATGTTCGTGATCAGATATTTATTCAGACAGATGGGGGTATGGAGCCAATACAAACACTTCAGAAATTCGGACAGGTAAGTAAGAAGAAAAACAGAGCACCAAAATCACATGCAACAAGAACAAGTAGGTTCACCCAAAATTGAAAAATATATAAAAGATTCAGGTTTCAAAAGTGACTTTGATGAGTTTTAGATGGACCATTCCCTTCTTAAATTAAATTACTGTTTTTCTTATTAAGTTCATTTTTAGAGAGTTATAAGTCACATATCTAAATAAATCCCTAGATTTAAGCAATAGTAAATCTAAATAAATCCTTGGATAACTCTAAATAAATCTCCAAACACTAGGTAGGTTAAATAAATATCTACTAAGTTAAGACTAATCCTTCGAGAGTCCTCTCAAGTTGAGTGATAGATATCATTCATTCTTAACTTGAATACTACATCACGAAACAGTAAGTTGTGAAATCTTTTTGTTAACACTTTGGAGTAGTAAGAGCACATAACTTATGCATACTATCCACTTGGAGCACTTCCATAAATCGTTTTTTTGTCTCTCGTGCTCACTCCTCTTAGAGCACTTCCACAGTGTTGCTCGTTTCTCTCATGCTCTCTTCTCTTAGAGAACTTACACGGCGGTGCTCACCTCTCTTGTGCTCACTCTTGTTGGAGCACTTTCACGAGCATTGCTCGTCTCTCTCGTTCTCACTTTTCTTACAGCACTTCCAGATGGAAGAAATATTTCCCTAGGTGGAAGGCTGATCCCTTTCTCTCAGGCTATTTTTTCCAACCGTCCCATTCTTTTTTCTTTTTTTCTGGTTTCCAGGGTCTATGCGACTGATATTCATTAGTGATAGTGAAAATTTGATAAGAGACCTCTTATGGGAAGGTGTTGACCTTGACGTGTTTCTTCGAGGCTTTTTCCTTTAATATGGTCTGGCCAAGGAGTTGTAGTTACATGGAGGAGTTTCTTTCCCATTCCCCCTTCTGGGGTAAGGGTAGCAGGTTGTGGTCTGCATGCCTTTTTGCTATTTTGTAGGGGGCTAGGGGCTTTGGAGGAAAAAAATAATAAAACCTTTGGAGGAGTTGAAAGATCTGTAAGGTGGTTCCTTATTAGATTTCATGCTTATCTTTCGAGTTCACTGAAAAATGTTTTTGACTTTTATTTCAGCCATACCTTTTCTTGGGTTAATTAGGCTCCTTTTGGGTGTTCTTTTTTTTTTTTTTTTTTGTATCCTCATGTACTCTTTCTTCTTTTTTTTAAAATTTCTTTCTCGGGTATTCTTTCATTTTGTTTCCTTAATAAAAGCCTGCTTAAGAATAATAATATTAAAATAAATAAATAAACATATAATAAAAAAGATCTTTGCACTTCCTAATCTTGTCGAGGTTATCTGGTATGACGAGTACTGACCACGTGAAGTGATATTCTCTTTTTATCACCGGGTGTGCTTTGTTTTTTGAGACTTTCTTTTCCGCTTTCTTTTTTCAAAATTTCATCTTTTTTAGAGTAAGGAGTAAACAGGAAGATAGGTAGATTTTTTCCTAACCCTCCAAACGGAATAATTATGTCCCCCTCCAGAAGCGTGCATTCTTACAACTTTTTTCTGTTATTACTTATCATGGCTTTACCACTCGCAGTTTAAAAAAAAATTAAAAAAAAAAAAGGTTAACAAATGAGATCCTAAAAAGATATCTTCACCAACTGGAATTAACTAATGTGAGAGAGATGAATTTCTAAATACTTGCATCACATACTTCACCTCGCCATAAGAGCTCATTCTGTAAATTGTGTGAGAAAAATAAGCAATTGAGATAATAACTAAAAAAAAAAACATGAAATCGCATGTGCGTTGTAAAAAACTGAAACAAACATCTCATACTATAACATATCAGGCAGGATATTTGAGAACTAGATGAATGGCTTTGAAGAATATGGAGGCTTCATATCACAGTTCCAGATATTGAAATATTTTACGATACAGCATATTCTTACCTGATTTCGTTCATACAGCATATGATTCTTGGTAAAATACTTGTATGTATCTCGTCCCTTGGCAAGCATACTTTGATCAATAGGACTTATAATTCCAATCACTCGTGCAAGTAATGTAGCAGGTGAATCATTTTGGAAGAGAACCTGCAAGCGAAATATCATATGAACTATTTTCAGCAGCATATTAACAATAAAAATAAAAATGCTACTGGATGGGTATGAAATTTAACCCCCAAAACTCTAGTCACTTAGAAAAGGAACTACAAATGCGTTTTGTACAAGAACTCTAAAGAAACGATTCTTTTTTCTTTTTTTTCAGGTGAACGATGCCACTGATCGAGGCAGGAGGGTGCTCGGGAGCCATGATGCCACAGAGGGATGACTCGGGGCGTCTAGGAGTCTGCACAGTCTTGCATTGTCATATCATACGTTTGGTACCCCATTAACTGCTCTTATGAACTTCATGTATCACATAAACACTTGTCTTTGTTTGGAACTTTTTTTCTTAATTGCTAAAAATTTTCCGTAAAATCTTCTTCCTCTTTTTTCTACGTGTTTTCCTTGCATAGTCTGTAGCTCTCGTCCTTGATTCCGAGTCTCGAATTTCGGGTTGTGATACTACCTATCCATCTTAAGAGAAGGAAAAAATTAATAATAACAGCAACGTCTTCTTCAATCTGAACCCCCCTCTCTTCTTCTTCAAGCTGAAAAAAAACTCAGCTCACCATCTTCTTCGTCAATCCGAAAAATAACCCACCCCTAACAATAAAACAGAGCCTGTCCAAAAGAAAAAAAATGAAGAAGGAAACATATCGGGAACGGCAAGGTAAGGTTAGTGGCGTGAGGCAGACGGGTGGAGAAGAAAAGGAAGAGGAAGAGAGAAGAAGATGGGTGCCCGCGTTGGGGAAGGAGGGAGGGAAGGAGGAAGGGGGAACGGAGGGGTTTTCTTATTGTAATTATTTGTTTATAATAATAGTAATTATTATTATTACATTTTGCATTATTATCTTTTTATTTTAAAAATTGTCACGTAAGGATTTGATTATTCAATTCTGAAACCTAGAAACTACTTTAACACAAACCTCAAACGATAAATATAACAAACATAGTTGATATATACGTGGTTGAGTAAAACTTACATTGCCAGTACAAAGTTCTGCCAAGATACAGCCAAGAGACCATATGTCTATCTTCTTATCATACGGAAGTCCCAAGATAACCTCTGGGGCACGGTAGGATCGGGATTGAACGTAGGAGCAAAGATGATCTGTCTCAAAACAACTACTTCCGAGATCGATAACTTTCACCTCACATCTACTATAACTTTTCACCAGTATATTTTCAGGCTTCAAGTCGCAATGTATAAGATCAAGACCATGTAAAAACTGAAGTGCCTCCAAGCATTGAATTGTAATGGACTGCAACGAATCATTTTCATTGGTTTAGGACAATGCGACTGTCAAAAAGTTTAACAAAAATTATTCACCCTCACACACCTGCAATCTCGGCATAGTGAAGTATACTTCTCCTCCTGATTCTCTATTAAATTTGTGAAACTCATATAGGTTTGCCTTCAGAAGTTCACACACAATCAACAGATGCTCCTGGAGGGGAAGTGGGTACAATTCAACCAATAATGAGACAAATTTAAGGAAAAAGAATGACAATAAATGCTAATTTTCCATATTACGTATTTCATATACCCTTGAAAATCTGAGGGAATTATTGATCTGTTTAAAAACAATTACTACAAAAGACTATACATGACTGGACAAGGAAAAAATAATCTATCACTGAAATAAGCATGTATGACCAGTCAGCACTTACCCGATAGTAGAAGTAATCATATAGTCGTAGAATGTGGTATTTGTCTGCCGGGTCATGCTTATTAACATATTTTAGAAGCTTTATTTCATCAAGACTTTGATCAAAAAAATCTTTGTTGTTCTTTATAATCTTTATGCATACATCCATGCCTGTGTGCAGGTCATGTGCTTGTATAGCCTTGCTGAATGCAGCTGACCCAAGATATTCAGTGACATGATAGCGTCCAGCTATTACAGAATTTAATACCACATGGAAATTCTTGTCCTCCTCAAAGCCAGTTCTAAGTAAAAATAACACAACGATTAAAACTTTGGGCGTACTTATTAGTAAGTATTCACAATAGACTCAAAAAATGTTCCAGAAGATTCTTTTTTCTCCCAAAGAGCTTAAACAAAGTAAATGTCTTACTACAATAAAAGGACAAAAGAATAACTCCCGTTTTATAATAAGAATAACAAAATAACAATAAAAATAAAGATAAATATAAAAACAAACAAATAATGAAGTCTTCCACCACTCGAATAAAGAGACAGAGGCCCAAATATTCGTATGCAATCTCAAAAGAATTATTCATCAAAATCCCATAGGAACATTGTCTAATTTTGAAAATTTTAATGAGATACTATATGAAAATTTATAAAAAGAAGGAATATTATATGGAAAATGTTGTCAACAAGCCAAAGAATGAGACAGTTCACATAAAACGAAACATGAAGGGATGGAAGTTCAGAAAGAAAAAAAAAAACAGTTGCCATTTGGTCAATTAAGAATCTAATCTCTTCCCCCCATGTGAAAATCCATACACCTTCGGACATTCCAGCATCCAAATGACAGAAAAAGAACCAATTCTTTTTTCTCATTTAAATCTATATCCCCATCAGCAAATTGGAAATAAAAAATAGTACGAATCAGTCATGAAACAGAAATGACATAATTCATATAATTGGAGCAAGTAAGACATCATGGACTCCTAGAGGGTAAGAGATGATACAGCATCTGAAGGCGCAGAGACTTGTAAAAGAAGCATGGAGATTTCTTATGAGAAGATAGTAGAGAATATATTTTTTATTACGGGAGACAAAAAAGAACAATGACAAAAGTACAACTTAAATATTATGTGTACAGGTTTAATCACAGACCTCAGATCACTCAATAACAGAATCTCAGATAAGAAACAAGGATTGATTAATTAAAAATTGATGGGTGGCCTCCAATGCATACCTGTTTTTACGATGAACAATTTTGAGGTTGAAAGACTCAAATTCCTCCTCTTGAGTCCTTATCTGCCTTACTTGCTCTTGCACGGCAGCTGCCTCTTCATCCTCAAGTGATGCCACAGGATCTTCTTCCCTTACGCTACTAATTTTATCATCATTTTCTATCTTGGTGTGCCCTCTTTCCGTGTAATGATAACTGGAAAGCATGGAAGGACTTGAACTACCGGACCTTACAGCATCAGCATTATTTTCATCCCTAAGACTATTATCAGGTGAAGAATCAGAATTTTTCGGCCCCCAAGAAGCCAGTATATTGTTGTTAGATTGCATCAAAGCATTCAAAGAAGTATCATTTTCATCATTAATCACTCTGCTAGGGTTGTTAGACCACAAAGATTTGCTCGAACATGCCTGTACCAATTGTCTCTCGCTCAAGGGTGGGGGAAATGAAAATCCCCCATCACCTGGGTTCTGTATCTGTGAGTACGTGCTTGTATCATTCCTAGATGTTTGTTTATTTGGCTGATGTTTACTAGAGCTCTTCTTATCCCTGTTAAATCTATCCAAATATTTTTTGTCTGAATCATTATAAGGAAGTTGGGAGCCACCAATTCCAACCGCGTGATCATGGAAGTATTCTAAATCTCCCCCCTCGCTGCTGCCTCCCACCAAACTTTCACGTACTTCACTGCCAATATCAGCCACATCACTATTGATCCCCACACCAATTGATCTAACTGAACCATGTTGATCATCATCCGCACCAATATCATCAAATCTTGGTTTTCTAGACTCGTTTACAACTTTCCCATCCCCTAACATTATCAGCTCATTAGTCTGGGTGACAAAACCTTGCCACACAGGTTCAGCACGCATTAAGTTCAGTTCCTCTTCATCCATCAGCTGCCCATCATATTGAGCCATTAAATCATTCTCATTGGTCCTCCCATACATTTCAGTCACAGTCAACCCCATAGGATCCTCTGCAGTTGAAACTGGCTGAATATGTTTTGATTGAAAATATTGTTCACCAGAAAAGTAGGAGTCCTCCTCAGCGAAAGATTGATCATCATCCTCACCTTTGGTTTGAGCTCTATCCTGCGTATCTGGAACACTTCCATGCCCTGTTCCCTTTTCATTGTCACTTGGATAATCAATCTCATGAGCCAAAAACCATGTCTCATCCTCAATAGGCTGCCGCATGTATCCAACATCATCATCATCATCATATTCATCAGAGTCCCAATACTCATTAGGATAGTCTAAAGACTCACTTAAGCCATCACCAACAGTGGCAAAACCAGAAACTAAATCAGATGTATCCTCTGCAATTCCCTGGCTTACAGACAACCAACTGCCACCAGCATTCCTCTTTCCACCTTCAATTTAATCTCAACATTATATCCTTTGAATATTTAAAATGGAATTTACACAATGAGTACACAAAAAGACTTATGTTAGCAATTAGAAAACTCTGAATCAGATATGACACTGAAACTTTGAAAGAAAATCGCTTGTTAGAGTTTTCTTTTTAATAATTAAAAAAATTCCATCCCAATTCAATTTCTTATTGATATTAGAAAAGGTTTTTTTTTATTAAGTGTCAATCCAGCTGACCCAGTTCTACTTTATCCCAATTTTAAATTGAGATAGCACGAGGAAAGAAGAGCATCAAAATTATAAGGAAAGGATGACAATAAACCAAAACTTGTTCGGAAAGTATCAAATTACTATAGAGTAAAAGAAATTGCCTCTATAGTGTAAGAGCATACCAGAAGACGAAATTTCTTGCCCAACAGGAACATCTAGATAGGACCCTATAAGAAGGGAGCTGTCAATGCTAGTAAATTTTGCAATTTGTCCATCACGTTCAAAGTTGTCCTTCCAACTAAGAATCAAAGGCTTGTCTTCAGACTTAAGTTTAACAGGTGGCAATCGAGGAAATTCCTCCTTCTGACTTTCAGCCACGAGAGCTAAACTTAAACTGCTTAGAGTTTTTTGCTCAGCACTATCCTGAGATCTGCCAAAATATAAAGTTCTTCCCACCTCATCTACCTGCTCTTTAATTGTTGCCCTTATATCATTCACCTCTGCTTTTCTCTTTGCATCTAGTTTGTCAGAACAAATCGTGCTATCATAACTGTTTGACACATCTCCCTTGGAGAATGGAAAAACAGTCTTCACAGAACAATCAACCAACAAATCTGATGATGAAGAATCTTTACCTTTATACCATGAGATATCTGCAATGTTTTCTTTAACGTATGCAGAGGCAGCCTTAACTTGCTGATCTAGTTCCTTTGGTTCATATTTTTGGGAAATGTCATATTTGGTTTCCACATTTGCTGTGCTAGAATTTCCATGCCAAAAGTCTCTCTTTTCACCAGATGAAATAACACTTTCACCTGTTTTGAAGTTGGCTTTTCTTGATTCAGAAACTTCTCCAGGATGATATCCGGATTTTTCAGATACCTGAAGCTCAGGAAAGTTGTTTGCATCCTTAACCCCATCATTCTGGGAGACTCCAGCCAGACCATTACTAGATTTAACTTTCCATGAATATAAATCAAGCACGGTATCGTCTGAACCTTGAGAAAAGGTGAAGCTCCTGTCACTTGTTCCAACTGCTTCATTTGATTTATTCCTCTCTCCATACACACAATCATTTTTCCATTTGCTTTCAGAACCATTTCTACCACCTCCACACTCTATTTCCTTGACAATAAGTTCCTTGGAGACATCAAAGTTAATTTGTGAACCTGCCAGTCGGTTCTCCACCATTGGTTTGTCCCCGTTTTCTACCTCCAACGTGTCCCCGCTACTCTTCTCTTCAAGCGTGAGTTTCTTGAGAAGCCCATTCAAATCTGGGTGGTTACAGAGCTCACTTCGCAATGCTGCCTCGGCTCTTGTGAACTGATTCCGTTTTAAGAAGTCCAGAATTACATCGATTGAATTTGTATCAACCATTTTCAGCTACTAAGAATCTGCAAAATCATCAAAGTGGGCGTGGAATTCATTTTAACAAATTATATCGTAACATTACCGAGATGAAACTCCATTGCTTGCAAAGGTTATGAGAGATCAAGAAGACATGTGGGTAATATAACGGCATTTTGCTAGATTCCTTTCAATAATTAAAGGAAACTGACCTGGTACTAAGCTCAACTCAGCGCGCCATTCTGTCTCCTCAAACTGTGGAACAACGGGGAAATCCAAGATTTAGAAAATTGGAAGATACTTCTTTCCGCACATAAAAAGAGCATTCAATAAATGGAAAAAATGTCGTTTTCTTGCGGTAAACGTAAAAAAATCAAAGCTGCATAAATAAGCCCACGCAGGGTGTCCCACTCCGGTTCCGGCCAGAAACCCTTTCTATCGCCGATTAATCACCGATTCTTAAATTGTGATCGAAAATGGGGCACTTGGTAGTAAGCGACAACAGACCCGTAGTGTTGCCTGTCCAGTATCGCCTGAATCCAAACGGACGCGACATATAGTGGAGATGAATTCATTCAGACGGCAGTTTAACGACATCACGAGCCAAAATGAAATATTCAAAGAAACCCTAGAACAAGCGGGATCTGACGATTTTGTTCTTCGTGCCCAATAGTAGCTATGTGGATTTAAACAAATATAAAGAGGAAAAGGAAGGACAAGTCCGTAAAGGGAAAATAAGAAATGGAGAAGAAAGAAAGCAGCACCTGGTGGTTGCTGGTAAAGTGATAGTGGTGGTGACAGAGGACGATGGGCGGTTTCCGCTGTGTCGCTGCTGCCTGCTACGCTTTCTGGTCTCTCTCTCTCAGTTCCCTTTTCTCTCTGGGAGCCCAGCCTGCCGTCTCGAATTCAACTCGTGGACCTAAGGCCAGTTAGATACTTTTCGAGGCATTCATTGGTTTTTTTCATTATTTAAAACTTTTCTTGCATCAAATATTTAAACAATGTTCTCCTCTCCTCTCCTCTCCTCTCCCTTCCTCTCCCATGTTTTCAATTTTTTATGCTTTCATCGTTATGCGCAACATCTCTGATGTCTTCCTATCGATTACGTATTTCATTTCTGATATTCATCACTCCCTCCATAACTATTGTCTGATTTTTCTAAATCTAGACTATAATAGGTTCTTAATTCTTAATTAGGTGTCGAATCTATTATTTTGAGAATTTAAATCGTCTTATGAATTCTAGTTTCAAATGGTGTTCATCTAGTAGTGTCATACTCTCACACGTGGCCCTTGTTGTTGCCTCACCCAGGTTTCGTCGCTCCTTCACGTGCGCCCTACAATGAACTACTCAGTACCTTCGCATCTCCAACTACTCAGTACCTTACTTAGCTCCAACCACTGTGATGTTCACACACCTAATGAACTACGGCTCATTTCTGTCGTTAGACCCACAAATCCAACCTTCTTCTCTGACCAACCCCAATATCCATTATTCAAACCTTAACCAAGTTTGTCCTAGAAAAACTAGTATGTAAAGATTCGTTTCAATCACTTTCAAACTAGCTTAAAATGTTGTAAATGTGTGGTTAATCGTATAACGTTCCAAATATTTCTTCTAATTTCATATTGATTGAACCAGAGTTTTGTCTCATTGAATTGTGGATTTGGTGGGACCATAGTTGGTTTGATTTATGGATTATTTGTTGGACGATAATTGGCTTTATTATGGAAAGATTGTTTTTGAACCAACTTGTTTGTTTGTAGAAGAAAGGATGAAGCAGAGAAAAAGAATCCAATTTCCACTTCCTCCTTCCACCTTTATTTATACTTTTTTATATGTCACTACAGAAGTTTCAATAATCCATAACAAATTTAAATACGGCCTCACTGTTTTTCCCACCATACAAAATAGCTGGTTAACCAACTTTTAAACATCATTTATAATCTCGGACCCATATATGCCAAATGTTTCCATCAGAATTAGTTATTTAGGGACAACATCTTTTAATTAATATTATACATGCAAATTTGCAATGAACTGCCTTCTTTTCTCTTGCCAAAAACAAGTTGTGCTTTAAGTTTTAACGACTTGTTATGGGTAAGTGGGTGGGGTTCTTTTTTTTTTTTTTTTTTAAGATGACATCAATTATGTATAAACCTTAAACCCAAGAGATAATAAAATACATATACATCATTTTTTTTCCTACTCCTTACAATTTTTCTATATTTAAACACCATGTCATCCAATCTATTAACTCCTTCCCAGTGTGGAAACGCCATCTCGTCTCACGGTGTCATTTACTACCAATTTAATAAATATTATTATTTTTTCTTTTGAGTCGACAAATTAATAAATATTCTTACGTCCTTTTACAGTTGACCAAAGAATTCGGTACCCATTATTAATATGTCTAATTAGTTTTATTTATATATTTTGAATTCTATGAGTGCAATGAAAAATAAATGTATATTATCTTAGTCGTTACAGATATGGTGCAGTTTATTTTAGTATATAAAGATTAAAACCATAAGATGAATATTTGTGAATGATGCTAAATTATGTTATTTGAGTTGAATGAAAGTATTGGGTATGTTAGGAAATTGCAAGTTGTTAAAAAGAAATGGAAAGAATTAATACATGATTAAATTGTTACCGAACTGAATTGAATGGAAGGATGAAGATGAAAATAACAATAAATAAATGAAAAAAAAAAAACTGGATGGTAATGTCAAAGATTAGGGAAAAGAGACGGTGGAAGCGTAAAAGGAAGGAAAGGGCGAAGAAGTGGCCTTGCAAAGACCGCCACTGTCGGCGTAGGTGAGGCATCAAACGTCTTTAAACGACGCCACATCTCTTTCAGTTCGAGTGTGTGTGGGCGTGTGAGCGCAGGCTCAGGCTCAGGCCCAGCAAACAAGCCCCAGCCTTAACCCAACCCCTCATCGACTTCCGACCTTAAAACGCTCTCTTCCCTCCTCATTTTTCTAAACCCCCCCATCCCATCCCATCCCATCCCATCCCTTCCCTTTCTTCCCATTTCCCTTTCTTCTCTCCCTCCTCTTCTCTCACCAGTCCCTGCTTCCACCTCTCTGCTTCCTTCACAATGGGAAGATTTGGGGCGGTGGTATTCATCGCCTTACTTGTTCTCCTCTGCGGATCTGTTCAGGTGAGATCTGATGGATCCGATCATCGCTATAAAGATGGAGATTCTGTTCCTCTCTATGCTAACAAAGTTGGCCCATTTCATAATCCGAGGTAATTCCATCTCCTTCTCCTCAATTCCCTTACGCCCCTCTTCTCCATTCTTTTACAAGATCTACGATTTCATCACTGTTTTCTCCTCCGCTACTATTTGATTCATAATTTTGTAGCCGCTAGCTTTCATTAGATTGAATTACTTGTTGATTTGATGATTTCAACCCAGATCTGAGCTAATTTCTGCAGTCAATGCATTGTCCGGAAATGTTACTTCTGATCTTACTTCGTAGAGCTAACTTACTGCATTTTTTTTTTTCTGTTTAATGTTGGTCTACCGTTAAATACATGAGGAATATTCCAGACACTCGAGATACCGTCTTCAAGATATTCTGTTTATTCCTAAACAAAGTAACAGCCTTCCTGTTTTTGTATTGTGGCGAGCTTTCTTGCTAGAATATTTGAATTTCCATCTTTCATGCTAACGGGTTAACTTCAATTATTTTTTTTTGTTGATTCATTTTGGTTCATTGAAATAAGATTTTACTCGAGACTCTAACTTATGAAAAGTATACGATGCAGCTTCATAGGCGTTAGAAGATGTTGTAATTCGCTACCCGACACTTCATCTGACATATAATGCATTTTCTTTTTTGGTGACAGTGAAACTTACCGCTACTTCGATCTCCCATTCTGCGTACCAGGTGTGTATCGCTTGTGCTAATTCCCCCAAGCTTCCTGAAGGATATTTGTTCGTTGGAATTTGGATAACCAATTATATGAATTTAAATTGCAGATGACGTGAAGGAGAAAAAGGAGGCTCTTGGTGAAGTATTAAATGGAGATCGTTTAGTTAGTGCCCCATACAAACTTGACTTCTTGCAGGAGAAGGATGCCACTTCTGTTTGCCAGAAAAAACTTTCAAAGGAAGATGTTGCTAAATTTCGTGCTGCAGTAGACAAGGACTACTACTTTCAAATGTATTATGATGATTTGCCAATTTGGGGTTTCATAGGAAAGGTTGACAAGGAAGGAAAAGAACCAAGTGATTTCAAATACTACCTATACAAGCATATCCATTTTGATATATTTTATAACAAGGATCGTGTTGTTGAAATAAATGTCAGAACGGACCCCAATGCTCTTGTTGATCTCACAGAGGATAAGGAAGTTGATGTCGAATTTCTATACACTGTAAAATGGAAGGAGACAACCACCCCATTTGAGAATAGGATGGATAAGTACTCCCAATCGTCGTCACTGCCTCATCATTTGGAAATTCATTGGTTCTCAATTATAAACTCATGTGTAACTGTCCTCCTCCTTACTGGATTTCTTGCCACCATTCTTATGCGAGTGCTTAAAAATGACTTTGTCAAGTAAGAAGATTTAATATTCGTTTTTCCATTGTTTGTTCTGCCTGTCATTTCAATTTGTGCCTTCTTCTAAGGGAGTAATTGTCTTTGTATGTTACCCTTCTGTGTCTATGATATAGATATGCCCATGATGAGGAATCAGCTGAGGACCAGGAAGAGACTGGATGGAAATACATACATGGTGATGTATTTAGGTACCCGAAACACAAGTCTCTTTTTGCAGCCTGTCTTGGTTCTGGTACCCAGCTGTTTACACTGTAAGTAATAATCTTGTCAACCATCAAAGCTACTATTTAGGAACCTCTGGTTCCCCCATCCCCAACATTTTTGTGTTGACTACTTTGTACATAAATTCTACAGTACAGTGTTCATTTTCATACTTGCGCTTGTTGGAGTGTTTTATCCATACAACCGAGGGGCATTATTCACTGCACTAGTTGTAATCTATGCTCTCACATCTGGGATTGCTGGCTATATCGCAACTTCCTTTTACTGCCAGCTCGAGGGAACAAACTGGGTACTTTCTCTTTGAATTATTTTCTTTCAATTACTTCAGTATTTTGGGTTAACAAGGTCTTTGATTTCTCAATGATAGGTTAGGAATCTACTGTTGACGGGATGCCTTTTCTGTGGACCTCTTTTTCTGACATTTTGCTTTCTAAATACCGTTGCAATTGCCTATACAGCAACTGCTGCCCTTCCTTTTGGTACTATTGTTGTAATAGTTCTCATATGGACTCTTGTAACATCGCCTTTGCTGGTGTTGGGTGGAATTGCTGGTAAAAACAGCAAGGCTGAATTTCAAGCTCCAGTACGTACCACTAAATATCCTAGAGAGATTCCACCTCTGCCTTGGTACCGTGGGACAATTCCACAGATGGCAATGGCTGGATTCCTTCCTTTCAGTGCCATATACATTGAGTTATACTACATATTTGCCAGCGTGTGGGGCCACAGGATTTACACCATATACAGTATCTTGTTTCTTGTCTTCATCATTCTCCTGATAGTTACGGCATTCATTACTGTGGCATTAACATACTTCCAACTTGCTGCCGAGGATCATGAATGGTGGTGGAGGTATGCAACTACTGCCCCCTTTGTAGCTAGCTAATGATTAGTTACATTCTTTAGTAATTTTGAAACTTTTGTCATGTGTGTTTCCTTTTCATCCTTTTTCAATCTTATAAATTATAATCCTTATTATTTGCAGAATAATTCATGTGGATATTATTTTTGCTCCACCAATTTTCTGATGATAATAGAGGCAGGATGAAGCCTGTTTCATTAATTATGACATGATTTCTTGTTGAACATGGCATTTATGAGAAATAATTTTGTTTACAAGATAAAAATTCTGAAAAGTTAATGATAGTCATTCAGGATGATTGTCGTTCCAAGAAAAAAAAAAAAAATAATCATGTTTTCTTTCCCTACCGCTGATTCTTCTTTCCCTCCATCTCTCCCTGCCTTCTTTTGATCTCCCTCCCTCTCCGATGACTTTGCCGCCAATTGACTATGTCCTGCCAACCACCTTCGCCAACGCTGCCGTTCGCTACCGATCAGGTTTGGCCATTTGGGTTTTTATATGGGTGTCTGCGATGCAAATTTTTTTTAACAAATAATAAAAGGGGGGACGCAATTTTGAGTGACGGACACATGTCCGAACACTGATTCTTCTCCTATATTAGCGTATCCGTGCTTTACAGTTTCTTATCATCACCCTTTCTTCCCCTCTCTTGAACATTACTCTTCTGGTAGCTTTGATTACTTCGAAAAAGAATTGGTTGCCTAAGCATGCAAGAAAGGTGTTTGTATGAATACTGAAGGCTGTCAGATTTCTCATAGTAGTCGTTAATGTGACAGACCTAAGTGTTTTGTTTGTGCAACTGTTACTTTATGATTCGTTGTTTGGAATGCATTTCGCTTAGACCATGACACAGACGTCAGATTTAACATCTATCCATGAATACTAAAATATTTAGATTGCATTTACTTGCTGGTATTTTCAATATTGGATGAGGTGGCAGGTTATGTAGGTATTTGAATATCTTTGATATACTATAGAACTGTTGATGTAGACCTTTCGAGCACTGTGACTTGGAATATGAAGCCATGATTAATTTGTTCCTTTTGACTTCATTCGTTTGCAGATCTTTTCTTTGCGGTGGGTCAACCGGCTTATTTATCTATGCGTATTGTTTGTACTACTACTACGCTCGCTCTGATATGTCTGGGTTTATGCAAACATCGTTTTTCTTTGGCTACATGGCTTGTGTCTGCTATGGCTTCTTCCTGATGCTTGGAGCTATTGGTTTTCGAGCAGCTTTGCTTTTTGTTCGCCACATATATCGATCCATCAAGTGCGAGTAGTCCTGGTACCCATCACTCAATACTGAGAAGACAGAGTCATGTTTCTTTAACTTTTCATATTCATAGGTTTCTATGTAGAAAAGTTACCTGCAGCAGTCCTTTTTTTTTTGTCTTTTTGGTGACATGACAGCAATTTGTTTAGATATTATGCTCTAAGAGCTGAGCAATATGGTGGCAGGATGGATGACCGTGCCAGACACGAACTTGGGGACGGAATTTGTACCAGTATAATAGTTGCAACGCTTTTGTTTTAATCTGAAGTTTGTCCAATACATTATTGTTCTTCCTCTCAACTGTCAAACGCCCTTTTATCATGAAATACTCGTCCAGGAATTGAATTCATTTTTGGTCGATCAGTCCCTCAATTTTTATTTAAACCCGAAGTAAGTTCACTTGAACAACAAACTCAGAACAGTTCCAAATGACAGAACTATATAATAAGTATCCATGAAAGGGGTGAAAAAAAAAAGGAGAGGCAAATTAGAAAACGGCAGCATGATTAATCCCTTATTGTGTTAGTTAATCCTGTTTGCCCACGAAACTTATTGTACTTGGGATCTTCATCTTCACAAGTCTCCTCGCCTTGGTCGTAATTGCCACTGACAAATTGGTCCTCGTTGATGGCTTCAAAGCAACCTTCGACGATGACTATGGATATAGGTTCCCTGCCCTGCCCGCAATCTCATCTACAATAATAATAACAATAAATTTGTGTAATGGCCTGTGGGTATTCTCACACTATTCGTGCAATGCAGGTACGTGTTGTTGGTTGCAGTTATATGTCTGGCCCAAACAATTTTGCAACTGGATTTCTCCATACACCACGTGCTTTCCCAAAACATACCCTTCTGGAATGGGCTCCCACAATTCTATTACGCAGACCAGGTTGGTGACTGACTTAAGTTTTGGGCTTACGAATGAACCAAATGTAATGGAAAACTGGGGATCCAAAAAAAAAAAAATTAGTTTAAGGGTAAAAGTAAAAGTTGGGAAGATTTATGAGAGACATAATCGAAGTTAGTATTAAATTATATATATAATTGGGATGAAGTGAGGTTTGAGTTTTAGGGGTTTAATTAATAATTAATTATTAATTTGGGTGGAAAAAAAGATGTGTTCTTTTGGATTTAGAAGACGAGTTTCCCTCCCCCACTCACGTGGTCTGTTTCTTGAGTCATCACTACTCATCTTTCTCTCAACTTTATAACATAAAGAAAGAAGGAAAGAAGGAAAGAAAGAAAGAAAGAAAGAAAGAAAGAAGAGATGCCTAACCGTAACCTCCACATGGGCCCCCAGCTGCAACCCCAAGTTGATGATTACCCTTTGTTGCCCCCAACTTTCTTTCTTTCTTTCTTTCTTCTAAACCCTAAATATATGCTTATTACCTTCCCACACCCACAGCCTACTGCATGACATGCCTTTGCTTACCACAGAGCCATTTCCACTGCCACTGCCACTGCCCACTCACTGCTTCAGCTTTTTTCTTTCTTTTGCCTTTCTTTTCTCTGCACATCGCTTTTTGTTTCTTTTTACTTTACTTGGAATGGAATGCTTTTGGGGTCTCACTCGGTTGCATGGAAGCTCTATGTTATCGCCACTCTTCTAAAATCTTAATTAATTATACCATTCATATATTTGCAAAGGGGTGTACGTGTTTTGTCTTGCATGTGAGATGACACCGGAAGTGAAGGCGATAGAGAGCCACATAGAGACTAAAAGGTCATCTTCCAACAAAAGGATACACATTTACAACCAAAAAGATAAAAAGAGAGAAACCCACATCAACAACACATGCCCGCTACCCTAACTTTCCTCTATTTTCTTTTAATTTTTTTGTAATCATCCTTCCCCGGCTTCCTCTCTCTCTCTCTCTCTCTCTCTCTCTCTCTCTCTCTATATATATATATATATATCTTAAACACGATTAAAAAAGTCATTTCAAACCGACCATTTCTCTAATTGGGGAAAGAAGAAGAAGAAGAGAAGAAAGGAGAGGGGAAAACATGAAAACATGGAGACACAGTGGCATAAACAGTTTGAAAATAAATTCAATAATGATATGATGCAGGAGACAAGAAGTAGAAGCCCAAACCCGACATCCCACACCCTTCCATCCTCAACCCTGTCCTTAATACACAAATCATCCACCAATATGTATTTGTCTCTTCCAAAATTCCCATTTTAATTCACACTCACTCACACTTTGTTGAGGTTTTTCAGTATATATAGATAATAATAATAATATAGGGTTGGGGGTAGGCTCTTCTTCTCCCATGCATCTGCTTCGGCATCCCCATATCCATTGTTTCTAGTAATATCATCAATCAACCACTAACTTCCAAACCCTAATAGCTATACCCATCCATTTTAATTTCTCATATGTACCAACCTTCCCCTTGTATTATTATTATTATTATTATTATTATTATTATTCATTTATTCTATATGGCCCCAATCACACAAGACAACTTATATATCAACTTCTTATTTTTCTTTTTATTCCTGTCTCTCATGATTTGATGTTTCCATATATAGCTACCTCATTTCTTCTTTAATTCCAAATATATTCTCTCTTCTTTTTCATTTCATTTCATTTGGGTGAGAAGGGGAGACGACGAACTGAAACGCCAATGTTTGCATCCCCCATATACCAGCGTCATAATCAACACTCTTACTGTTTCTATTTGTTATTTCTCAATAATTCTCTCAATTATTTTTGTTTATTTTACATACACATGGGAAACTTATTTCTGTAAAGGAATCAAAATTTGGCAGTCAGCTTTTTCCCCCTTTCCTTCCCCCCCCCCCCCCCTTTTGTAAAAGAAAGTGTAGTTTATATAATAAATAAATAAATGGAGGATGTTAGTCGGTCGTCTTATCTGCTTTTAGGGGTTTTATCTTGTTTTGAGCTAAAAGAATATCGATCAGAAGGAAAACAAAAAGTGGAGTTTGTGAAAAGAGCAGAGCAGAGCAGAGCCGGCTTGTGACTCAAGTTTGGTTATAGATTCTCCACTCAACCAGTTGCTTAATGCAACCAACCATTTTCATTTTTTTAATTTCTTGGTTTTTCTTTTGTTCCCATAATGCAAACCAATTTATATACATCCTTATGGCATGCTTTTCTTCCTTAATTCACATCTTATTCCTCCATTATGATATTACTACAAACAATCTTGTGTTGCTTCTTTCCTCTCATCATATCTTTTTCATATAAAAATAAGTATTCATCTGTTGGGACCCCGATGGCCCATTGGATAGCGGCTCTGAGTTTTTGTCCTATGGTTAAGCTGAAGCATAGATTGATTAATGGATAAGAAAGTGGGAGTTGAAGCATAGATTGATAAGAAAAAAAAAAAAGCAAAAGAAAAAAAAAAAAAGTAATAGAAACAGTGTAATGATTATGATTGGAGAATGAGTTTAGTTAAGAAATGGAGTGGAAAAAGAAATGGGAACAAATGTAAGAGATTATGAGTGTAGTCCCAAAGGAAAGAGGACATGAAAAAGCAAGCACCCACGTACCATTGTCCCCTCCCCTCCACCACCTCCTTATATTCATTCATTCACTCACTCACTCCTCAACCAAAATTATGGTTCAAAACCTCCTTTTGATTCACTAATAATTTAGCCACTTTTATCATCTCCGTGAAGTTAATATTTGGTTATGTATGTTCAAATAAGCAGAAGCAATGAGTTAGAAGAGAAAAAGAAGAAAGAAGATAAAAGAGTGGTTGGAATAATATAGTAAAAGATAGCAAACATATAAAAATGAACAAAACATATAATGAGAGTAGAAGAAAGTAGACAAAGAGAAGGCAATGAGAGAGGAGGGAAAAAGACAAGGAGGTAATTAGGGGATGAGGGAGAGAAGGTTCGGCCCAACCCACTAAGGAAGTGAGGAAGCCCATGATTGTGACAACTCACGGCCCACCACTCGTCCCCACAGAGGATTAAAACAAAATGATTATTGATGAGAACAGAACAGAACAATCATCTTACTCATGCTAATTGTGTTCTTAATTAATGCATTTCCATATGTGATTAGATCTAAGTGGTTTGTTTAATGATGAGCATCTTGGGGGGAGGGAATTATGATTTGATTCACGACCATGTCGTCCTTGGAACCTGACTTTACTTTACAACATCTTCAGTGTGAGCTTTATAAAAGCTGTTCCTCTCTTTCCACACATTTTAATTAATCCCCCTCCCATTCACCCGCTCACCCTTTTCTTCTTCCGCTTTTTAATTCTAACGGGTGCGGGAGAAGGGCAGCAGCGTAGCCATATTGTATTGTTTGTAATGAATTTTGTGTTGTTTTTGTTTTTGTTTGTTTGTTTGTGGGGGTGTGTTTCCCGCTGAAGATGAGGATTATTAGAAGAAAACAAGGAGAGGGAAGGTGGTAGCCCCATCCCCCTCCCCCTCCCCCTCCCCTTCAACAAAACATATTATAAAACAACCCAAACTAATCTAATATCTATCTATTCTTTCCTTCCTTCCTTCCTTCAGATTTACACACAACTGAAGAGATATCATTTGGTTCTTCAAAAAATTTGGCATGATAGGCAATACGCCCACCACGGCCTCCCTCTCTCTTCCTTCTTCGGAGCCTTACTCGTGCTTAGAAAATGGAAGCAGCAACAGCAACAAGAGGAAAAGAAGGCCTGCGGGCACCCCAGGTAACACAATTTCTGATTTTGGATTTTAGGTTTAAGGAAGTAAAGTTTGTGAGTGAGTGAGTGAGTAGATGGATGGTAATGTGTGTGTGCAGATCCTGATGCAGAGGTGGTGTCTCTCTCCCCAAAAACACTTCTAGAATCGGACCGGTACGTGTGCGAGATCTGCAACCAGGGGTTCCAGAGGGACCAGAACCTACAGATGCACAGACGCCGCCATAAGGTGCCTTGGAAGCTGTTGAAGAGGGAGACTCCTGTTGTGCGGAAAAGGGTTTTCGTTTGCCCGGAGCCCAGCTGTCTGCACCACGACCCTTGCCACGCCCTCGGCGACCTGGTTGGCATCAAGAAGCACTTCCGAAGAAAGCACAGCAACCACAAGCAGTGGGTTTGTGAAAAGTGCTCCAAGGCCTACGCCGTTCAGTCTGATTACAAGGCCCATCTCAAAACCTGTGGCACCCGTGGCCACTCTTGCGATTGCGGCCGCGTTTTCTCTAGGTACTCATCATCTTCCTAATCATCTTTTCTCCAAAAACTAAAATCTTAATCAAAATCAAAACCAAACAAAACACTGTTTTTGACCTAAAAAGGGGGGAAAAAAAAAGAAAAAAGAAAAACAACCATAAAATCTCATATTGTTTTTGACACACTTCCCGAACATCCCCCTTTCTCCCTTGTTTCTTGCAAATCCAATCTTTTTGACCCCAAAACCCGCAGCTTCCGTTTTATTATTTAATTTTATGTCAACGTTTCCCAGATTTCCTCCTCACACCAAATACTATCATTACATTACATTACATTAATTAATGACATGATATTGATATTTAGCATTAGAACTGATGAACCATGTTTTATTTAAATACTGGGTTTAGGACGCATAAATAAATATATACACATAGTTGGATTAATTAATTGAGGTGATAGGGTGGAGAGCTTTATAGAGCACCAAGATGCTTGCAATATGGGGCATCTCCGGCAAGAATCCCAAACCCTCCACCCCGCGTGTTTGTCCAGAACGGCTTCCAGTCCAAGCCCACCCAGCGATACTAACTTCACGGCGCCACCCACTGCCATCTTCTTAGCCCCCACCGACGACTCCATCAACAACAATAATAATAGCCATCACAATCTAGACCTCAAACTCTCAACTACTACATCAAATGAAGGTTCTTCAACCCAACTACAGCTTTCGATCGGGTCGTGTGATTTTGGGGACAAGAAAAAAAGGGTGAAGTTGTTGGATGATGAGAAAGGTGTTAGAGAAGAAGCACGGGAGGAGCTAAGAGTGGCAATGGCGGAGAAGGCGTACGCGGAGGAGGCAAGGCAACAGGCGAAGCGGCAGATAGAAATGGCAGAGGAAGAATTCGTGAACGCAAAGAGGATGAGGCAACAGGCACAGGCGGAGTTAGATAAGGCTACAGCTCTTAAACAAGCGGCAATCAAACAGATAAACTCAACCCTTCTTGAGATCACTTGTCAAGCCTGCCAGAAGCAATTTCAAGGCAAGCCCACAACTATAACTACAACAACAACAACTACTACTACTACTACTGCTGCACCCGCTGATCAAGACAATTCCGTAGCATTCAGTTACGTATCCTCAGTCATTACAACCGAGGGTGAAGTAGAGACAGATCAAGCAATCCTTATACCTAATTAACCCTTCCCTTCCCTACCCATCTCATATATTATATTATATTATATTATAGTATATGGATCATTTTTTTTTTCATGGTCTCCTTGATAAATAATCTTCCTTTATTTTTATTGTTTATGTTTGTAGTGAATAAATATGCAGAAAGAGTGCTGTGATTGTAGGTCGAGGGATGGAGTGTTGTACCCTTCGGCAGTTGATGCTTTGTAATTTTTTCCCCCGCCGATAGTTTGCTAATTAATTATTGCAGACTTCAATATAGAATGAGTAAGCATTTTTGTTTTCTTGGTTATATATAATTATTTATAAAAGAAAAAAGAAGTACAAAATTGATCTCATAATAGGTGATTTTGGATTTAGTGTTTGGAGTATATTGCAGGTGCAGAGGGCATTGGGTGTTGGTCATGTCACTGCGTTGAAGGGATGCGACTCTCTTTCTTGGGCATTTAAGAACGGCACAGACCAATATTTATAACTGAATATCATTACATTGCATCAGTAAAAGTAAGGAGAGAGAAAGAGATAGGAATGTGTGTGTGTGTGTGTGTTTTTCTCTCTTCTCTAGGACAGAGTGAGAGACAAGTATGAATAATAAGATCCCACACAGACACCCTATTTTTCAGTGCCACTCTGGTAAAGGGGAGTTGATGGCATAATCGGCCTGCACTCGTCCCTCTCAATTCGACTACCAGACACCATTCCTAATCACCACTCTCTCTCTCTTTTTCTCTCTCCAAACCCACATATGAATCAGCGCTCCCTTCTTCTTATACTTTGGTTGAAATGAATAAAGAGTAACAGTGTTAACAAAGGACCCATGGCCTTAGACCTCTGAACCTTTATCAACTTTGACAAAAGTTCTCTAACCCAGACGAGCTTTTTGCATGCATTATTCACTGAAACCCCCGTGACCTTTTCATCCATTTTCTTGTTTCCAGGCAGGCACAGTTCAAATAATTACATTTCCTTCCAAAATATTACCTTTATATATATTGGGTCAAAACTTTGGTCAACCCTGGGTCCTACTGGGCACCCTAGGGTTACTCATTTCATATATTATTCCCTTCAATGTTGCACCTGCACGTAGGGCTACCCATCTTTTCTTTTATTTTCTTTTATTTTCTTTTCCCCACCAACTAATTACCCACATGAATTGAGAAAATGTTGAAAGCTGCGCCACCAAGGCCTCAGAGTACCATATTAGCCATGGATTCAAGCAACCGCTTTTCCATCCATTAATAATTATATTCTATTCAACTGCTGCTCTTCAGAACTTAGTTACTCAAAATTGTATTGCTTCCTCACCTTCTTATAATTCATGCATATTATAAAGATATACAATAATAATAATAATAATAATAATCATAATAATAATAGGAATCAGAATAATATAATTCATTCAATATAGTTCTTGATTCAGCACTTTAATATAGGGCTGTCCCTATTTTCTCCCCTAAATAAATCCAAAGTCCGTGTCCCTATTTTCTCCCCTAAATAAAGTCCAAAGTCAGTCTCCAACAAATGACCACTTCCATAATAGGGAGCATTCACCCTAAATAATTGATCATATTGGTATAATATTATTTACTTAAAACATAAGCGTACCTAATTTTAGATTTTTGACCAACTCACAAGAAAAAATTAACCTCTGTGAATTTGGCCTCCAAATTTTTAGATATACATCTCTGTTTGTGTACTTAAGACAGAACAATGGGAGAAGATTTGTTCAAATTTGAATTAAAAAAAAAAAAAATTGCATATGCATAGGAGGGAAATTGCCTGATTTTTATTTTGGAAATCAAAAGAAGAAAATCTATTAAAGACGTCCACCATTCCTTGGGTGTTTCTTGAAAATTAAGCTTTAAACCAAATTCTCGTGGACAATTTTGAAAGTAAACCTAATTAGTTTTTAATTGTAGAACCCCTTTCTTTGACTCTTCTGATAGAAAAAAAGAAAAAAAGAAAAAAAAAAAGAAAAAAGACAAAAGAATCATATAAATGAGCCCACTACAAATATGTTGTTTCAAAAATCTGATTGAGACACTTCTATGTTTTTCTTTTATACATACAAAATTGTTATCTAAAATGTAACAATCGAATAATTTCTCCAAACCAAGAGTTAGATTAGGTCCATGCAAGCTTTATCTCTTGTTCCAAATCTGGAGTATCATGGAGATGGTGAAAAAGGAGGGGAAAAGAAAAGAAAAGAAAACGAGAGGAATGAAGAAAAGAAACGATATAAACACGTCCATCTACACCAGGGGGAGACTATTAAGTTTAAGCCTAGCGTTGTTTCGACAGCACTTATAAGTATAAAAGTAGATAACAATAATGCCCCTTGGGAGAAGGGATTCGACAAAAGTTCAAATCCATTCCACATGTTCTAAGTACATGATTTATGATAATCTCTCCCCCACATGAATTTGCTTTCTCGGCATTATGCAAAAATTAGATTTTTAAAAAAATTCAATAAAAAAGTTTTAAGAAATGCATGTCTTAAGTATCAAAATATGGTTAAAAACAAAATAAATAATAACGGTCAAGTGTGCAGGCACTTGTCCCTGACAGCCATAGCCGCAGCTCTGTACCATGCTGCAGCGGCCATTGCACCTGGATCTGGAACTGCTGCGAGGATTTCTCCAAATAGATAGGACGAACGGCCAGCCTACACAAGCCATCCCAAAATGGTAAGCTGGAAGAAAAGATCCACAATTGTGTACGTAATACATCACCACATAATATCCCTCATTTCAATCAAAAATACCCTTCTTACAAAAAGATATATCTATGGCCATTTTATCGATATTCACATAGAAGAATTTCTTTAAACCCGATCATTAATATTAGTTAGGATGGAAAGAACCTTGTAAGTTATGGATACTAAGTTCGTCTGTCATGCAAATAATAATAATAATAATAATAATGAACACTTTTAATAACCATTTAATTTTTTATATTTGGTTTTCAAATATCAAACGTGCAAACACGGCTTCTTTTTTGGGTTTTCTTTGTTTTATAATTTACTTTTAAGGAATGTTTTCAAAATTTGATGGCTTGTGTAGGCTGTCGGAGAAAAAGGTGTCAAAATAATCAGTCCTACATAGTTCAGCGTGGCATTTAGCAACAAATTGTTTCAACCGATCTATTAGGATTAACCTTAGATTACAAAATTTTCTAAGTACCTTCTGTAGCCAGAAATATGACGTTGAGTATAAAGGTAGGTGGAAATTTGTTGTTTGACTAGATATAGAGCCCATTAACTGAAGAGAAGGTCTATGAGTTCAGCCTCCCTTATTAAATTATTTAAGTGTCTCATGCCTTGGACAACTTTTCCTCTGGATTTTTCGTGTGCCCACAGGGAGATATTGAAGTCGTTAGCCAAAAGTCAATGGTCTTTCTTGATATCTACAAGGGTCATAGATCCTTGTTATCCAAAAACTATAATTGTCGACCTATGTAATGTGTGTGGTTAGGGTGTATAGAACTTTAGTGACTTTGGTAATGTGTGCGGTTAGGGGGTATAGAACTTTAGTGACTTTGGAGATAATCAGAATTAGGTTCCATTAATATCAGTATTTTTCAGTTTAAAGAAAAACCAAAAAAAAAAAAGAAGAAGCAATCATGACGTCTTCTAGCCCATTGCTTTAATGCTTTGCACCTATTGTGCAACTCTACACCGTTGTTAAAGGTGGCTTATCATGAGTTCTCCGGTGCAAAAAGAAAACAGGTAATTGAATTTTTTGTCCCTTCATACTTGCATGGCTCGTGGTGAGCTTGAACTGCCCAACCTCCCCTTCGCAAATTGCAAATGGTAGGTATCTTAGCAGAACAAAACTAAAAGAGGTTCGAACAACCCAACAATAGAGCAAGTATCAGGCTTTCAGTTTGGTAGGATTAAGAACAAGGATCGATTATACGCGATCACCAGTTGGAACCCTCAACGTCCAAGATTATTCCCTTAGAATAATATAAAGATAACCAGATAATTAAAAGCAGTGAGATGATACCAGAGCCTGCATGTTCTTTGTTGCTTCAGCCCCAGCCGATGCTGCTTCAGATGATTGAATAAAAGCGGTGGTTGGATTTTCACCAGCATCTAACCTCTGTATATCCAAGTAGAGATGTATGGTAAATCATACGACGAGATTACGAGGATTGTGTCATTTTTTTCTTTACCTTCAAAAGAACTTTTTATGCTGGATTCAGCCATTTAGGCATCAACTAATGTGTGACAAACAGCAGCAGCCACACAAATTTAGAGAAACATATTATTATTTTTACCTTCCTAAGAACTTCAGACGCTGGAATGAGGGCATCAAGTAATGTTCGATAACCAGCAGTAGCCCCACCATACTTGCTAATTGCAGCAATGGAAGCTTCTAATGCTTCAGCCCCTGATAATAAAAAAATAAAAATAAAAAAAATAAAAAAGACGCATTAGTCCAAAAGAGAATCTGACTACTAATAGGTGAGAATAACATACATTTTTGAGGGGTGATGTCATCTAGGCTGCTTGATTTCAATTTTGTATATGCTGCCTTGCAAAATATTGTATATCTGTTTGAGCAAAAAAAAAAAAAAAAAAAAAAAAAATGTAATGGATCGTAAACTAATGATGAAGACCCATAAAAAGAGAAAGACAGGGTAAGTAACTACATGATCCCACTAGTTCCTCCCATAACCCTTCTAATGGATGATCCAATTTCATTCACTGTCTCAGCAGCATCGTTCAGTGGATAGCTGAGGATGGGTAGCAACTAAGGTGAGAATGATGATAATATTGTATAGTTGATTTTGGAATGAAAAGCACCCGAATCTAGAAATAAATATTTTGTTACTGAGATAAAGTTTAAAGAAACAGATAACATATGGAAACTTTTCAATAATACTCAAAAGCAAAGCAGATAATAGTAGACTCCAAACGGCAATTCACATGAGCAAACAAATGAAGTTATGAATTATTCACAATTGTAGACAGAGTTGAACCTACTTGGCACTTGCAATGACCCCTGAAGGCCTGCCCTAAGATGGCCATCAGCCTGCTTTTGAAGAACCCAAAGATTACCTGTGTATCCTCTCACTCACATAATCTCTACTGTCTGCCAATGAACGGCTCATTCTACATTTTCTCCCTGTGGCTAAACCTATCTGAAATACGTTTTTCAAAGACTCAAACTATTAACCTAATTTATGTGAAATTCTCCACCGCTTACAGTAAACCTAATCCCTAAGGCCACATGACCGTCCAAGCTGAAGAGTGGCTTTTCAACCCCTGGATGTAACCAACCCCCTTCATCTTTCCTAATTTTTCCTTGGGAAAAGGACACAGGTTTTGCTTTTGGGGGGGGCAATGATTGGATTTCAGAAAGCCTTAAAAGCTTATGTTCCTAGATCTTTTCACGCTGCTTCAGATGAATTGGGTGTTGTGAGAGACTACTAAGGTGGGGTAGCCATCCGAGGATGGGATATTCCTCCTTTCAGAAGGCAATTTTGAATTACATAGAAATATTGGTCAAGTTCAAAGGTCACTTACAAAGGAAGAATCAATAAAATGCAGAACGCCCTTACTGACTAGGCTGCCTTTTGGAAGCTTGGGAGTTTGTATCAAACTATAATTCCTTTGCATTATAAGAACAAGTGGTTTCTTGTTTTTCTTTATTTTTTTTATTTTTAAGAAAATAGCAGGACGACTTAAAAACCATATAGATAAAGGTCCCCTAAAAAACAAAATTCTTCTTCTGGAGGTAAGGAACTGCAGTACAACTGGATAGATATTTGAACGAGACATTATTTTTTAATGAGGTATTTTAGTTTGTTGATACATTTAAAGAATACCACACCTCTTTATGAACTAGTAAAAGAAAAGTGAAAGCCACAACAACCAAATTTGGCTACTATGTTTAGTCGCATTACAAATTGTTAAAATATGCCATTGACATCGTCATCATATACATTCTCAAAGAGGGTAGTTTATAAAAATCCATTATTTTCCCCTTGCGAATCTCGAGGAGAGTGATTCAATTGTAAAGTCGCGGACTATTTTATGATTTGACCAGTCAATTAGCTTCTTCTGCCAAGCTTAAAAACTCCTTTAGGGAGCAGAATGCAATTCTAAACATCAGATTAGATAATAATAACATAACCATTCATTAGTTACACAAAGAAAACTATTTGATTGAAAAAAATTCTATGAAATTGATAGGCTATATCGGTATTCACTCCAAATAACGCCAAGAATCCTATTATGGTTTCATGTAACTTCCACCAAATATATATATATATATATTTCTTTTTTCATTGAGAGTTTAGTAATGGCAGGGTGCAAGACATTCTAGGCCGTTCGTTTTGCATGATCTTTGGAAGAAAACGTCAGGAATCTAAAAATAAGTTAGACATACTAAGAAAAACTTCTATATTCCAATGAGAAGACTAAACCAGTTTAAGTTCAAGCATACTTGCCATTTTATGTCCTCAAGAACAGCTGTTGCACCCCTGAACATCTGTAGGAAAAATTGAAAGAATGAACTCTTCAGGATGTTTTGAATCATGATTCATAAATGAACAAGACATAGGTTACAGTAATACCAACCGTTGACCCACAATCACCATCGCCCACTTTGCTATCCCATTCATTTAATGCGTCCTTGAGATTGATCACTGCTTTGGCAGCTGCCTCAATTGCAGCCTCTAGAATGAGGCCTTGTTGATTTAGTTGAAGGGGTCCACCAAATGTCTAATTAAAGAGTACAAATAGCTTTGAAGTGTGGTAACTTTCTAAAACATTTATATAACATAAATTTGTCTCAGTTTAATTAGGGATTTTATAACCATACCTCCCCGTTCTTTGTAGCAAGAGCAGGTGGTGGTATTGGAACAGGTATTTTGGCAGGTGGGTGACTGCCTACAGTAAAGTACAATACCTCATTCAAATATCTATCCCATAGTAGAAAGAGTATCTAACCAAAGAATCATTAGAACAGAAAACATCCAAGTATAGAAGCAAAGTATATTTCACACTTGACACGGACCATCAGCACCAATGGGCCAACAAGGAGCCTTGGTTGCAGCATCCAACCGTTGCAAAACAGCTTGATCTGATTTCATGATGGTAATTGAAAAACCTGACAGGCATGCAGTTTCAGAGAACCTACCTTCTTCCTTTTGAAACTATCAATGAAAAGTTAACTTCTTGTTGAAGAAAAAAAAAAAAGGAACATTCTTCCACGCAGAAAGTAGCAAACCTGCCATATCAAGAGAAGTCATAAATGAACCAGTGTACACTCTGTCAACAGCCAACCCATGCTCTAGCTGCAACTTAGGAACTGCTTTCCCAGTTGCTATCATTAATTCCATCATTGGGGTAGCACCCAGTCTAAATTGAAAGGAAAAACGAGCAAATGAAGTCGTCAAAATTCTTACATCCTTGATAGTGCTTCATCACAAGATTCACAACAGTAATATAATTCATATTCAAATACTACGAACAAGGTTTGAAATTGAATTGATTCTTTGGAGTACTATGCACTCAAATGTATGTTGCATGTCAAAATAATATGTGGTATAAAGACTGTTGGTTATCATTCTTTTTAGCAGTACCCATATATTGGACTTTATTTTATATTCATTTGATCTTTTATTTATATTGAATTTAGGGTTCAAATTGATGAAAAGGTTGGCACTCAAAGCTAAATTTATGTTTTGAATGATCCACTGTAATCATCAGATTTCAAGTTTACCACAAACGCACAAATAATAATAATAATAATAACACCCCAAATAGTATTAACAACATAGGGAGAGATTTTTTTTTTTTTCCATGAAAACAACATAGGGAGATAGATTAAAGATAAAGGGGAGAATGGAGGAGAGGCAACACCAGAAGACGTAATGGAACTTGGCTAAGTCAAATCAACTACTAGATTTATTACTGAATTAGTATGTGGTTTCTTCCAAGCCAAGACACCAGCCAAATGTTGTTGCACTAATCTTCAACACTTGTGTATTCTTCTGAAATTAGTGGCATATTGCACTCTTATCACACGCAAGACTAATGTAAGTTTTACAATAAATAAGATTTTTGACTTATTTGGTCAAGGATTTCTACTGCCTATAATTTTGAAATGTAAGAGTAAGCTTAGAAAGTTCACAATTGAGCTACGTTATTTGTGCTCTAATGCTTGTTTTTATCCCCAGCCGAGCATTGAGATTGATGAATTCAACCAGCCTTCATTGAGAGAAGGGATTCTAGGCTTAGGATTCCGAAGTTGCCTGAGGGTAGGTTTCTCAAAGTTTTTTTTTCTCATATCCTTTGCGCTCCTTCTCTTTCCACAGAGCCTCTGCATTCTCCTCTCTTTAAAAGATTAATTTCTAAGAAAGTGAAATGTTTTGTCTAGAAAGAGAGTGAACACTCAGGGTCGTCTCCAGAGACTTTTCTTTTGTATTGGCCGTAATGATGTGTCCTTTCAAGGAAGCAGGAGGAGGGCCTCAACCATCTTCTGTGGGAGTCCCATTGGTTTGATCCCATTGGAGTTGATTTTGTAGGACATTCAGGGTTGTTCTGGCTCGTAACAAAAGGGTATTGCTTTATGATTGAGGAGGTACTCTTGAACCCTCATTTTCACGACAAGGGAGGAGTTCAGTAGCAAGATTTGTTTTGCGTTTTTGTAGGGTATTTGGCTTGAGAGGAACTTTAGAATCTTTAGAGGGTCTAAGAGATCGAGTGAGGATCTTTGGGAGTTAATTAGATTTAACTCGACTTTGTGGGTGTCCTCTAATTGGCCTTTTCATAAGTATAAGCTTGGCTTTATTCTTTTGGATTGGGATCCGTTATTGTAATTAGTTTTTGCAATTTTTTGTGGGTGGGCTTGTTTTTTGTATTCCCTTGAATAGTCTTTCATTTCTTTCAATGAAAATTCAAGAAGAAAACAAAAATCTATGAGGGAATAAATCCTACAAGTTTACCATTAAATAAACAAAGGATATAAATTTATTAAAGAAAAACCTACCTGAAGGTAACTCCAAAACCTCTTTACTTCATTAGATGAGGAAGTCTCAATCTAATTGATTATCAATCCTATCAAAAACAACTATTCATTATATAGTTCAAGATTTTGATGTTTCATGGGAAAAGATCCGTAGCTTCTCTTTCCACTTCTTAGAAACATTTTTCCATGCACCGTCAAGTATATAGTTTTATATCGAACCTTTATGACTGACAGGAGTTCCTGGCATCCCCTCTTCTTTTAATTCTCTCCATCAAAATTGTGCTTCTTGCCAAATTTATTTATGACCTATTGAGACAGATTTTCCTTAACTACTGATTGCAGTTGCCAAATATATTTATGACCTTGAGAGACAGATTTTCCTGAACTAGTGATAGCATTTAAACTCATCCATATATTTAGCTCAGTGAGACATAATTCCTTGTCATATTTCCCCATATACTAGAGGTGATTAAGACTTAAAGGCACAACAAATCTCAGCGACCAATGATTCGAAAACTGCAAATTCAGCTATTTATTGGATTATAAAAGCCATATATATACCAAAAAGATTTTGATACTTGCTAGGAGAAAAATTCGTAAGAACCCGTTTGGTAAACCATTATGCCAATTTATTTTAATTAGAAGACTTCTCCATCCCTCAATATTTTAAACCTTTTTTCTAAAAAAAAACATTTCTGTTTCTCCTCCACTATAATTCCAGCCAGAGACCAAAGTTTCCACAGTGATTAGAATTTAATTTCACATAATTTTATAAGCGAAGAAAATTTTAGTGTCATATTGACAAATTTGAAATTCTCAATAACATTATGGTTGTTATCATAAACTAGGAGGCACAAAACAAAAAAGTAAGGTATAAATCTGTCGACCTACCCGTTAACCATGAGCACCACCCTATTACCTCGTGTTATTGGAACATAGTTCGTTTCCTGTAGATATTACAAAATTATTTAAGAACAAGAATGCCGGTAAAATTGAACCCAATTGTTCTTTTTAGGGAAAAAGAACTTTGAGATAACGAATGTACTCGTAGAAATGTAAAATACAAGGTTATAAACTCTATAATGTACGTTTCGGGTACCCCTATATAGCAAGACAACAAATATGTGAATTATGGATTTCCATGTCAAAAGACTCGAAAATATATGTAGCCACAAACCACTAGTCACAAAGTTGATACATCAATCATGATATATAGACCGTTAATAATAAACACATTATTTTTCAGGAAGTAAGAAGACAGAATCAAGGCATACAATACAATATACTTTTCTTTTTTCTTTTAAGAATCTAAGCTGTCACCAAGAAAAATAAAGAAGAGTCAACTTCGAACAGTGAATTATGAACAATTGCTCTACAAACAATACCAACATTGTTCTCAAGGGTCTTGGGCAGTAGCCGAACATTTTGAAGAGTTCTGCTCGAAACAACTTAGCAGAAATCGAGCAGCATCAAATTGCCAGATTAGTTGATGGACTGAGAAAAGACATCAAGAAAAAGGTAAATCTACAGCCAATTTATTACCTCATAGAAGTTGTGGCATTGGCAAGGAAGGTTGAAGACAATAGTTCCAGCAAGAAAATGGGAGTTAATACTAGAAGACTACCATGGGGCAGAAACAAGGGTACATGAGAAATGTGGCTGACACACAAAGAAATGGCAAACCGGTGGCCCCTCCACTAGTAACACTGATAAAGAAAAAGAAGAGGCCTTCCAACGACCAGCAGCAAACAAAGAATATTGATGGCATGGGCACAAAGAAATCCAACATCTATAAATGGCCAACAATGGATAAGTGCTTTGGTGTCGACAACAAGGACGTCTATCCAATGAATTCCCTCAAAGGAAAACCATAGCCAATTCAAGAAAACGATCAAGATTATGAAGAGGAGACTAAAGAAGAAGTTTCTTACGGGAAGCCGATGATGGAGAGCATTTATCCAGCATTGTCCAAAGAATATTACTCACCCCCACAAATGATTCTCATCCACAATGACATGCTCTCTTTAGGATGCGTTGCACTATTAATGGTAAGATTTGTTATGTGACCATTGATAGTGGGAGGAGTGAGAACATTATCTCACGAAAAGCCGCACAACTTCTCCACTTGAATGCGGATCATAACCTAAATCCATATAAGGTAAGTTGGATTTGAAAAGGTGGGTAGGCACAAGTCAACGAGATATGCACTATTCCATTATCCATTGGTAAGAATTACAAAGATCAAATCATTTGTGAAGTTTTTGATACGGATGCACGCCATGTCCTTTTTGGATGACAATGGCAATATCATGTTCAAGCCCTACACAGGGGGCAAAAGAATACTTATGAGTTCCTTTGGAGGGGAAAGAAAATAGCTCTCATGCCATTATCAACAAGTTGTGTAAAGAAGTCAATGGTTGAAATCAGCTAAACTTTTCACAGTACTTGGGCCTAAGGGGCTCAGGCAAACTATTGGCAAAGAATATCGGTTGAGGTGCATTCCGAAGATGGAAAACAGTTTGTAAGGATGCAGACATTGATCCTGAAGTTGCTGGAATTTTACAGTCCTTTCCAGAATTAACTAAAAACCCAGATACTTTACCACCATTGAGGGATATCCAGCACCAAATTGATTTTATACCATGTTTCACCTGATGTAATCTACCACACTACTGGATGAGTCCAAAGGTGTATCAAATTCTCCAAGATCCGGTTCAAGAACTCCTAAACAAGGGACATACACAACCAGAGTATTAGTCCTTGCACTGTCCTGGTCCTATTAACCCCCAAGAAAGATGGAACGTGGTGAATGGGCATGGACACCCAGGCCATCCACAAGATTACAGTAAGTATAGGTTTCCTATCCTCATTTATCTGATTTAATTGATCAATTGGGTGCTGCTAGGATATTTTTCAAGGTGGACCACCAAAGTGGATACCATCAAATCCAAATTAGGCCAGGAGACGAGTAGAGGACGGCTTTCAAAACAAATGTCAAACTCTTCGAACGATTAGTCGTGCCTTTCGGATTTTCAAATGCCCCATGTTGAATTGGGCCAAGAATGAACACCTAAAACACCTCAAGGCACTTTTTGAAACTTCAGAAAAAAAAATGAGTTGAATGTAAACCTAAAAAAATGTTCTTTTCTGCAAACAAAAAATCATTTGCTGGGCTTCATTATGAGTGAGAACACAATTTCTGTGGACCCTATCAAAATTAAAGCTATTAAAGAATGGCCACAATTGAAAAATGCAAGGGAAATTCAATGTTTTTTAGGTTTAGCTTCTTTCTTTTTACAGAAAGTTTATTAAGGATTTTATTGCTATATCTAACCCACTAACTCAGTGCTTCAAGAAAGAAAAATTCGTTGGACCACCAGACAAAATGACAGTTTGGCCACATTAAAAGAACAAGCTTAGTGCAGCCCCTAATCTAGCCTTGCCTGATTTTAATAAACTTTTTGAGGTGACGGGTAAATGCTTCGGGAGTAGGAAGAGGTGTTGTCTTGTCCCAAGAAGGCCATCCAATGACGGAGTACTTGAGTAAAAAACTTAGTGAGCCTAGGCAAAAATGGAGCACTTATGAGCAAGAATTTTATTCTTTGATAAAGGCTCTAAAGCACTGGGAATATTAATTGTTAGGTAACGGGTTTTTGTTGTTTACAGATCCCTATTCCCTGAAATTCTTACAAACACAAAAACATGTTAACTGAATGCATGCTAAATGGGTAACCTCGATTCAAAAATTGACTTTCTCATTAAATACAAAGGTGGAGTAGCTAAAGAAGTTGCTGATGCACCAAGTATAGAACATTCTCTGCTTACTTTATTAAGAGGAAAAATCATTGCTTTTGAATAATTGTCATCTACATATGAACTTGATGTAGATCTTCGTGAAATTTGGAAACAATGTTCCCAATATGTCAATCTTAGAGACTTTCATATTCTTAATGGGAATTGTTTAAGGGGGGAATGTTATATGTATCCCACATACTTCACTAAGAGAACAACTAATCAAATAATTGCACTCTGCACTAATCACATACTTCACAGCTTACCATGCACCTGATGGTTTTCAGCTAGCTTCTTAACTCACGGACAAGTTGTTCTAAGGGGGAAGGAATTGATGTAGTACAGGAACTACTGTATAGCTACTGGTTTTTATTCCCCTGTTCCCATGTTTTCCCCTCTCTTTTATTAGTTTCTGGTTGGTTACCGTGGTTAGTCTTTATTTTTTACAGCAAAAGTTTTAAGTGTTTACATTCAGGTAAAACAGGTTTACCTTGGATTAAAAGGCTAGTTTTGTAGCGTTTATATAGGGGTCCCAAGGTTGGAATTGAGGTATTATTCAAATAAAAATTGATTCAAGATTTCTCCGAGAATTGTGCTACGTTAGAGAACTTCTTAATACAAGGAAACAGAAAATTGAAAAACTCCCCAGCTGGAAGTCGCAAGTTGACAATGTATAACAAGTGACCTATACTTTCTTCCACCTAAGTGAACTGTTCAAGAAAGCCAGAAAGCGTTGCAAGAGAAAGAACTTATACCATCATTTATCCTCTCATAAACTTATCTGGTTTCCTATTTCAAGTTTCTAGCTAGAAAAGTGCAACATCTAGAAGAACACTAGAAGCACATAACTTCAGGAAATATAAGACCATCAAGGTGTTTCTAAGGGTATGATGGGTAATGACCACATTCATGGTGGAAGAGCCAAAAGCAGAGCTCATTGTAACAGTAAAGCCCTCTCCTTCCTTCTTCATGGGATTGATTAGGGCAAAGGTGTAGACATGGGAATGATGAGATGCAGATCATCTTTTTCTTAATTGTTCGTTTATCATTCTGGGGATAAGTTATTTATATTTCTCGATTGATTGGATAAAAGAAAATATTGATCATATGTGTGTGAAAGACTTGGAAGCTTAAGGTGGAACATTCACATTTTTAAATAATAATAATAACAACAATTTAAAAAATTAGTATACTACTAAAGCAATCTTAAGTAACAATAGAAGAAAAGAGGGTAACAAAAGCTTTTAGATATTAGTCCATGTTTTTCATTAAGCAAGACTAGGTCTCTAGTTGTCAGTAGGATTTCTAGTCATACTTCTCCGTTGAAATTCATTTTCATAATTGCAAATTTATTTCTTATAACGAAAAAAAGGGGAGGCCTAAAGAGGATGTTCGTGAAGAGAAAAAGTTTTTAATAAAGCATAAGAGAATGTCTTGTTTTATACTTCTCGCCCCTTCTCAAAAAGATTGAATATGGGAAGAGATATGGCATGTCCCTAGGAGAAGTGGGAGAACCATTCAGAAAATGGATTATAATTGAATGTACCGTAGTTTCATTCCTATTTATTCATGTGTACTCCATTAAATGTTTGCTTCAGACTGTGATAAGCAAACAAGAACAAAAACTCTCTTTTTTGGCATTTAACAAGCTACATGTGCAAAGGCTGAGAAAACTGTGACTAAACTACCAGCATACCGGTGATAATATTTGTTTGAGAACATGAGATACTATCACGTCAACTGGCTGAAGGTCAGCCACAGCAGCACCAGGTTCACCATGCTGAAACAAATCAAATTTCTAGCTTAAACATGAGAAATCATAAATAATAACGGTCATAATTCCGAGACAAAAATGTATTGAGCCCAAGTAAAATGAATGGAAGTGAAGGGAAAAAAATATTGAACATCAGATCAAGAATCTTAGTTCTGTGAATTAGGTCCTCAGTCACTGTTATAAGGAGTGTAAACGTTTAACATGCAGAATAAGCACGAAGTGTTTAGCTTTTTCTATTTTTAATCAAAGACAGATAATTTTATACCTAATACAAAAGAAGGGGAGATGAGATAGCCCCACAAGGCTATGGGTTAAAAGGACTCCCAGAAGTGCTATAGTTTTAAAGATGAGATAACTCAAATAATAACCTACAATTCCAAGACCAAGTTCCATTTTCCCTGGGCCCAAGCGATCTGATGTGACCTGGCCAGGCAGTGTGCAAACTGACAATGCGACTCCCATCGTTCCAATCATTTCAGCCGCATGTTTTGCTTCTGTGGCAACATCTAAAAGAGAAAGCCCTGCAGCAGCAGCAGCTCCAGCAACCTTTCCTCGATACAATTCAAGGAAAAATAATGTGAGCAAAAGAAGTAGTTGTTCCTGTCTGTATACTTGCGAAGAATAAAACAATAAGTTCAACGCTTAATATAATTATTTAGACTCAATAACACAATCTAAACCATGAATAGTGGAATAAAGAATTACAAAATATCCCTTAAAGAATCGGCAGAGGGTTAGCCTCCAACTAGGAAGACTTGATACAAAAAGAAGTCTAAGCCCATCTACAAGCTCAACAGGTGACGTTAATGCAAAAACTTCCTTATCCACACACACACAAGAAAGAGAGAAGAAGAAGAAAGAAAGAAAAGAAAAGAAAGCGTCATGTTAAACTGAATTAGAAAGTATCAAATTCAAGATGAAAGTATTGTCTTATTTTAGAAAAGTAAAAACAAGTTCATCTTATTTAGAGGTCTGACCTATCACAGGCAAGGAAACTATCACAATAATCTAATAAATACAGTTAATGAGGAAAAATATGGTATCGTTAATGCATTGCAGGACCACTGCTCACATGATCAGCCTCTATTACTGCAGCAAGGCCTTGGATTCAACTGTCTTTTCCAATGCTCCTCCTACAGTCAAAGAAGTTCCTTTTCAGACCACTGAGATGCCTTTTGGCGATCCCTTAAGGCACTTGAGTCTTCTAAGTCCCTAAGTATTAAGAATTGTTTTATTGCAGCTTATCTCGTGTGCTATACTCGAAGAAAAGTGCATCATTCCTCAGCTTCTCCATTCACCAAGATTACTCCTTTGAATCCAATCAAAGAAAATGTTCAATTATTTTGGTCTCGTATGTTAAGAAAATTGTCCTTCGAAATTGCAGTCGACAAGAATTTACTGTAAAGATCATGATTGTATTTTCAGTGGAGTTACTTTTTCATCAAAGCATCCTACTCCGCATTCTCTTTCATATTTTGTTGATGAATTTGACATTGCATCTTAAGTTAGTTTGAGTAGTGTGGAATCTGCATTCAGCCTATGGAGAATAAAATTGATGATACTGGTGTAGAAGATTCTTTTGATGATGAGTTAGTGTCATTATTTCATGAAAGAGATAATGTCATCCCTAATTCTACTCCTTCATCAGTGTCCGGAAAATTTGATTCTCTTATTGAATCTTGTGGTCTTGAGATGCGTGAAATTGCTCCAATGGATTCATAAGGAATTCGTTTTTTATGCTTGTTTGTTCTCTTGAGGTTTGGGTTCAGTTATTTTCTCTTGGTGTTTTGGGCTCAATTTTGCTTCTTCTCTGGGTGGTTTTTCTATTTGAAGTTGTCTTTGGATCGATTTTCTGTGGGCGGCCTTTTGTGTCGTGCTTGGTTATTCTGGCTCTTTTATTGCTATTTCTCTTTGTTTTGTTCATCGGTGTTCATTCAATCTATGAATTTCACTTTTTTTTTCTTTTTTTTTTTTTTTTGTGTCCATTATTGGGTCTCAATAATGGTTCATTTCGTGTTTTGTTCGGTTCATTTTTTCACTCCCTTGTTTTATATCTTTGAACATTTGTCTCTTTACATTTATTCAATCAAAAGTTTCATTCTTCTTTTAAATAAAAAAGGGAAAAAAATTACAATAACGGTTTACAATAAATATTACTAGAAAACATAAAACCAATACTCCAACTCAAGCTAGTTTGAAGATGTCTTCCATAGCGAACTTGTTTATCAAATTATTGCACATTACTCTTGCATTAATTCTGTTTTATAAAATGTTTATCTATCTCAATATGTTTTATCCAATCAAGTAGAACCGAATTGTGGGTTATGAAGATGACAGTTTTGTTACCACAGTAAATATGCATAGGTATTCTTTAGAGAGCGTCAACTCCTCAAGAATTCTTTTTATCCATATATTCTCGCAAATACAAGGACTAAAAACTCTAAACTCTACTTCACACTACTTCTTGCTACTACATTTTGTTTTTTGTTTCTCCAGGTAACTAGGCTGCCTCCAATAAAAGAGCAATAACCAAATGTAGATCGCTATCTACTATACCATCTTGCCAAACAGAACCAATGTAAACTTCAACTTGCAAATGACCAAACTTTTTAAACAGTATCCTTTGTCTGGATTGAGCCACAAGAGCGTAGGAAGTGGCTTACCATGCTCAATGCAAAGGCAATATCAGAACGTGTGTGAGACAAAGAAATGAGTCTATCCACAAGTCTAATATTTCTCTTTATTTTTAATCTTTTCATCTGATGCAACTTGCAACTTCAAATTCAGCTCAATAGGAGTTTCAACTACTTTACAACTACTCTACCACCAAGAAAACTTGTCTCTTTAAGTTAATAATATAATTCCTCTTATATTCGGCTCAATAGGAGTTTCAACGACTCTACAACCAAGAAAACTTGTCTCTTTAAGTAAGTCAATAACATATTTCCTCAGGTCAACAAAAAATTCCTTTTTTGATCTAGTGAATTTCATCTCTAGGAAATACTTTTAAAGTATCCAGATCCTTAATTTGAAATTTACTAGTTAGCCTTCTTTTCAAAATAGTCAATCTGTCTTCATCATTACCTGTGAAGATAATATCATCAACAGGCACAATCAACATAATAACTTTGTCATTTCCGCTGTGCTTATAAAACAATGAATGATCTGCTTGATTTAAAAGAAAACCATTGCTAGTGACTGCTTCCTCAAAACATTCAACTCATTCTCTAGGCAGCTATTTAGGGCCGTGATGAGATTTCTTTAGTTTACACGCTTTGTTATTTCCATCATCCATCTCAAAACCAAGAGCTAAATTCATAATTACTTCTTCCTCTAGATCTCCATAGAAAAACACATCCTTAACATCAAAGCGAAGAGGTCAATCTAAATTGACAACCTAGCTTTGTACTTCTCAACACTACCATTAGCATTACATTTTATAATAAAACTCATTTGCATCCAACAGATTTCTTATCCTTCGGTAAATTTACAATGTCCCATGTGTTAACTTGTTCTAGAGCTTTCACCTAGTACAAATTTCCAATTAGAATCACCATTCAAGGTCTTTGTATATTCGTTGAAACAAACAATTCATTTTAGTTGACAAGCATTTCACAAAAGAGAAAATTGATGCAAGTGTAATATATAACCTTTATCTTTTGAAAACTAAACCAATTACGATGTTCTAACTAATGGGCTTCCAAAAGGCAAATCAGACAAATGGATCAGCAACAAAATATGGAAGACATCAAACCAGCTATGGAGAGCATTAGATTTTACTTTATAATGGTTGTAAATATTAGTTGTCCGTATTTAGTGATACTTATGATATCATTAGTCTAGTTTTTTCTTCATCGGTAGATGGTACTTTTCCTGGGATATAAGTGAGTTTACACTATAATTGCTAAAAGGTAGAACAAGTTATATCTTTACTTACGATATTTAACGAAAACATTTAAATTGAATTGAAGACTAATTCTAAATCTTGCTAACATAAATCTGCATGGAAATAATTCCAAACCAAAATCTAAACCACTTGGAAATATATATACAAACATACATATATACATGCATGCATAAAATGAGAGAAAGAGAAAGAGCACCAACCTTGTGAACAAGTACAGTCCCAGCCAAACCTCTACGGCCAGCTATACCTCGAGGTGGAGGCAAAGCACAATCATCTCCAACAATAACAGTCTTCCAGGTCAAACAAAAAATAGTTACGTTTTTTAACAAGATGTGAACTTAGAAATGGTTAATAAAAATTATATTATTATGTCTTCTAACAAAAAAAAAAAGGCTTAATTTTAATTTGATTACCATTTTACAAATTTTCTTGACCAGCAGAAAAATACGAAATTACCTCTACTTTATATCCCTCTGATTTTGCTTGCTCGGCAGCCAAACCAAAATTTAAACGGTCACCAGTATAATTCTGTGAACATTGATATCAAAGCACTTCTTATTAAGGTGCAAAGGAAAATGTTATGCAACATGGTTACTGAGTGAGAGCACTAGATGGAGAAATAATCTTCTATGATTCAAAAAATAAATAAATATGTGTCCATTATCCCAGATCTTTTTACATACAATTCCTATTTTCAATGAACAACAGACAACCCATTGTTCACGCGTTGGTTATCATAAATTCCTTAAATGTTGAGATTTCAGATTTTCATTAAGAAAAAACACTAGATTTTTTCTAAACTGCAGCAAAGACAGCTCCTCCTGAGAAATATAACAACTCCAAAAAGACAAAAGACTCAAAAAAGGGGCTGAATAGAAGCAACAAAGAAAAATGTTGAAAGAACCTCCAACTAAATGGAAAACCCACCAATGAGAAAAGCAGAAGTGAGCCCCAAACAAACAAAAGAGAACCACTAAACCAAACCTTCCAAAGAAGCAAAAGTTCCAACCAAAAACAATCAAAGATCTTGAAGAAGTGATTGAGAAAGAGCATTTGCCTCCTTGTTTTCAAGAGGAAATTTCATTTAATTCAACCAACACTCCGATCTTCACTCTGCATCAATTTCAACATGGACTTAAGGAGAGGCTTGGGATTTGTCAAGCCTCGAATCACCACTCAATTGATTGGCCCACTCACCCAACTTGAAGTTCATCTCAAACTCTGCCAATCCATTTTAACTTTTCCGAAGGTGGGTAACCATTGAATTTCCATAACGACATTTTACATTTCCAAGAGGAAAAGGAAAAAAAAATCATTTATAATTATTAAATCAATTATCGATAAAATCACACCTTTACAAGTTTCGTGCCCCTAATCATATCTACAGTGCCCAACACGAGACCATAATCTAAGGATACAGATAATGGTAACCTTAATTCTTTGACAACCTCCTTAATGATAAAATTATTTGACGTTCCACTATCATTCATGATAATCACACCCTTTTTTCCGATTTATCATTGATTTCCATAGTCCTCAGTGAATCAAACCCACCATTGAACTCAAGGATAACGATGCTTTATCTTGTATCAGGAACTGGTCCTCCATTGCCACTACTTTAAATTGTCCAATTGATCAACGACCACTTTAGTCAACTCAGTACCGTCTCCATCACAATCATGCACAAGTTTGCTTTGAAGTTTCCTCTTGCATCTGTGACTCGAAGCAAACTCATTGCATCTGAAGCACTCTGCAATCCACTCTAAGTAAGACGTTTCCCCCTAGTTGCAAAACTCCCCTTAACACCTATCTATGGTACTTGGGTGATAGGTGTCGTCAACAATGTCACACTTCTCATAGGGTTTAGGGAAATTGTCCGAGTTAAGCTACTGGATGAATAAATTGCCTAGGCCATTGAAGTGAAGGGAGCTTCAAATTTCAAAACGGGGCCTATATTTCTATTATTAATAACTTAGGCTAATCTCATAATTTGAGCTAAGCACTGGGAAAAACAATCAAAATTCCCTTTGCATTTCCTCATTCAATAACCTCCAACATCAATTACGAAACATCATTTAGTGGTGTTGCATCTGGCTCAAAACACATTGATATTTTCACACATGATGGTATCCTGTTTCAATGCCAAAAAAATCTCATGGAGAAACCCATATTGCATCGGCTTGAAGCATTGAAGAAGCAACTCCCAAAAGTCTACACAAGTCTTAATAAAAGTACGTGTTTCCATCCATCAGTTTCATGATAATGCCTCCTCCTCCAAACAAAGAACTGTGGCATCAAGTTTGTCTTCCTCAATCAATCGATTAACAAAAAAGACAAATCCTCCCCCTTGAAGATAGGGAGCTCGGGCTTCCTCAATCTCATATCGAACAACAATACTCTGCAGCTTGAGGTAAATGCATTTTTGATATCGCTTTTCACATTACTTCCCTCACCATCCTTTTTTTCTCCCCATCAATGGTTCTTGTATGGTTTCTTTCCTTCTAACTCATTACTTTTTCCCAAAGACTCCCTAACATAATGTAGCACGGCATACTTTCAACTCTCTAAGCCATAACTTCCATGCCATGTACTATACTGATTAGCTTCTGCCCTCAACTAAACCATCTTTTCCTCCATAATTTCTCTTCTGCAGATGTCGAAATAGTAGACACTCTCTTGTCCACCACATTAATTCTTGTCTCTCTCTTCCTAGCCATTACCCAAGGACCTCCCTGCACTGATATCAAAACTGAAAGAAACCAGTTTATTTAAGTAGAAAAGGCTCAAGCGAAGGGAGATCCCAAAGCTCTCTGCCTTTCCTTACCGCAATCATAGAGCGAAGTACAAAAAACAACTCAAGAGATGACCATCCCTAGAATCTAACTTTCCTTGTAAAGCAAACTAATAGATTAATATGCTTTGGGTCCCACGACTAAAGGAAAACCCCCAATTAAAATGTAATCACATACCCCCTCCCCCTCCCCACACCCAAAACACACACACACATATTTCTTCCCATTTACCACTATAAACTTTCATAATCCCATCTATTAGTTGGATTTAAGGATATATAATGTTTTCAGTTTTTTGTTTTGATATAATATGTTGGTACTCTTTTGTAACATATCATTTCATCACTAAAACTTTTATACTTTGGAATTAAAAATTAAGGGAAAATATAGATCTTTTGTTATAAGCAGATGAAATGGATGAAAGGATGTCTGTGAGGGTCCATTTATCTTATAAAAATAAATAAATATGTATATAGTAAAAAATGAAAAACCAACTTTGGGTGATATTTTCTTTAGAGGAAATGGAACTTTTATTAAGTTGGCAAAATGCTGCAATGTAAAGTAAGATACAAATGTCCTGCATATAAGAACATGAAAGAACAATTGCTTGAACATTTTTTCAATCTTTGAAAAGTTTGTTTCTTGGTATAAAGAAAAAGACCTGAAAGAACGCATAACAGACAGCAAAAAGAAGGGTCCAACAAAATGAGAAATTTTAAAACGTTGCACAGTTAATATAGGATGAGAAATTCCAGACCTTCACGATGAGAAGACATCCCATAGGTCCAGTTACAGCTCGAATTCCCTGAAATTTTATTACTTTAAATCAAAGTCGTGCAAAATAATAACAAAACATCAAAAAGCTAGTGCATGCAATTAAATCGAAGTCATGCAAAAAAAAAAAAAATGCATTAGAAAGCTAGTACACGCAATTATATCAAAGTCATGCAAACACAACGGCAGAAAGCTAGTACATGCAATTAAATAGCCAAGAAAACATACAGCCAAAATCGAATCAACTGGTGGAGAGGCAAAAACATCCCCACAAATAGCTGCCGTCAGCATTCCTTCCCCAACAAATCCAGCATGTGCAGGCTCATGTCCACTTCCACCGCCTGTATCATGAATTACAGAATAGAGAAATTAGCATCATAGAAATGAATAAGTCTATTTAGAGAGTAAATGTAACTCCAAGTTTCTTGATAAAAGTTTCATTTGATTGGATGAAACGAAATGAGTGAGAAACTAAGGGCTCCTCATTCATGCTCTTGCTCTCTCCTTTGTCCCAGTTATAGTGCTTATAATAGTGTAGTTATATATTACCCAATGTAATGGACTCTATACATGGTCAAACAACATGGTCAAACAACAGATCTCCACCCACCTTGACACTCATCGATAGATTTCTTGCCACAGAAGGCCTCCTTGGAAAATTCAGTAATGCTGGGGTTCAAAGACTGAATAGACCTACATCTGAATTTTTCTCATTATCCCATTCTACTCAACGAAATGAACAGATCCAATTTGAATGATTCTGAAACATTGGGTAAACAATCTTCCATTCTTGTCTCTCCAACAATTGAAAATGTCCAATTGTTGTTTCTATCTAGATGTCCATATTGCTTTGAAAAAAGTTACTTGAACTTGCACTTGCACCCAACACTCTATGGTAAACTACATCTCATATCAAAATTTTCAAATAGTCATAGAGCTTTTACCTCTAGGATGACCAACTTGTTTATTCCCAATAACAAACGGGAAGCTCTAAATGATCCAAATTAGAAACTAACAATTACAAAAGAGATAAATGCTGTAAGACATAATTGTACATGAGGAATAGTAGATTTGTCAAAAGACAAGAAACTAGTGGGTTTAAATGGGTTTTTACCATAAAATGTAATAGTTATGGCAATGCTGAAGACATAAGGTCAGACTAATTGCAAAAGATTCACTCAAACCTATGGACTATCATGAAACTTCTGTTCATGTTGCTAGAATTAACTCCATCCTAATAATTTTATCTCTTGAAGCAAACTTAGATTGGTCCCTTCACTAGCTCGATGTAAAAAATATTTCTCTTAATGGTGATCTTGAAGAAGAAACGTTTATGAGCTTACCACTAGGTTGTGAATTTTTTCTCAAGAAGCAGAAAGTATGTCGATCAAAGAAATTTCTACACGGGCTCAAACAATCTCCAAAACATGGTTTGAACAATTTAGAAAAGTGATTATGAGCTTAGGGTTTCTTCAAAGTCAAGGTGATCACACCCTCTTTTATAAGCATTCAGCAAACAACAAAATTGTGATTTTATTGTCTATGTATACGGCATTATTCTAATAAGATATGACGAAATAGAATGGTTCACTTTAAAGAAAAAACTTGCAAGTGCATTTCAAATCAAGGCCTTGGAAAACAACGTTCCCATGGTCTAGTGGTTAGGACATTGGACTCGCTTACTTAGGTTAAAGGCAGTTAAGACTCTTATAGAACCGAAGTTGAAAAATGAAAGCTACATAATAGGAAAATTAATTTATCTGTCCCACACGTCGTGATATTGCTTTCATTGTGAGCATGGTAAGTCAGTTCATGCACTGTCCTTTGTTTGAGTGAATACAGTTCATACTATTGGAGGAAACTCCATTCAAACTTAGTAGTCTTTCATTTGGCCATTTATCCTTTGTTGGAGGTAACTTAGTCAATTCACCAAGCAAAGAACAAAGTGTAGTTGCCAGAAGCAGTATTGAAACAGAATTTAAGGCATCATTCTCTGGTAACTATGAAGGCAAATGGATTAGAAGACTAGTTAAAGAATTGAAAGTTTTCAGAAAATACCAATACAGATTTATTGTGACAATAAGGTTACATCTCTATATCCCATAATTCAATTCAAACAAAGTATATCAAAGTCGACAGACATTGCATAATATTAGAACAATAATTAGAAATACATGCCTGATATTATGGCGACTTTGTCGTATGTTGCACCTGAAACATCCGCTCGTAGAACGACCTTCACCTGTATTGCCATAAAAGGATTGGTCAAAATTAGCCTCAGTATTACAAGACCATTCCCAAATCAAATAGGCTGGAAAAACATAATAACCTTAGGAAAACCATCCAAGTACTGTAATCCAGGATATGTTTCCACCAAACCCTCAATGAATTCCGTCACCACATCTGAAATGCATCCACATAAGATAAAAAAAACTGTTAAGTGCGTCATCGCTCTTTTAGATGCAGAATATCTATCAGATTAATAAAGAAAAAACGAAAAAGGAGAAAAGGAAGAGGCTATGGTCCAATTCTCGTCATTTCATGAACTCTAAAGAGTCTAAAGACTGAAGGATCGCATATACTCTCTGCAACTATCAACCAAAATTTAATGTTGCCACTCTCCTACAACCAAAATCTATCTAGTAAATGTAACGACCCAGATCCACCGCTAGCAGATATTGTCCTCTTTGGGCTTCCCCTTTCGGGCTTCCCCTCAAGGTTTTAAAACACGTCTACTAGGGGAAGGTTTCCACGTTCTCCTCCCCAACCAATGTGGGACATCACAACCCACCCCCCTTCGGGGCTCAGCGTCCTTACACTGGCACACCGTCTCGTGTCTACCCCCCTTCGGGGAATAGCCTCCTCGCTGGCACATAGTCCGGTGTCTAGCTCTGATACCATTTGTAACGGCTCAGATCCACCGCTAGCAAACGCGTTTTAAAGCCTTGAGGGGAAGCCTGAAAGGGAAAGCCCAAAGAGAACAATATCTGCTAGCGGTGGATCTGGGTCGTTACAGTAATTCTCCAAAAAAATGCAAAGAGATGAAAATCTCTTAATCATGAAAATTTGAAATCCAACAGGTGAAGATTATCCTCGAGTGCTCTCTTTAATGAGGTTGCCTCATATTTTCTTTAACCCAATTAATCAGTCCTAGGAGAGAATGGTGATGGAGATGAATTGTGGCTTTTCTCCTGTTCATCAACTCGAACTTCATTCTTCTGTAGCTAATGTTAAGTTTCCATGGGGGTTTAGCATCAACACTCGTAACCGTGTTAAATGAGGTTGCCTCATATTTTCTTTAACCCAATTAATCAGTCCTAGGAGAGAATGGTGATGGAGATGAATTGTGGCTTTTCTCCTGTTCATCAACTCGAACTTCATTCTTCTGTAGCTGATGTTAAGTTTCCATGGGGGTTTAGCATCAACACTCGTAACCGTGTTAAAATCCGAATCATTGGAATGAATGTTGTATGTCCATATGCGTATACCATGAGTGTCAAAGGGGCTATCCAGAAGTCAACTCTAAGAAGGGCAATATTTAATTCAACCAAATCGAGAATCTCAAAACCTCCATAGGAGTGGCATTGGATCTAGAGACTAATCTCAGGAATTCAATTAACATAATGATGCTTAAGATTTCAGAACAAAACAATAGATGCCATAACTCGATAAAATAACTTAAATTCGGCCCCGACGTCTCAGATAAAACCCAAATAAGCAAGAGACATATCTCGTCACAAGCAGGTAAATCAAAAAAAAGGAGGAAAATAAAATAATAAAGAACTTGAACCTATTTGCCAAACATTCTTACTCTTTCGTTCGTTTGCGCGCATATATAGGACTACAACATCGTCCTGACGCTTCCATCGAATACAGTAGTGAAGGTAATAAAAGAAGGGCAAAACCAAAAATGACTGATAATCAGAAATTTCGGGTTTCCATAAACTAATAGTACATGTGAGCAGGCATGTTGGAGGGCTGTTAACATATTTTGTTTTCTATCTGCTTCATCCATTGCAAGTATTTGATATGCAAATATAATTAGAGATAAATCGGAGATAGATGATGCAGAGTATATTAGCAATGAGGACAAGTAGAAGCTTCCTCAATTATTGTATCTCGATACTGAATCAGCAGACAAGCAGAAAGTCAAACAAATGAAATCGGCGATAGATGGGGATGGAAAGGGGAGATTTAAGAGGATCGGGGAGAGAAACAATGCCGAGCAGGAGAACTGACCGTCGGGCTTGTTGATGAGCTTCTTTCCTTGAAAGGCCATGCCAGCGTCCAGAGGTTTCGTTGCCTCGGTCGATCTTTTTTAACTTGGGAGCTCGAAACCTCGAGCCTCTTATTTCCCGGGTTGTCTTTTTCCACTATTCGCGTCCAGTGGATTAACCATCTTTTTCTTTTTCTTTTTACCTCCGATTATACGTTTGTATTATAAAGCTATGTAAAACTAAATTTTTATTACTATGTTTGATTTAAAGCTATATTTAGGTGTCCTAATTTTTTTACCTGTCAATTTTTTTTTTTTTTTTTTTTTTTTTTGTCTTCACCAAGAATACTTCTTTGTCATTTTCTATTATATACGGTGAATTGGACAATTTGTTATTATTTTTAAGCTGAAGTTGCTTAAATATATTGATTTTTGTTTTAAGTTATAATGTGACAAAATAACAAATTGTTATATTTAAAATAAATAAATAAATAACTTCTTTTTCTTTCTCTTATTCTCCCTTTTCCCGCTTCTTTCTCCTTCGTCCTCCCACTTTCTACCTCATTTCATCCATCTTCTCCTAATTTTATATATTTGCTATCTTTTAATTATTCTTGTTCTTCTCATTCTCTTTTCTCCTACTCTTCCTTTCTCCGCTTCTTTTCCAAATATTACAAAATATATATCTATATATTATAGATGTAAAGCTAATCAAAACTTTTAATTTATTTATTTTTGACACATTAAAACTGATAAACATTAGTAATCTTTTTGAATTGGTAAAAAAAATTGAATAAATATTGATCTTTGTATCATATTCATGTGACTTAGTTCTTCCTCTAAGATATAAATATCAAAACTTTCTGTCAAATTGTATCTCTCACGTAACTTAGTTCCTCCTCTAAAATTATATGAACTTGTTAAGTATCGTGTCAATGTGAAGTAAAGTTTCTGTCCATCAATTTTGACATTCTGTCTTTAAAAATAAGATAATTTTAAAATGTGAAAATGTAAATGGTTGAGTTAAACAAAATATATACAGAGCCGACAGTGCGTATCGGTTGACATTACATTCGCTGGAGGCATCCATTGTCCAGAGCACGAGTAAGTTCATGTCTCAATTCATGACAAAATGATACCTGGAGTCCACATACGTCTCCACATCCCACAGGAAAGAACCGAAAGTCACGGCTTCCAAAACTAGTCTCTTCAACCCACCAAAGCTGATTTTGATAAGCTCGTCTTTGGAGGTATCTACTGTTCCTTGCGGGGTGATTGCAATCTGGGGTCTTCCAAACAAGGCCTCCGTGTGTCTCTCAATGATGCTAACGGCCTCTTTTGACCTTATTGTGGCAAATCTCTGCAGTGTCTCCCCATCAAATGACATTACGTATGTTCGCAATCGGGAGGGCTTGATCCCCATACCCGACTCCCCAGGACTAACATCTCCCTGTTCAGCTGCCATAGAAGAGATTTCAGGATGCACTGGTGCATTGGAGAAGGAGCCCTCAACAGTTGCACTGGCTGGTAGCACTTTCACAGTCTTCTCAAGCTGAAATCTCTCATCCACTCGCTTGAGGAAGTACCCATACATCACAGACGCAGCATACACCTGCCCCACTCTTAGTTTGCTTATCTGCGCTACTGACGCAAAGTCACCAATCCGATTCCCCAAAACCAGCGCTAGGTGATTCTGAATCATTTCGCTTGCTTCCGACGAGTGAAGCCGCTCCAGCTTTTCATCATCTCGTGCCCATGTGTCAACTCGGCCATATGGATCCGTAGACGACGGGGCAACAGCTGGTATTAGAGGAACATCGGCGTCCATGAATCGTTGCACCACCATTGCATATAATATCTCTTCTAAGGCCCTCTTCCTTTCATTTTCCTTAACCTCAGCAATCCTCCTAACAAATTCAAATGCTAAGCTACGTGAGCAGGGTTGTCCAAAAAAAAAAAACAAGCTTCATCAGCTTCGGTGCTCTTCTAATCGAACAATATGCTTCAATCGACTGTTAAAACATTGTCGTTCCTAGATCCATCCTTACCTGTTGACACTCGGCCTCTAAGGGATGCGGAACTTACCTGTACAAGACAATGTCATGAGTAGCTGAAGCAGAGGGCTCTTGAGTTAGTTCTTCAGCATGACGTTGGGTTTGCAGCTGTTGAAGCTGCTGGTCGACGGCTGCAGGAAGAAGGTGGGGATGGGTAGTCAGGATTTGAGACAGAAACTGGCCAATTGGAGACTGGAGCCGAAGTGGAGCAATTTGGGCAGAAGAACCATCCGGATCCGGAGACAGAGACGCTTTAACCATTGGGAATCCCAATCCCCGGCCCCGGCCACTACAGGGGAGAGTAATCGTCTTCTTTCCAATTTTGTATGGAGAAACGAAGGACCGATAATGCTGCGATGCGACAACAGAAAGTTGGGGAAAAAAACAGAAAATATCAAAATGAGATACATAGAAATTGAATATGAAATGATTGATAAATATGGAGTGAGAAATACATGAAAAATGATTCCAGCTTACAGGAACAGCGATGAGGGATTTGGAAGGAAAATAAAGGAAACGGGAGGCAGGGGGCCTGGGGGCGGTGTCCCGAAATCCAATTCCAATGGCAAGGGTTGAAGTTGAACCAGTGGCTGCTTCCATGGCCGTGTCTCTGAGTAGTGTTGTGTTGTATGGATCTGCAAAAGGCATATGAAAATTGATGAAGAAGCGAAATTGAATGAATAATTTCATCGAGAGAGGGAGAATGAAAGAGACAAACCTGGGAAGAAGAAAGAAGAAACTAGAAACTGGAGAGTGTGGTACATTTGTGGAGAGGAGACGTTTATAGAATGAAATTGTGAAACACGTTTGGGCACGCGTATGTTTGCGTATGAATGGACGGAGAGACGGCAACGACATGCAAAAAAAAGATCTTTGTAGGCATCTCCTAATTTCTGTGGACACTCTTCGTTTTCTTCTCTGAGAAAACTAGATGGAATCTATTGACACATTCTCCACCACAAGCTTTGAGAGGTTTGGATCATTCCTAATTTTGAACTTAAAAAATAAAATAAACAAAACATACAATACCATAATCCTCAATAAATATATAGAGATTAAATTATATTTGAAGCTTCTAAACTTTATCAGGCATAAAAACGGAACTCCAATTAATACCAAGTAAAATTGATGTTATTACTCATTTTTGTCATATCTATGCTTCTTTTTATTCATTTAGATTTTAAGTCAATTTAATTTTTTCAAAATTTTATGTGATTTCTAATACAAAATTTATTTAAAAAAATATAGATGAATGAATGAATGTGAGGATTTACAAGACGATGATCTGTTTTAGATTGTCCAGTCCTACGCCTCGTATTCTTTCTTCGGAATCATAGGAACTGTATATCCGGTTTGTTTGGATGACCGAAAGGAAGAACACTAAAACAAGCAAAGCAATCAATTCAACTCTTGCCTTCCTCGTTCCTGGCCTTTAAGTTTACGCTATGCTAAGCCGCAACTAAACCTACATGATCCAGATCTCCTAGAGAAAGAGGCCATGGCTGCTTAAAAAATATGCCTCTTTTATGAACAAGGCGTTTCGTCATCCAAGTTCTGTTCAACTTCTGATTGTCGAGTAAGCAATAAATCTAAAGCCTCTTTCATCCACATGTGAGGGCAAACTTCTACAAGTTCCATAGGAAATTCAGTCAGTAAGAGATGATGATAAGAACACTTTCTACATTGGAAGAATATTTAGATACCCGAGGCAGGTAGTGGAGTTAAGAGACTCACCCATTCTCGCTTTCGGATATCTTTCTCCGGCCAATTTTCCAGGTGTTTCGTTACACGCAAAGCGAACATGTAGGCTTCATGCATCTTCGCATGGCTCTTGCTCTTGTAATACCATTTGCCTAATCTGCTCTGTAAAATAAAATTTAATTTGAATTTGGATGAACCAAAGTTATGCAACACAACCAATTATGGAATCCTAGATTCGAAATACTAACTTCGATGTTGCCAGTCACTCCAGCTTCCTCGAATGTCTCTCTTGAAGCTGCGGTTTCCATTGACTCGTCGTTTTCCCACCCACCCTGCATTTTCAAATGATCAAATATTGAGTATACAAGATTGAGGGTGAATGATCCACGACCAAATGTTCAACCCTTTCATCCGCCCTAAAATGGTACCTTCAGGAACAACATTGCATGCCCTTTCTGCGAACTAATCACAAGAACTTCTATATTGTCAACCGACAACGATTTCTGGGCATCTCTGTATCTGTAAGGAATGCATCTGAAAACAGAAAACCCCCAAGAAAAAGTCAGGGGATTAATAGTAAATCAAGAAATCGATAAGATTTTCCTGGCTACAAAAGAAATCCCAAGATAAAAGGAACGATACACAATCTGCAAACCAGAGCCTCATAACAACGCCTAAAAGATCGTGTTTAATTAATTAACAATCCAAACTACCGCTAGAAACACAAAATTTGAGAAATCCACAATTGAGAAGGCATCATCGCACGTAAAATTTCAACATTTTCTTAATAAGCCAGAAAAGAAAGGGGAAAAAACGCAAGGAAGAAACATACCCTACAACCAGGCGATACTCTTTATTGTAGCGCTGCCTGTGTCTTCCGGTACGGGCTGACACCATGGAGACCATGTTTTCAATCTGAGAAGGGATGAGATTCGTAGGGATTTTATAACAGGGAAGAGATGAGAAAATTTACAATATTTCTGGAAAGAAAGAGACCCATTTTATGGGAAAGAAGGAAGAGGAAATTATTTGCTCTGGTAGGCGTGGGATTATATTATCAGAGCACAGACCAGGATCATATTGAAAGGAAATTATATGAAGAAATATTTTGCTTTTATTTTATTTTTCCTTTTAAATGAACTCAAGAACATATATGAAGAAATATTTTGGAGTTCTTGCAATTTCTATCCGACCCCTCATTCCTTAATAAAGGACGCACGCACGCACGCAACCAAGAAGGGGGTGAAAGAAGAACCCTGAGGGAAGGAGAAGATAAAAGAAATAAATAAATAAATAAAGGACGCTGAGCTGCCAAATGCAAAATAGAGGCTCAGTTGGAGGGTTAGGAATCTGTCCTTGGATAAGTCCCAATTCCTAACACTACAAAAGATTCCAAAATTGAATGGAAGAAGAAACCACTTTTCTTTGTCTGGGAAATTAACTTAAGGAGCCTGCTAAATTCGAGAATTTGCCGATCAACCACGCCCAACTTCTAGCTTATTAGCTCAAAAGGGCAGCACAACACAGATTGAAGCACCCAAATTTAATCCGGCAGTCTCTGAGAGCATGGTAGAAGATTGAAAGTTTAGCTTGCAACTCAGCATAGGAACAAGTAAAGCGCTTCTGGTGCCAGGTTATTTAAAATAATCACGCCATCAATTTATTAAAATCTCTCCTTTTAAATCATGTAGAAATTGATATTTATATGCCAGAAAAGCAATTTGCAATATAGGGGTTCCTTCCAGGAAAAAGAAAAAAGAGAGAAAAAAAAAGCCTTTTATTATTCGGGTTTCCTTGGTTGCAATATAGGGGTAACATACTCGTTTAGCAGAGGGATTTTCTCGTGATAGCAACATATTGGGAGATTCATGATCGACCCTATAATATAAATATAAACAAATGGGGGAGGGTATAGATGAATAATAGTCTCAGATTGTATATGGTTTAGGCAATGGCATGCCTTTGACCAAACCGCATAGCAAAGTCTTATCTGGAATGTTGTATTCATCTCTAAGAGAGCGAGCGGGTGAAAGAACGCTGAAGTACAACTGTTGTCCCAAGTAACGATTCTCTGTCAATTCTGACCTCAAGTTCCACATTCCAGCATTGTCTAATGTAAGAAAAATGGCTGCCCACGATTTAGGAAAAACTTGGATTGTGTGTC